>CM067373.1:143342486-143344986 GCA_034401795.1 Chaetoderma sp. LZ-2023a | reverse complement strand
CTCACAAATTCTAATTTGCAAGATGAACTTTTTACCTTTAACGTTTTCATAACTAAGCCGAAACCGACACATGATGTGGTCCGTATAGGAATGGCAATTTGCAGACGAATAGTAGCCTTTTTCTTAAATTTTACCACTGGAATGACTGGCTCGATAACCGAACCAGTCATTCTAGAGTTAATTTTTTTAAACCAAAAATCGCCTTCTCTTGGCCTGCAAATGGACGTTCAACAAGCAAATATTTAGATATTCTTGACCAACTTTAGCTATTAAACGGTTGATAAGGTTATTTCATATACATATCCATTTGAGTTGTTAATACAGAAAGAGCTGATTTGATGGCATAGCTATCTAACTAAAATGAACACAGATTATATACGATATTTGTAGTCTAGTATTTAGCCACATATATCCCTTTTCGCGCTTCCTCCCACTCTCCTATTATATTATCCACACTCAAACCAGTTCGATATATATCCGAAACAGACACATCAGAGATAACTGACAAAACGAAACATGCTAATGAGAGTTATGAACCTCGTTTGAATTTCAGAGTCATGAACTTAGTCCACGGGAAACCGCTGCTTCGCTTATACTATGGAATTCTCAAGCGCCAACGACAACGTTGTTTTGTTCTTCGTAGCTTATTAGAGATAGACAAAGAGAGAGAGTGAGGTGCTCGATGATATTGACGAATCAGTAGAGATGCGAGAATACCGACAAGTCTCCACGCGTACAAATTCGCCAACACTCCAGTGTCTCAATATTAGAACAACGATGCATGACAGATGTTAAATAATTTGAAATTAATTTGACTAGGAGCTGTTGTTGCTATATACCATGACCAATTCTAGCTTTGCCCACTTTGTGTGTGTGCTGGTATCGATTTGGCACGTCGATGCCTCAATACCGAGAATCTCTTACACGCTTAAATCAGTTGAAAGGAATTTAAATTTTCTCATAGAAAATCTCCATTTATAGATCGAGAGAAACTATTTTTGAAAATTTACCACTGGAATGACTGGCTCGGTTACCGAGCCAGTGACTCCAGTGTTAAATTTTCAAAAATAGTCTTCTCTTGCTCGGCAAATGGTTATTTCTCAAGACCACTGCAGAAGCCGTTTTGGCTGATGTGAGTGTTAAAGGGTTACACTTAATATTCCATGGAGTTCTCGTTGCCCATGGCAGCAACACGGGATTTCACGGGAAACATATAATTCATATAATTTTTTGACACACCTTTCGACTTCGTGACGGACTTACGTCATCTTGATTGTGACATCAACTATCGAGCGACATATCTTGATTTTGACGTCACGTAATTGAGTGTTGGCTCGGATTTCTCCATCCCATGTGATGAAATGTGTACACTACCTAGCCACATTAGAAATCAGATCACGCTACATAGTCTAATTTGAGTCTGTTCCAGGCCATATGAAGGCAGATGCCATCTCACGATTAACAACTTTGGTCGGTGCAGAATTAGATTACGGTATCCGTTTAATGGTCGAATTACGATCAACACAGAGATAGTGAGTTAGAGACACAGTGCGAAAGAGAGGGATTTGGATAGCGAGAGAGAGAGAGAGAGAGAGAGAGAGAGAGAAGGGCTGAATGGGGATTGTGGAGGGGATGCATGGAGGGAGTCAGAAAATGAGGGAAGGGGAGGCTGGTGGGCGAAAAAAAGGAAGATTGAGAGAGAAAGGCTAGGATAGAGAACGAGAAAAGTAGGCGATGTAGATGGGAAGGAATGGAGAGAGAGAGAGAGAGGGGATGAGGAGGAAAACGGAGAGTGAGGGGGATATGAGAGAGAGAGAGAGAGAGAGAAGGAGAGAGAGAGAGAGAGAGAGAGAGAAAGAGAGCGAGAGAGAGAAGGCGATAAACAGAACGAATGTGGGTGTGAGAGAGGATGAGGATGAATTGGGAGGGTGAGAATGAGGGACGAGGGAGGATGAGCTTGACAGAGACAAAGTGAGAGAGAGAGGGGGAGGGAGCGAGAGAGAGAGAGCGAGAGAGAGAGAGCGGGGGGTGGGTGGGCGAGAGACAGACAGACAGACAGACAGACAGACAGACAGACAGACAGACAGACAGACAGACAGACAGACAGACAGACAGACAGACAGACAGACAGACAGACAGACAGACAGACAGACAGACAGACAGACAGACAGACAGACAGACAGACAGACAGACAGACAGACAGACAGACAGACAGACAGACAGACAGACAGACAGACAGAGCAGGCTATAAAAGGGGAAAGAATGTTTCATTGATGTCAAATTAAGGAAGTAGGAGGGTGAGAGTGAGGGGCGAGGGAGGATGAGCAAGACACGCACAATGCGTGCGTGCGTGCGTGCGTGTGTAGATAGATAGATAGATAGATAGAGAGAGAGCGAGAGAGAGAGAGAGAGAGAGAGAGAGAGAGAGAGAGAGACAGAGAATGCTATAAAAGAGACAGAATGGTTCATTGATGTCAAATTAAGCACTGCCTATCTCCCT
>CM067373.1:143211682-143341986 GCA_034401795.1 Chaetoderma sp. LZ-2023a | reverse complement strand
GCATGACACGTGTGTTAGCCAATCATATACCGGAATTTAAATCACGTAATTTTGTAGGTATCACCGGTTGGTAAATTCATCCAACAATGTCGGATACTGTATGATCGTGCATGATGACCTATACAGATATTGACCCGCACACCGCGACATACAGTACACTAGCATCAACGTTTCTAATTTATAGATGTCGCTTATCCGTAAGAGTGCTCTGATTGGTTAAATGATAGTTTTGCTATATATAAAGCGAAGCGAGCGCACGAGACAGGTTTCGCTGTCACAAGCCTGGTGTTAAAGGCTCGTATTAAGTCCCACACCCACCCACCCGCCCTTAGAAACGCCACGCGCTTGTGTTAACTTAACTCTATAACGGGTAAGACCACCAAAAAACGGACTATGTAGTGGTCTTGGGGAATGTCTATTTTTCATCCAAGAGAGTATGATTTTTGAAAATGTACCACTGGAATGACTGGCTCGATAACCGAGCCAGTCACTCCAGTGGTACATTTTCAAAAATAGTCTTCTCTCAGCCGGCCAAAAGGAACTAGCTAAGAAAAAAATGGATTTTCTTGACAATCTTTTTGGTCATACCGGCCAAAAAGGAGCACCCTGTAGTGGTCTTGAATAATGTCTATTATTTTTTTTAAGATCGTGACCATTAAACGGTTAATTGATATAAGTGGAATATTGAGCGCTGTGAGACGCTGTAGACACAAGAAGGGTTAAGAATTAGTGCTACACATTTGTATTGACGTGGCGTTATGGATGGATAAGTAGTAAGCTGAATAAATCGTCATCCATCAAATAATCCTTCATATTGTTACGTAGGCCTATATCATTATGATTACGCGTTAATAATTTTATTTATTACGTGCTATAGAAAGTAATTCACCATATTACAGATAGATTCATCAGTTACGGAATGGCATAACAATACGCCTGGAGGATGCTGGAGGATGCTAAAACAGTCTCCCAGAAAATGATCATTTGACCCAGTTAAAGCATACCTTTAATGCCGAGGAAATAAAAATATACTTCTTATAGAATGTCAATTTGCAGGGTAAGAGAGGATTCATTTTGGAAATTTACGACTTGAATGACTGGTGTCTCTTCTGGCATCCTTAGCACATGGCAAACATTGTATAGTGCCTTGTTGGAAACTACGCAGTCGCACGGTCCAGCGCTGGTGCGTAGGTGTTTGCGGTGGCAGGCCTCGTACTTGTCTAGAGTTGCCTTTGGAGCTGTGTGTTGTAATCTTTAAGGCGTTTATTTGCTAGTTCCCAATGATAGGGTCTGCACTCACGCCTGGCCTTTGTGGTTTCTGGTGAATTCCTGTGAATTCTTGTGACATACGTTTGTGCATTAGTGCGTGCGTGCTTGCGTGCGCGCGCGCGTGCGTGTGTGTGTTCATCTTTGTCTCTGGATTTTGTCTCATGTTGAAGATGGCACGTACTGTTCTTGTTCGTGGCTGTTCTGTTGCGCCTCATGCTTGGGCGTGGGGGTGGAGGGGGCCTAACCCGGGCCTAACGGGTGGGGTGGGGTTGGTGTTGGGTGGGGGTACGTGCGGTCATATGACCTGATGTACCCTATAGGGGGGGGGGGGGCCTTTAGGTCAGAGACCTCTCGGGCCCTTTGGGCGAGGGGGGAGGGTGGGGTGTTGGGTCTTAGTGTCCTGGGGCCCCTTGCCCTTCTCCTGGCCGTCATCCGAAGCAGGCACCAGCGCGCACTTGTTTGATTTGATTGATTGGGCAACCCATATGGTGATTGTGTCCGTCCAAGGACGAACTCAATCAGCCATCCGAGTTGCATCCATCCCTAGACCCATTGAGAATGTCCGAAAGATTGTAACTCTAGCAGTTTTGGTTTGATTAGGTAATCCATATGTTGCTTAATTCTGTCCGAGGACGAATCCATTCAGCATCCGGGTTACTTTGGTTATACAGAAATGTCTTGCCTACCTAGCCCTAACTCACGTTCACACAGTGATAAGCACTGCATGACGGGACCTCAGTTTAAAGTGCCATCCGAGAATACTGAGCAAGTGGGCCCAAGTACATTGCTTAAGCGTACTCCAGCAGGTTGCTGTGCCCAGAATTGTCCGTCTGCCTGTCCATGTGTTGGTCAGGTTGTCGGCCCGTTCGACAGACAAACATACCTACCGATGGACCACGAAATATATGGATAAACATCCATATCTCTCGTGGTCCGTCGGCAGGCCCACCTGTCTGTTGTTCTGTTGGTCGGTTTTCCAGCCTAGTCCTCCTTCTGTCTGCCAGCCGGTCGTTGGTGGGTTCGTTGCCGCATCAGGGCACAGGCTCTGGATCTGACAGAAAGAGAAAGAAACCAAAAGAAAACAAACAAATAAACAACCAGATGTTCCAGCCATGTACGCGCGCACTCTGGGTCATCAATTCATGACGCAGGTGCGTATGAACGTTCAGGCAGTGTCTGAGGCTGTCTTTGTACAATGTCAGTTATACTATGTTTATGCGCACGCGCCCTGGGTCATCAATTCACGACGCAGGCACGCACGCATGCGTTAACTATAGTTTGCCTATAGGTGTGTGTACGCTCGTGTGTGTGTGCGTGCCGTGCCGCAGCACGCACACTTATATTAATTATATTTTGTTTGTAGGTGTTTGCATGCTAGTTTGTGCACTCGCACAGTGGGTCATGCAGGCACGCATTTATTAACTATATTTTGTTTATATGGGTTTGAACGCTCTTTTGTACGCATGCACACTGGATCATCAAACCATGACGCAGGTACGCACGCACGAGCAGGCCGTATCTAGGACTGCCCCTGTGTTAGCACACAAAGGCAGTACCAGCCACGTCTTGCACCTTTAGGTGCTGGTCAACATGGGCGCCCTATGTTGGACTTAATTCCAGGTGCTTATAAGTGCTTATAGGATGTGCTTGTCCGATGTAATTCGTGGTTGGTTGATCGGTCGGTCACACATCGCTATGATGTCTTCTACAGGGTCAAGATTGAAATTTCCCTTTCTCAGCGTATTGACGAGTTCCTTCCTAATGCTTGCATATTCTGTGCAGCGTATGAAGAAATGGTCGAGAGTTTCAGTCTCCTCGCATGCCTCACATTGCTTTGTGTTTGACAGGTTGAGTTTTTTTCGCATCTGGTTAACGCTGATCCGGCCCATTCTGGTGTGGCGTAATACTATGTCGCCTTTGCGTCCTGGGATGTGGTTTTGGTATTTGCGTTTGCCTCCTGGGACGATTCTGAACATAAATCTGGCAGTTGCACTTGCGTCCCATTGTGTTTGCCATTTGCTGCTGATGTGCCTTTTGACTAGGACGTTCGGTTCGGACTTTGAGTGTCCTATGCTGGTCCTAGTCCCGTCTTTGAGCGCTTGTTTGGCCGCCTCGTCGGCCTGCTCATTGCTTTTGATGTCAACGTGACTTGGGTTCCAGTCGATGTCCACAGGTTTGTTGTTAGTCACCACAGTTGCATACAGCTGCCGGATTTCCTTGATTAGGTTGTCCCTGCTCTTGCTGCTGCTACTTTTGAAGCTCTTCACCGAGCTGTGAGAATAACGTATTTGCCTGGATTTGGTGTTTTGATCCATTCTAGAGCCTTTTTAATTACCACCAGTTTGGCTGTATATATCGGCAGGTGATTCGGAAGCTTGTACTTGAGGACTTCTTCCTGGTCGCCTATGACTACTCCTGCACCACACTCGCCAGAGTTGGGAATTTTGGAGGCGTCGGTATGGATTTTCCTGCGCTCCTTCCATCTGCTGTCGATGTTTTTCAGAGCACAGCTCCTGATTAGCGCCGGTGGGGGGCCTTTCTTGCTTATCTGTGAGGATAGGCTGTCATGAGCATTGATCTGCGGTAGTAGCCATGGCGGGTTAGGCGCCTGCCTTGAGCTTTCTATTTAGATGTTTACCAGTTAAGTGGCGCTGGCGAGCTCGGTCATTAACAGGCCTGTTGGTTTGGTCTTTTTGGGCATGTTGAGCAATACCTTGTGTCTTCGGTGCTTCTTGGGCGCAGAGCGTTGTAGGTATGTCCAAAATGTGAGTAGATGCTCCTCTCTTCGTAGATCTAGTGATATTTCTCCACACTCTACGTTGAAGGCCTGCCCCCAGGTGTGCTTTATTAATGAGCGAAGGAGATTTACTTGCTTGAAGCATCTCTCCCTGAGGAACAGATTTGCGTCATTGCCTACGTATTTATCATTGGTAAAATTGATTTGAACTGTTTTTCCACAGACAGTTTGAAACCATTTTGTTGCACCACCGTGAGACTATGTCAAGAACTACTTGCATGGACGTTCGTGCCCGGTCTATCTTCGCATACTTGTTCCACAATGCTGTGTCATCAGCGAACATAGACCCGCCTATTGCGTTGGGATCCAGTGCATCGTCTTTTTCAATGTCTTTGGGTAGATCACTCATCCTGATATTGAACAGTAGGGGGCTTATTACACCACCCTGCTGGGTGCAGTTTTCCAATGTTTGTTCCCAAGACATTTGCCCATTTACACGGACGATAATCCTTCTGCTACCGAGAAGATGTCTTTGGAGCTGCTCAGTTGTTACAGTTTTACAGCATTAAGGATGCACGTGTTGCATTGTATAAACATATCCTGTTTATCAAAGGCAACTTTGATCTACGAATTCATAGCTACCAGAAGGACTGGACAGATATGCTCCCCATGGCAGCGCGTGTAGCAATATCAGCAGTACTGCAAAGCAGTGAGCCCAGGATTTTACTTTTCTTCCATGGTTTGCCGCCACGATTGTCGAAGACTCGTGACATGTCAAAGCCCATTTCGTGGAACTTCCAGTGTTTGGACATGACTACCGACACAAGCATGCGTTGAGCCCATACAATCTCTGCACAGTTGCGTCCAAGTTTCAAGCCACTTTGACATGATCCATTGAAGTCATTGATCTTGTCTCGGATGCGGCATAAGAGTACAATTGGATAGGATTTTCCGTATGCTGTTGAGGAGCACAATGGGCCGCAGATTGGCTGGGGATTCAAGTAGCTTCTTGGGCTTAGGTAGTGCGATAAGGGTGCCTTGGCCTACAGCGTTGATGGAAAGGTGGTGCATAAAAGCTGAATTGATAAGGTGAGTGATCGGTTTGAGATAATGTCACTTGCATATTTGAATAGTTCATTTCTCATGCCATCAGGTACAGATGCACGTCCAGTTTTCAGGGCCTGAAGTGCCTTCCCAACTTCTGCTCATTTAATTGGTGTTAGTAATGGCCTGCGGTCTCTTGGGAACTGGTGCAAGGGCTCATCATCGTGGCCAGTGAACTGTTCCTTGAACCACACCCTAATCGCTTCAGCTTTTCCCATATCAGTCCCGATAAAGTGTCCTTCAGAGTTGTGTACACTGAGTAGTGGTGTGCAGTCAGTAACTCTCAGGCTGCCCGAAACATTTTGTGACAGTCATGCGTGGCAGTGATTTCATCTGCTAGGGAGTCTGCTTGTTGGATAGCAAGATCTTGTAAGCGTTCGATAATGAGGCGCAGAATGTTATTGCGCTCCCGGCATAGTTTGGAGTGGTCTTCATTTTGGCCTGTTTGATAGATGTGCAGCCATAATACTTTCTGCTCAGCCATTCAGTATACTTAGTTTGGTTGTTTTTAAGAACATCTATGGTGCTGGTAGCTGATGATTCCATAAATTTCAGTATTTTGGTTAGGGCTTCGTTTGGATTGGAGCTGACGCCGATGTTAGCTATCTGCTCCCAGAAGGGCCTTTTCGTATGACATTTGAGTGTCAGTGTCGCTGAAGAGCAAGGGTAGGTTGTAGGTGATGCTACCATTGTGCCAGCTATGGTGTTTATATAATACGTAGAGATCGTTCACCTGAAGGCGTATAATGACTGGCTTATGGTCAGATACAATTTTAAATGGTCAGAATTGAGGTCTATGCCTCCATAGGGACGAGCATTCGAAGTAGGGGGTTTGCTTCTGTCTTGCGTAGTATATTATATCATGTAATTAATGGGAAAACCGCAGATTGTCAATAGTTTGCAGATTTAGCAAAATCTTTTGAAACGTTTTCCTTACTGAATAAAAGGCTGTTCTGTCTTCTGCTTCCAGCTATTGGATTAATGTAAAACTGGACTCACGTGCTGCGATTTTTCACGATTTACTATGGTTTCCAACGCTACACTTAGATACGATTCCATACTACAAACGCACATAATCGCAAGAGATAACAGCGTACGCCATCATAATAGGCCTAACTCCACTACAGGAGTTTACCGTCGCGATTTCTGCAACGGTAAATCGCATGAGATTGGATTAATGCAATTGAATGGAACTGATTCCACTAGACCGGCGCGGTGAAACAACCGCGATGTCACCCTGCGTCACCGTCAGATGGGAAATTTGGATTGCTAAAATAGCATTCTGAGCGTTTAATGGTGCGGATTTTCAAGCCAATCAATATTGAGAACAACTCGCTTAGATTTTGGTAAGGATTGCAATTATCTTAGTACAGATCCAGATTCCGATCTTACCTGCTATCAAGTTGTTGGAAAGTAAATTACGCATTTGGGGAAAGAAAACTTGTTACGTGTTTCTTCCTGATCAGGATGATTAAGATCCAAATCTATATTCGGATCTAGACATATTCCTCTAACGTGTTGATGCAGTGATCTATTGCCGGGGCCATTGGGCGATTGATGGTGTGAATGGCTGATTATTTGCTCGACTGACGGTAAATTAAAGATTTATTGACCGTTTAGTTGTCTGGTCGATCAAATATTTGACTCAACGTATGTTTGTTTGATGAACTGATCAACTAATTTTTGATTGATTGGTCGAGGGATTGATCAGTTGGTTGATTGATTGATACATTGATCTAAAGTTTTTGCATTATTATTATTATTATTATTATTATTATTATTATTATTATTTCTGTTATTACCGCTATTATGAAAATGTGCAGTAGAGAGAATGAAAAGAAAGTTGTAGAACCTTTATCCTAATCACAATTTACAAAGTATGCAATAAAATATGTTTAACCTAATCATAGTGATACTCTCTCCAATCTGTTTTAGGTGAGCGTATTCTCTGAATATTTTCCATTACTGGAGAATATCATGAACCCAATGTTTATATTTTCAGTTTGATTGTCTTTTTGTGTCGATGTACATCACTTGTATGTCTGTAAACTCAGAATCAGAACCATCAACCATATTGATATGAAGCTTCTTGAATAAGTATAGTCTTCAAATAATTGACGTGAACAATACGATTCTTTGTGCAATTTTCTGCTCAACTGGAAACAGTATGTCAAGTTGTAACCACGGAAGTTGGTCTTGCAGTAAACCGCGGCGATGTGGCACAACAGGAAACAGCTGTTGTTGAATCAGACCTTATGATGGCACCCTCACACCCTACAATTTTCTTTGACTTTCTGCAATTGTCTACTTTTGCTAGCAGGTAACCTTGGCTTTGCAGGAAAGATGGCGTCTGAGTCTGACAGCATTGTGAATGAAGGCATTGCTCTTTCTGCTTTAGTGATGGTTTGAAGAAAATCACAGAAAAGGCTTTGTATCCGCCCCTGGATAGGCCGGCGTGATTGCCATGGCGCATTAGAAAGGGCATACATGTAGAGACCTGGCAGTTCTGGCAATAAAGGGAATTTTAAGTTTGAAAAGAACAAATTGTATCTGGGCATTTGGGATTAATATATTAATGATGTCATGTAGATATTACAAAAATGAAGATTACCGCCAATTAAATTGATAAATCCAAATTTTCCTTACAATTGTTGAAGTGTATGACAATAGGATGGTTCCGCCGAAGTTTCGTTGAGATCGACCCATTGCTAACGGAGGATGAGTACCCTTTTATTTAAAGGCTTTCATTATATTTTCTGAAAATCAATGATGGCCGCCATTAAAATCGATCATTTAAAATTCTGAATAGAAATTCTTGAATCTATCGCCATAAGATCGCTCAAGCTAAATATGATTAAAATTTTCTAACCTTTCCGGATAATTTTTGGATCACCCAAGATGGCCGCCAATACAATTAATGGAACAGTCAAAGTTCTCCGCTGCTGATGCTATTTCTGCTGCTGTTGCTGCTGTTGCCGCTGCTGCTGCTGATGCTGCTGCTGAAACTGATACTGATAGTTATACTACTGCTACTGCGAATACGACTACTGCTACTATTGTCTCTGCCAGAGCAAATTGGCATCGTCAAGACATTGCTTCTCACGCCACAGGCCTATCAGTCGGCCCTAGCGCTTCTCGTCCCACGTGAATGTCATCTTGTTCACTCATGTTTGTTTCATGTATGTGCGGATATTACGAGTGCCTATGAGTACCCAGGGCCACCCGTCACGTGATACAATTGTCTGAGTCAGGCCGCTACCTCAGGGAATTTTTGAACATGTTGAGAAATTCCAGACGACACACGATTTCCTACGACATACTACGTTACGACAAAATCGGATAGAATCGTGTCGCATGTGCTTTCACGCTGTATGGTTTGTTAGCATCGGGCACGCTGTCGTGTCGCGTCCTAAAGAGTCGTACGATATCATGTTAAAATCGCACCTTGTGAGATTGGCTTTACATATATAAGCACCATATTGTTGCCTACGCAACAACCATACCCATATAACGCAGCTTGCTGGGCCGATGCTGGGACGATACCGGACCGATACTTTCAATATCGGCCCGGTATCGGCCCAGAATCGGCCCAGTAAGCTGCGTTATCAGGGCAGATGCATCCATATACAGTGCTTTCTGGCAGTTTCCAGCATCCTCAAAAGCGTCTTATAATAAGTATTGCAATAGCAATGCAGCTGAGTAAAGGTATGTTTTGTGCAAAATGGTTCAAAGCAGAAGCATCTATGGCAAGATCCATGTTTCAAATGCTTGAAATGTCACGTTTTCCCGCCTGAAATTTATCTACGATTACCGAAGAAATCGTGCACAATTGTAACATGTGGGATTGCCATCTTTAAACATCCGTACGATACGACAAGATTGCTTCTGACCATCGTACAATATCTTGCCCTATCGTATCGTAGGGAATCTTATCGTATTGTAGATCGCATCGTGCCATCTTAGGCGGGATTTACTGACGCCGGCGACAGCAGGTGTGTGTGTATCGTGGTTGTTTGATTGTTTGTTTGTCTGCACCATATATCCGGAACGCAAGAAGCTATAATAACCAAACTGGGCACATACAATCACGTTGGGGATGGGGAGAAATAGTGATAGTTTCGTATCAAAAGATCAAATATCTAGGTCACAGAGTCATTAAGTGTATACCGCAATACATATGTTTTTACTAAAACTATGGACTGCAAGACGAATTTGGAACTGACAATCACATTGTAACTGAGGAAGGGAGCGAGGGAGGGCGGGGGGGGTGAGGGATCCGGGAGGGAGGAGTATAACAGAGAAAGACAAGGCGCGAAGGAGGGAGAAGATAAGGGGGAGGGGCGGGGTAAGAAACTGACATTCCCGTACTTCCGGGAACATTTTCCAGCCTCAGATCTACGTTGTGAGAAACTGACCTTCCCGTAATCCCGGGAATATTTTCCAGCCCCAGATCTACGTTATGGGGGCGTACCGTAAATCCGGAGACAAACTCATAGTCCCCGCAGCTACGGTGGATTAAACGACCGGGATACGCGCGAGGCGTCCAAATATGCATTTACTCGTTTCCTCCCAAAAAAGTGTGTGGGTGAATTATCCCTCGATATTTTTGTTCAACCCAACTCTCACATTTCAATGTCCACGCACAATTTACAAACCGTCAACTTTTAATGACTACTGCTTAATTGGTGCAACTAACACGGTGCTATTCTCAGCACGTGTGCTGTGTATACTAGGCCCGGGAGGAGGGGCCTATAAAGGGAGGGAGGGCGGAGAGAGGGAGGTAGCGAGGGCGGAGGGAGGGAGCGGAGGGAGGAATAGGGGGAAACGTAAGAGAGAGCGAGTTGGTGGAAAAGAGAGAGGAGAGAGAGAGAGGGGGAGAGAGAGAGAGAGAGAGAGAGAGAGAGTGGGGGGTGGGGGCGGGGGCGAGAGGGTGAGAAAGAGAGAGAGAGAGGGAGGGAGGGAGAGAGAGCGAGAGCGAGATGAAAGAGAGGAGATTGATGAGTGAGAATGATAGCGGCGGGAGGTAGACAGGGATGGAGGGAGGGAGTGAGGCAGGGCAGGAGGCAGGGAGGGGGAGGGGTGAGGGTGGCGGAGACGTAGGGAAAAGCGAGGTGAGGAAGCGAGGGGTATGGAGGAATGGATAGTATGGAGGGAGGGGGACGGGGTCGGAGGGGGAGATGGGATGGAGGGAGAGAGGGAAAAGCGAGAGAGAGACCGCGGGCGAAGGAGAGAGAAAGGGGCTGGGGTGGGGCGGGCGGAGAGAGAGATGAGAGTGCAGGGGATGGATGAGTGGTGAGGAGATGGTAGGGACGTAAACAGGGGTGGAGGGAGAGATGGAGTCAGTGAGGGAGGCATGGTGGCTGAGACGTGGGGAAGAGATAGGGGAGGATGGAAGCGAGGGGATTGGAGGGATGGGAGGGAGGGAGGGTGGCAGGAGGAGCGGAAGGGAGGGAGAGAGCGCAGTTAAACAAATATGTTTTGCAATACAGAATATGTACAGATGTTTTGATATTGATCACATACGAGAGGATATGTCACGTAGGCCTACTCTTAGTTAATCAGAAAGCGTATAATTATCTCAGGATTTGATTGAAATAGTCACACTTAATTTAAAAAAGCGTAATCTACTCAGAAACGTGTACATCATTATTACAAAACTCCGCGTGTAAACAGAGAGGGTGACCTATTAAGCGTGACACTTGGAAGGTCCGAGGAACGTAATAATACTAATTAAATACAGACAAGGTTGAGTGGGAGACATCAAATGTTTCTATCAGCATTCAGTCGGAAATGTTAGCTTTAATAACACAGCAGACGGGGCCTGCCCGGTAAGCCATGGCATCATGGGTATAATGTGGCCATTTTGAAAACATGTTGGTCATCGATCGGTTTCTGTCTGACCCAGCAACATCTTTCAAAGCAACTTCCCATAAAATCACCACAGGGATCCCAAGAAATCATTCAATCATCCACAATTTCGAGACTTGCACCCAGCGGAATAAGAGTTAATTTGTATCACGGATTGCAACAAAACATCTCAGGTAAATTTATATCAGACAGACAGATTAGCTTCGTATATTATAATTGCAAACTATGGTCGGTCCATATATCTGTATCGCTATATATGGCGGTCTTTTTATTCTCCTGCCCGACACGGCGTGGAATGACAATTATTCCTGACAGATAATGCATATGAGCACGTAGGCACATGTAGACGAGTTATTTATTTTTAAAAAACGAGAATGAACTTAGAAACTACAACGGGTGAATCAGAATTTTCATTGGATACAATGCCGTTTTATGTACATGTATTTTTGAAAGGCTATGCAAAATGATGTGGCAAATCACGAATACAGTCTATTGGTTTTTTATGCGGACGCGAGTGTTCTAGTAACAGTAACCCCTCTTGCGTCAAGCGCACCTCAAAGCACTCAAAATACTACTCGATATATCAATTGAACATTTTGATAGTCAATATTTTTCAAAATATTTTAATTTTAGAAGACTTTTTTGTAAATTTACCACTGAATTTAATTTCGCCGGCTTGACCGTTAAAGGGGTAATGGTAAAGAAAATTAAAATGTTTACTTAGCCAGTGTCAATGTGCATGACGAGAGAAGAATATTTTTGAAAATTTACCACTACAATGACTGGCTCGGGTACCGAGCCAGTCATTCTAGTGGTAAATATTCCAAATGCTCTTCTCTGTGCCTTTCAAATAGCCATATCTGAAAACCATAGCAAAGTTGTCTTTGGTCAGTTTGATCATTAAAGGGTTAAGTTGACACACGATGGGATGATAGAGGCGTCTATATCACCTCCGAGAGAAGAATTAATCGGGAATTAATTAATAGTCCATATTTTATTTTTGTTTAAATATACCGGTCCTGCTATACTATTACTACATACCAATTTGTACACATAAATTCCGACCCCGCGATATGTGTGTTATTATTTGTTGCTTTTTTCATGGAAACTATTGTCAGTTGACGAGTTTCTCAATTTGAGTAAGCGTTAAATTAACGAAACGGTCCAATTGGAAAGACGACGACGATCGGCTCTTGAAACATCAACGAGATACATACACCGGGAGGACAGAAAACGCCACGAAATTATATCATGACATGAAACAATTCATCTTTCCAGAGTATCCATCCATCATCTGACCTCGTATGACGGCATAATCAGCTCAGCGCGTTTATGATGACGTCACAATCATTACGTCGCAATGGGTTCCATATAGACCGTCACCAAATCTCAAAAAGTCCGACACGTTGTATGAATTGTGTGTCTTTGTAATTCTTTGCTATTTAATAAATATGCTGTTGAATATTTTGAAACTAATTTGACTGGACGCTGTTGCTTCCTTAGGCAGCAACAGCGCCCAGTCAAATTAGTTTCAAAATACTCAACAGCTTACCTGTGTAGTCTTTTGGAAATTGATAGTCAGGATGTTCAGAGATCGATCGATCCCAACACGCACGAGGTGTGGGTGGAACTTAGCTAGAGATGGGCGGGGCATAGCTAAACCCGGAAAGGTCCATTATGTTTTGTTTATGCCGGTATAAAATTCGCCACGAATCGCAAACGACTAAATAGCAAATATGCTGCGTTCTCCGCGAAACGGAGATATTTTGGACCATCGGATTTGTGTTTACATTTTTTATATCTATGGAATTTATTATTTGCATCTTCTCGGATTTTGAGTAGTCAGAATATTGATGCTAAAATGATGGCAATGACCCCCTGGAAATACTTGATGGACATGGTTCCGTGTATCAAATTCCTAGCTCTATTAGCTATGTCGACTCTTTAAATTATACAGGTAAATGTTCCCAATATTTAATTTCAACGACAGCTTTCATCTTATACAATGTTTACTGATGGACTATTGAAGGGCAATAACCAGTCGCATTATAGAATTCCCAGAGAAATAACAAATTCGAACTCTGGGCAAACTCAACGATGGAAACGTATCTACACCTATATCGCATTAGGCAATTGAGGGATCTGGTCTGTCACTCAATTATATGATGTCATATACCTATTACGTGACTAGTTAGCTGATGTCACAATCATAATGACGTATGCAGCTTGGCTATGATCATCGAAAAGTTCGTCAAGTGTACGAATTGTATGTCTTTGAGTGGTTGAACTTTAATTAAAATTGTGTTGAATATTTAAAAACTAATTTGACTGGGAGGCAGCAACATCCCCCGGTCAAATTTGTTTCAAAATATTCAACAGCTTACCTGTATAGTTACCTTGAAATTAGGATTCTGCTAATTCATTGCTAAAAAGTATATGAATCGATTTCAACACGCGTACAAAGTGGGCGTAGCTTAGCTAGGAAATGGGCGGAGCATAGAGAAACATTGATCAGTCTATTGGGACGCAAAATAGTGGGTCCCGGTGGTCAAACTCGTTATGCGACGATATGAAACTGTTGAAGTAATTAACCGTGTCACAAATAAGATATTATCCGAAGAAAAATGTTGATAAAATCAATTTTCATTAAATTAGTCTCGCTTTCGGCTGGAGACTGACATTAATTGCAACTTCTATGCCGTATCGATTTAGCGTTGACGGTTAAGTAACCAATTGCAGTATTGGAACGGACCACGTGGTGACATAAACACCAAGGTTATATTAATAAAATAGTTTGCGAAGATTAGGGAGTATGGTATCAAAGTACGAGGTTGATTAAATTCGCCATTAAGTAACCACATTAGTGTAATTGATAATCACATCTCTGGGTATATCAGTCATTCGACTATTACATGGCCTACGGGAACAGTTAGAGGACAGCTATCGCTGTAATTACGAACAGACCGAGACTGTTATTAGATGACATCTGAAATTGTCGTAAAATCTCGCTCATTATTTGCAAGTGATAAATCATTGATTGGGCTTTGCCATTTCACGAGTATCTAAAGGTGACTCCACCTTAGGCCAACGCGACGGTGACCGGACGTGATGTCACCATGCCGCTATTGCGCTTGCTCTAGAAGCAGAGAGCGATGTAATCCTTAATCACCTGGTCTCCTCTCGTCATCATCATCAATCAATCGTCACTTGATATTGAAGATGCTTCCACTTTCTTTATCCCTTATCCCTCAAATCGTTATTATTTACTCGCTATGTCATAATCTAATGTACCGTATAAGCAAAGGTTTTTAGTGCATTCCATATTAAAGCTGTCATGACGTCACAAAAATAGCAGATAATGCGTCTATAACCATATCCTTATCATTCTTACGTAAATGACTATAAATTTCAGCCGGCGTGCTTTTCACGTATGCGGTCAATGCTTGACCGCTGCCATTTCAAGATTTGTGGGCATCCTTTATAGTAAGCGACGGCGGGTGTTCTAGAAATGGCCAGAGGGGACGAAACGCAAATAATATGGCGGTAGCTCACCTGGTTGGATTTAAGGTTACACATCCATATTTCTTTGCGCATTAGCTGCTATTTTTGTGACGTCATGACCGCTTTAACCATATGCGCGTGGTTAATAAAGCAGCGACGTATTTTCAATTACAGATCCGATCTTATTCACATTCTACACTTTCAACGCATTTCGATATTACACGGTAGTAATAGACGCAGTGTAACCCTCCCGGTGGTCGGTCTGCCACAGGTGTTGTGCACACCTGACCTGTAGTAGTACGAAGAGACAACACACGGGACACATTTTGAAAGAAAAGTCATGGAAATAATATTGTAGCGAGCAAAATAATAGCGAAAATAGTGAAAAAATCACCCGCAATATATACGGCGCCGTTCTGCCTGATCCGGCCATTACCCCCCAGTTGTTAGACCCAACAGGTCGATAGAGCTCTCAAAGACCTATCGGCATGCACAATTTTGTAACGTTCTACGTAGAAAGTTTTTCGCAATAGGGGATCTGAGTACCGTAAATCGCAATGCAATCCTATTCACCGGCGTAAATACCCCCACCATACTGTCCGAACCAGCCATTACCCAGATTTTAGGCCAGACACTTTGATAGAGCTCTTAAAGAACTACCTGCAGGAGCACATAGTTAAAGTCCTATGTCGATGACCCCAAGTTTTGTACCAGACAGGTCGATGGAGCTAACAAACACCTACCTGCATGCACATATTATTAAAGTTGTATGTTGAAAATTGTTCGCAATGCAGGATTGTTTATGCTATATCCGAACGTGTCGGCGAAAAGCGTCCTCTCTACTAGTTCTCAGGGTCTGATAGCCGCCCTTGGCGATCATACGCTAATGGAAGATATAAACTTGGATTTCTTGGATCGACGTTACTTGAAAATATGTTAAAATTCCAAATTATATGATAAACAGAATACCAAACTGAGTCCCATTTAATATCGCTATTATCAACCGAGTCGAAAATTAGCAATCTTCACTCGCTTTACAGAAATGGATTGGAAGATATTGCTGCCTTAGGCTGCAATATCTTCTAATCCAATTATGTAAAGCTCATATAAAAAGATAATTTTCAACTCGTTTGATAATAGCGATATTAAATGGGACCTTTTTCGATATCCTTTATGGATACGATTACATCATTGCAATCCGACTGTAAAGTGCATTCCATCAACCTCTTGGAAAACGTACAACAAACCACATTATGACGGAAAAAACTACTTGTACGTGTCTGAGAGTCGTCCAGGAAATACTTGTAAGGCTCTTCAAATACATGTGAATCTCATGCGAATTGAATTTACTTGATCTTTATTGATCTGGACACTAGGAAGGCACAGATAAAACACATTCGCTTGGCTTGGCCATTATGTCGATGTCACAATAGTCATCGTGTGTGCGTGGTGGGAACTAGCGTGCCTGCGTACGTGCCAGTGAATGCGTGTGTGATTGACTGCTTGCACGTGTGCGCGTGTGTGAGCGTGCGTGTGCGTGTGCGCGCAAGTGCACGTGAGTGAATGTGTAATGCGCCAATATCGAATTTGATATCGGCGCGCCCGTTGACCAACGGCACAGCGGACAAATATCGAATTTAATATCGGCGCGTCCGTTGGTCAACGGCGCAGGGACCTAATCGAAATCGTCATATTTGAGCCGATATGAAACAGCATCAAAGTACACAAATTTCTGTTTCTAACCGATCCTTATTAATGGCTGGCGAACACAATAAATAACACATTTATCTAGAATAAATTGCTCCACGTGAACACGGAAAACGCCCGTCGTCAAATTGTATTAGAAACGAATTAACATGATTTTCAGACCGACATGAGAACATGTCAAATTTTTCTGAGTAGATTTAGCGGCGCCATGTGACCATTGATGTCGCCGCTATTGTTTCCATACAGTCGTCGATTGTTTTCATACAGCCAATTGAAAAAGAAAACAAGTTCGTATTCCCACTGCGATGCAACATTGTGTAACACCTGAGTAAACACCTTTAGGAAGTCGAACGAGGAATCAGAATCTTGTGTAATTTGATATTGGTCCACGCGCCGTTGGCCAACGGGCGCGCCGATATCAAATTCGATATTGGTCCCTACGCAGTTGGCCAATGGGCGCGCCGATATTAAATGTGTTATTGGTCCCTGCGCCATTGGTCAACAGCGCAAATTCGATATTGGCGCGTTACCTATGCATACAAGCGTGATTTTGTGCGTGTGTGTGAGCGCGCGCATGCATAGATCACATAATAAGGCCAACAAGTTGCCACAATATTCTGGGAAATAGGTGGCCGTGTAGTCGGACAAGCTGAATCCCGTAAACTAACAAGCTAGTTCCCGTACTCTGATAGACAAATGCACACATCTCACAAGGCACACGCCGCAACTACTACTGTTGCAGCTGCTGCGCTTACTACTACTACTACTACTACTACTACTACTACTACTACTACTACTACTACTACTACTACTACTACTACTACTACTACTACTGTTGCAGCTGCTGCGCTTACTACTACTACTACTACTACTACTACTACTACTACCACTACTACTACTACTACTACTACTACTACTACCACTACTACTACTACTACTACTACTACTACTACTACTACTACTACTACTACCGCTACTGCTGCTGCTGTTGCTGCTGCTACTGCTACCATTAATGTTGCTGCTGCTACTGCTGCTACTGTTGCGGCAGCTACCGCTGCTGCTACTGATGCTGCTACTGCTAGTGCTACTGCTACTGCTACTGCTTCTGCATCTGCTACTACGACTGCTACTGCTACTGCTGCTGTTACCACTACCATTACTATTATAAGGTAATGCGCAGTTCAATATGTGTAATTACTTCTATTATTGTATAATACTAGCTGTACATAGGCCACCATAATTTATATAAATATGCATCGGCTTCATTGCCATACGAATAGTATTATAAACTGGTATCCACTCTATGCTATTGTAATAGCATCGGATAATAAAGCGAACTTGAACTTGACATGATCGTAATTCTAGCAAACTGACCCTTGTCCTCTGACAAGATGGTCCCCGTTTATATACTCTGCCAAGCTATTATCCGTTCGCTGACAAGCTTGTCTTAGATAGATAAGGTTTATTCTCTGAACTGTACACCGCTATGGAGATACATAATATTGTAATATTATAGATAAGTGCATATATACATTTTCTATCAGCATACATTATTGTTCTTGTTCTATGGTATGTTAGTGGACCTTCCCAATTTAGCCATATATATGACGTCATGATCAATTACGTGGCGTATAGGATGACGTCATAATCATTACGTCATGGCTGACTCGATTTAGTCCGTCTTGTGCGCTAGTCTAGCTCGACATGTTGCACGAATTGTATGTCTTCACCACTTAATACACATTATGTTGGATATTTTGAAACCAACTCGGCTAGACGCCATTGCTGCATGCAATCAAACTAGACTAAAAAACATCCAACGTTCTCCCCGTATAGTCTTCTGGAAATCGATCGATCTCAATATGGGCGAAGCGTGCGTGGAGCTTAACTATGGATGGGCGGGCCATAACTTAATCTGAAAATGTCCATCGGACCATCAATTAGGGCGTTAAAGCGTTGCTTAGGCGCTCTAACAAGCGGGTCCGAATATGCCGCGACACGGGTCCTCATACCCTTATCACCTAATAAATAATTAAAATATACACAAGAATTACAGCAACAGCATCTACACCGTTGACATTGACACAGGAAACAAATACTGTAAAGTGTGCGTTGCTAGAAAAATGGAACAGATTCATATTTTTACTCAACGCACATGTGCAACACAACTCACACACAGCGCACACCGCGTCTGCTGTAACCATGCCTACTTCATAATGACGGTTCAATTCGATGCGTTGACGTAATGCCAAATCGCACTAATAAACACATGGACCCACATAACAAGATCGATAATTACTATGACAGCATTGATTGACTATTACTATGACAGCATTATCAATGGCCTTTCCAAGTTTATCTATCCATCATATGGCGTCATATGACGGCATAGTTAACTACGTTACTTGTAAGACGACTCCATAAACATGACGTCATGAATGACTTGACGTCATGAATGACTCGATATAGCCCGTCTTTAACGGTAAATAGTCAGACACGTTGTACGAATTGTTTGTTTTTACCATTTAATAAGTATTCTGATTTGAAGCTAATTTGACTGGACGCTGTTGCTGCCATAGGCAGCAACAGCGTCCAACCAAATTAGTTTCAAAATAGGTAACACATTACCTGTTTATATAGTAGTCTGGAAATTGACAGTCAGCTAGCTCAGAGATCGATCGATCCCAATACGGTCGAGGTGAGAGTGGAGCTTAGATAGAGATGGGTGGGGCCCAGCAAAAACTGGAAACGTTAGTATGCTGACAATATTAACTATTAATGTGACAAAAACGACGATTAATTACCATGACAACACCAACGATTACTATGAGAACATTGGCGACTGCTATGGCAAAGTCAGCTATTACAATGACAACAGTAACGATTACAATGACACAACTGCTACTGCTATGATAAATGAGCTATATTCTAGTGCCAGGGCCTCGTCCTTGACAGGGTTCCCAGAACTAATGCTTGACAACAATAACAACTACACACTCACGAGTGCCTAGAGATATAGCATGGATGGCTTTCAGAAACGACAGTACTGATATATGGAATGTACACCATTAATTCCAGTCAATTCGTGTGGTTATGAGACGGGTGGTTGAAAGCCAGTCTGGTGGCATGGGATTGTTGTCCGCTAGATGCTGGTCTGGTGGTAGAGCACTCACCTCCCAACCGCTAGGCGAAAGGTGCCGAGGAATTCGCTGGTTTGAACCCCGCTCGGCTCGAAAATTGAAAAGGTAAAATACTACTACTACTACTACTACTACTACTACTACTACTACTACTACTACTACTACTACTACTACTACTACTACTACTACTACTACTACTACTACTACTGCTACTACTACTACTACTACTACTACTAGTGCTGCCACTAACACCACCACTACTACTACGACTACACTACCAGTGCCATTACTATCGCCACCATCACCGCCACCACCAGCGCCGCCGCTTCTGCTGCAATAACAACCAAAACGAATACTGCTATTGATGTTATTTACAATAGATTTAAACCGTAATGATGCAGTATGATAAAGCTGGTCGATGACTTCACCGGGTCATGTCAACGTGGCTTCAAATGTACGGGCTCAACACATGCTTGTGCCAGCAGTCATGTCCAAACACTGGGATTTCCACAAAATGGGCATTGGCTTGTCATGAGCCGTCGACGGTCAAAGATCCTAGATGTACTACGCAGGCCAGTTGCAATGAGGATGAGCTACGACTAGTGAGACTACTACTTGCAGATAGGGCTTCACGATGTACCGATATTATACCGAATACCGACATTTGTCAGTCAAATATCAACAGTTTATTTGGGACGAGATTGTCACTGGTTACCGGTATCTCGTGATCTCGACACGGAGTAGTTGTAATTTCGTGGCAAATTCAAATCATTTGTACGAATGATTTGGTTGAATTTCAGCCGTTTTGGGGTATGATTTAACTGAAGACAGTTAATATTAGCGTTTAATATCGGGATTCGTTTAATTTATTGGTTTTATGTGGAAATTTGAGTCGACTGTTTCAGGAGCGCTGATATAGGCCTACTTCGTATGTATGGGAAATACGTTGACTATGGAGCCGTACTACTGGATCCTCACTCTATTTTGTCCATCGTAATAATACTGGTATTAAAGGTATACCGGTATGGAAATTGATACCGTAACCGGTATTCATTTCTCCAATACCATGAAGACCTACTTGCAGACACCAAGCTGAGAGGACGAGCCAAGTCAGCGAAGTCTGTTGAGTTTGAGACACCAATTGGCTCCCCACCGGGAGATGGTCCATCCCCTGTACGCTTCACCTGTTACCTGGCTGCAGCATTGAAATCCGTGCGGGAAAATTCCACAAGAAATTCCACCACCGCCACAGTATCCATACTGGGTATGTCGCTAAACATGGAATATGCCGACGAGGTGGACTTCATACACAAGGAAAAAACCCTTGAAGAACTTCTCCTAATAGCTGCAAGTAGACTAAACATTGAGACTCTCTGAAACCAAAACAAAGTTGACCCACATATACCTTTCTACAGAGCAGGAATCTAAATAAAGTGACGATCCGCCTCGTGGCAGTGAACCATGGAGGTGAACTAAAACCCTGGGCTCATTACTTTGCAGTATTGCCAAACTTGCTGAATGCTGCGTCATGGCAAACATAGCTTTCCAGTCCTTCTGGAAGCGATGGATTCGTAGATCAACGATGCCCTTGACAAAAAGACTACGTTTATACAATGCAACCTGCGTATCCTTGATGCTGTATAACTGTAACCGCTGGGCAGCTTCAAAGGCAGCTCTAGACAAACATGATGCCTGCCGCCTCAAACACCTACGCACCATCACTGGACACCGATGGCCAGACATCATAATTTCCAATGATGCACTATGCATGATGTGTCATACATCACGGCTGGCTGACATTTGCTAAGGATGTGAGAAGACACACCAGCACAGAGCCTTCAAATTCTCCCTACACAGAGCCAGCAAATACAAAGCCAGGAGAGGGCGTCATTGGGTAAATCCTCTAAGCGCGCTACGAGGTGACCTCCTGAAAGCAGGCCTCGGTACACTCAAATCAAGAATGGACCTGCGTAAGCTAAGGATTGCGGCTGAGGACAAGCCACAGTGGGCAAATGCTCGGAGGGGCTGATTGCACCTGTAGGATGTTGTTGCTACTACAACCACAGAATACAGTAATCATGACAAAGCTGATAAAAACTAACAATAATTCTATAGCATGTACATTTCTACCGCCTCAAATATAGTAAATTCATTGCACACCTCATATGTCAATGAAATGTAGCCTGATAGAATAAAGAAAACTGAAACTAAAGCAAAACCGCACATGTAATACCGGCCTAAACAATGTATTCCGACGTATAAACTGAACGCATGATGGACGCATATCAGAATGATGGCGTGCTTACGAGCTACCATACCTAACAACAGTGTCTTTTGTGAAGTACATCACGCGCCATGAAATACAATGCTACACGCAATCGACCACACAAAAGTATTTTAATTCTAAAATGGTAAGATGTATTTAATCGGCATACTTCGTCGCGCATTGCTCACGACTCTCAGTAGTGAAGCGGTTCAATCACAGACGAATGTAGTAGGTTATACTATGAATAAAAACTTAATCGTTAATGCCATTTGGTACCAAATTGATTACTCTCGTATAGTAGAAATAGGCTATCATCAGGAACTCGCTAAACCTCGTTCCAAATGAGATCTTATTAAATGCCTACTCGTTTTGAGATCACAAATCAACCAATCGATCAATCAATCAAATCGCATCGTGTTAATAGTTGTTCATTTCGCTATGACGTACATCTTATACCTGTCGCTATTTTTACGCAATGTCGGGTAAAACCAGTTAAAAAAAATAATAATAGACACATATGTTTGGAACTATACATAGACAAAAGATCGATTAATCTTCAACGACAACGACAACGAACTTACATTTACTGAATGGCCGCTCTACCGTAGGTATTTATATTTTCCGTGAGATTCTGTGAGAAAGAATTAAATCTTTGAGCACGAAAGAACCGGTCATCAACTACCCTTTACGATTTAATTGTTATTATGTTGAATATTTTGAAACCAATTTGACTGGAAGATGTTGCTGCCAAAGGCAGCAACAGCTTCCGCCAAATTAGTTTTAAAATATCCAAAACGAAATCGTACCCATATAGTCATTTTGAAATTGAGTGTCTGAGAGTTCAAGATTCACGGGGTTGGCTAAGAAAACTGGTAGCCGCGAACGGGAGCAGTCCGCCAATCAATTATTCATCGTGGCTGGATTCACGGACAGGGGACGAAAGAAAATTACACTAATGCGTGGACGAATACTGGTAGCGGAAGAGCTCCCGGCTAGCGTTGCCGATCATAGGCATATTATAGCATGTCATATCTTAAATCTATGTTGCCGACCTATACATCACACCAACGTCTCGGCTGACATCTAAATATAGCCTATATCTGAGCAAAGGCTTGATATGGACTGAGATGATCTTCAATACTGACCAGACCTTTACGTAAATTGGTATACGCACAATCACGCTATGTCAGCTCGATTATATCCGGGTAATCCATCCATTGCGAAGCCGGCCAAACCGACCTCTCCAACGGTCTTGAGGAATGCCGATGGATGATTCCCGTTTATCCATCAATCACGTGACGTCGTAATCAACTAAGTGACGTGTGTGATGACGTCGAAATCAATTACGCTATGAATGACGTAGGTAACCTCGTCGCAAACGCTTTATTGATGACGGGTTAAGGGTACGAATGTATGTCTGTACTATTTAATAAACATGCTGTTGAATATTTTGAAGATAACCTGTCTGGGCGCCGCTGCTGCCATAGGCACCTAGTCAGATTAGTTTCAAAATATTTAACAGCTTACTTGTATAGTTCTAATTTATAGTCAGTGCGCTCAGGGATCAATCGATCCCAACAAGGCCAAAGCGTGGGTGGAGCTTACAAAGAGATTGGGGGGGGGGGGCATAGCTAAAACTGGATAATCCAGTTGCAGGACATGAGGATAATATTTGTGAATATTTATGACAGGGAATGACTGGCTCGATAACAGAGCCAGCCACTCCCTGGCTCAATAACCGAGCGAGCCACTCCCTGGCTCAATAACCGAGCCAGCCACTCCCTGGCTCAATAACCGAGCCAGTCACTCCCTGGCTCGATAACAGAGCCAGCCACTCCCTGGCTCAATAACAGAGCCAGTCACTCCCTGGCTCGATAACAGAGCCAGTCACTCCCTGGCTCAATAACTGAGCCAGTCACTCCCTGGCTCAATAACCGAGCCAGTCACTCCAGTTGTAAAGCTTCAAAGAAACGTATGTTCTCCCAGAATCAATTACGTAGCGATTGGCGCGATTTAGTACGTCATACACGCTTATGAGTCAAGTTGCACGGATTGTATGGCTTTACTATTTAATCGACATTATGTCGAATATTTTGATAACTAATTTGATTGGGCGTTGTTGCTTCCACATTCAACAGTTTACTTATAAATTTGTCTGGAAATTGAGATTCAGAGAGTGCATGGATCAATTGATCCCAACAAGGGCAAAGCGTGGATGGATCTTAGCTAGAGACGCGCGCGGTATTAGTCAGGGGAGGTGACATTAACACATCTTGAACGTGTGTTGTCTACGCTCTTACTGAAAAGCAAGACATTAAAAAATCGTTAAAATCAAAGTCCATTTAACGTTTCATTATTCTATTTAAATGGGATGTGCATTTATCTGAGGATCTATAGTCTGGGAAATATCTGGGCGTAGGATGTCTGGAATTATCGATATTTATAGATGCACTTAGATGATCACGTTTTGAGTTGATGTCTATACTTTGAAGACAAATTTATCCTCAAGAATTATGTATGACGTAATTTGTATTTCATTTGTCATTTTTATACATCAAACACAGTTGTTGTCCTATTCTTGGGAATATAAGATATATTTAATATCGATCCATATTTAACTCTATATAATAGCTATATAGTATCCAGGCACATGTATATCACAGTGTGTCGCTACATTTGCATACATGATTGACAAATTACAAATATCAGGAGTAAATTGGTTATCAGATGGGCTTATTTCACCACCTGTAGGTAAATCCGCCCACATTTGTGACCGAATGGCTTCCATGACGTCAGCAGTCTGCATACCACAGCAGCAGTTCCATGTCAAATTAGTTTCAAAATATTCAGCAACTTACATTGACGGGTTATCCAGGAAGCTGGATTTCTAAGATTTCAAAGTTCAAAGAGTTAGCTCTAAATGCGGAGTCTGGAAAATGTATGATTCCAGTGTATCCATCACTCATCCTACGTTATAATCAACTACGTGTAAGATGGTGTCATAATCAATTGTAATCAATCAATCACAACGCGAGAAATGGGTTGGTGGAGCTTAGATTGAGATGGGCGGGGTATAGCTATACATGGATTCCTCCAGTGAGGATATGTCACACTGGCATACACGAATCAAATCATGAATTCTCAGTGATTACATAGCAATATAGATCTCCAGGTTCTTAATTTCATTTGTGAGTTACTAGCATATTTCGTCTTCGTATAATAACTGTTTTGAGACTTACAACATCTCTCCTCACAATTCGACACCAAGAGATTAAACCTAAAAGGCCACTGTTAACGCTATGCCGAAGAGGCAGCATCAACCCGCGCGCGGTGGACAGCGACTCGCGCGGAAGCGAGGCAGACCACCATTATCATACGTCGACGTGATGATGACTGATATCTATCTGTCTTACCAGTACTGAAGAACAAAAGGGATGCGAGTTTTTGATCATCATGTGTCTTGTTGAATATCAACCTGCCCATACCTAAACACTCTTTCACATACATGATTACAGACATGTAATGCGTATCTTTTGATAACGCACCCAATTTATTAGACAACCACCATCTAGGACAACACATCTATGGTCCACCTTGACCTTCCCTCCTGGGTCAGCAGGTGGAGTGTGTAAGATTATATCAACCAAATCCTTAATTTCTCTTCATTTCTCTGAAATATCTCAGAGATAGCGGCACCTTGCTCAGAGCGTAATAAAACGAACGACGTCATGTATTCATCGGCTCTCCTTTCTAATTCTACATGGCGTAACAATCCGATCCCTGGGTCAATGTGGAACGTCTTCCTCACAAATTCGATGACATGTTGTAGATATTTTAGCGATTTTACCTGTGATGATCCTTTTACCCGTTCCTCTGAGAAGGCAAGGCGACCCATCTCACATTGTCTTTGTTGTTCCACTTCCTATACATCGTCACATCTAATTTTGTCTCTTGTCTGTGCCGTCAAACCGTGGGACACAGATTTCAGTTATGTGGCATCAGAATCATAGGGATTATTACCATCGAAGATTTCCCTCATTCTCTTGCTAGTCGTCGCTCTCTCTAGCCCGTCTAGTTTTTCCCATGTCGACTTGTTGATCATAAGAATATGTTACGTGCCGGCTCACGGATTCATGACCGCATAAATTGATATACACACATACGTGGTGGGACCATGACTGTGAACCCATTGTCGCCGGACCCCTTCATGTCATGTCGCGGCCATGTGTGAGACCACCCCACATAGACCGCATTATTATTTGATATATGGCCATATTTAACCAGAGGTCATTGAAGACTTGACCATTGGGGTGCATCCACGTCATGTTGAGTAAGCATTCCATATATCCAAGGGGTGTTCAGTGGCAGATGTCTCATGCTTTATATATATACAAGCGGGCACTCTTCGCATACTGGATATGACAAGTTGCAGCGAATATTTTCACGAATGTTATACATGCATTCAAATGCCCTTCCCTGTACTTCGGTCTCTCACATGCTGTGAAATATTTGAACAAATATATGTGACCTTGAAACGGTAACCAACGCTGTGCGGTTCGTGACGTAGATGACAGTTTACTGATCAAGTGCTTCAGAGTCTGCAATCCTCACGACAGTTGGACCGCCCTCTGACTGGCCACATAAGTAGATTGATTCATTCTGAAGCCTGGGGATAGAAATTAACCACCAATCCCATGATCCGTGGCCATTTTTCGCATACGGATCAATAACGGATCGCTGCTTTAGCGCGGTAACTGATCAAGCTGGATCACTGTTTCAGCAGTAGTTTTATGACAAAGTTCTGACATGATTTACCGCTTATTTCATCAACCAGTTAGTGCTATCTGTGGTATTTTAACCATGTTGGTGGTCAACCCAACCAAAAAATGCATTTATAGTGGTCTTCAGAAATGTCAATTTTCAGGCCAATAGAAAACCATTTTTTGAAAATGTAACACTGGAATTACTGGCTCGATAAGTCGTGTCAACGGTAAATTTTCAAATAGTATTATCTTGGCCTGCAAATCCAGAGCATTTGATTAAGTTTATATTCTGTGTACTACTATATAGTTATGGCTGTTATCAGTACACAATTCTAGGGACCTGTGATTTTTTTGCTGTACTAATCCGTATGGATCACGAATAAAGAAATTAATTTCATGTCCTGGAAGCCTAGTCAATTCATTAAATGTACTTGGCTAAAGTCCCATCTGCGACTCAGTATCCGATTCAGCTTTATTACTCTGTTCATTGTTTTGCTCCTCTAACGCTGATAGTGGGGCAACCTGTTCCAACAGCTTGCATCTTTAAGTGGCATCGACGACGTGAATGGCACGCAAGAATCGTGCGACTGCTTTACCCGATATCATTTACAACCAGGGATTGCATGCCATAGATGCGGCTCAATGCTGTCTCGATTACTGAGCCTTTCACAAAGTGAAATACACCTTATGCACTGAATATTGCACTCATCAAGCTGTGGAATCCAGCTAAACGGTTGATGATTACGTCTACCTTTTCTGCGGTGGCTATCGCCTCTGATTTGACGTAGAGGGCTTGATCGAAGATAAAATAGCCAATACTTTCCTTGATGATTTCTAGGAAATTGAGAAAAGAGGAATTAGTCGGTGAAAGGCGCACAGCGATTACTAAGCTGCCACTATATCGCCAGGCAATGTGTAGGTAAAGTATCCTCATTTTACTTCAAAGAAAACCTAATCGAAATTCAAACAGCCCCAGAAACTTTCCCCAATGCCGATTGATTGATGAGAATTGTTTTCATGGAAGCCATGGATCCATTTCTCCCACGCAATCATTTGACGTCATAATCAACTACGCGACGTATATGCTGAAGTCTTAATCATGACGTCATGAATGATTCGATTAAGCCCGTCTTTAACTCTTAATAGTCCAACACGTTGTACGAATTTTAATTTATTTGCTATTTAAGAAACACGCTGTCCAATATTTTGAAACTAATTTGACTCGGCGCCGTTGCTGCCAACAACGACACCCAGTTAAATTAGTTTCAAAATATTCAGCAGCTTGTCTATATAGTTTTCTGGAAACTGATAGCAGGGAGTTCAGACGTCGATCGAACCTAACACGTGCGAGGCGTGGGTGGAGCTTAGAGAGAGATGGGCGGGGCATAGCTAAAACTGGAAGGGTCCAATTCCCCCCTATGTATAGCAAAACTCCGCTAATAAATTACACGTCACCCCTGTTTAAGACTATATGCTCGGCCTCAACGTGGCCCAGGGGTGTAACCCACTGGGTGTCAATCCAGACATTTGGAGGGGCTAACCAGAGCATTACGCACAACGCTAATGAAATGACACTTGGAGATCGAATCAAACGAAATGGTGCTCACCCTGGGAAGATCCGCCAGGCAGGTGCAGCGCCGGGCTCCACGCCTCGAAGGAGCCCACCCTCAGCTACTGGAGGTCCCATCAACTCGTCTTGTGGAGCCAGGGGACGAGGATGGAGAGCTACTGGCCAACCGAAAGAGAAGACCAACCCCAAAGAGAACCCTAGTATCAACATCATGCACTGGAACGCAGAAGGGGTTACCAACAAGAAATCAGAGCTCGAACAGTTCCTGTACGAAAACAACATTGATATCTGCTGCATCGAAGAGACACACCTGCAAGAAGGTAAACCATTTAAGATCAGAGGCTACCAGATTTTCCGGTGTGATCGAAGAGGAAGAAAGAAAGGTGGGGTGATCACCTTGGTCCGAAACAGCGTGAACGCCAGCCAGATCAAAACCTTTATGGAAGAGCAGAATATATCAAGATCAAGGTAACAACCAGCAACTCTGTGATTGACATTGTCAATTATTACTGCCCTAATGACAAGAATCTCTCACTTGACACAATCCAGGTCCCGGACTGCCACTTCCTCATTGCGGGAGACTTTAATAGCCAGTCCCAGAGCTGGGGATACAGAACACTTGATAAACGAGGAGAAGGCATTGAAGTATGGCAAGATGAAAAACACATTTTACTTGTCAACGATCCCACAGATCAGCTTACCTTCTACTCGCGCCGGTGGCACTCGACAACAACGCCGGACTTGGGATTTTGTACAGAAGACATTCACAGAAACCTCAGTAGAGTAGTCGGATCGCAGTTAGGAGGAAGCGACCACCGCCCAGTCCTCCTCTCTCTCTTTCTGGAAGTATTTCGACAAGTACACCTCAACATCCAAGGTGGAACTACAAAAAGGCAAATTGGACTCTGTTCGGCATTCGTTCCAGTGAGCTTACCCAAAATATAGCAGTAGAAGGGAGAAACATCAACAATGTGGTCAAGGAATTTAATTCAAGTATCCTCAAGGCTGCCAACGAAGCGATTCCTCGAGGGTTCAGGAAAAACTATCGCCCCTACTGGAAAACAGAACTGCAAGCAGCACATGATAAACTAGACAAGGCCAGAGAAGATGCAGAGGGTAATCCCTGTCATGAAAACCACTTCACGCTACAACAAACTAAAGCCAGGTATCTAAAGACCAAGCTGGAGGCCAAAAGAAGAAGCTGGAGGGAAAAGACGGCAGGGTTTAATTTAGAGAGGGACACCACAAAGCTATGGAGACTGACTAAAGCACTGAATGATGAGGGTGTCGGGGGAGAGAAGATTACTCTTGAAGAAGATGGACAAACACTGACAGGAAAGATGGCTGCAGATGCCTTTGCGAAGGCATATGCAAGAGAAAGCAACATTTCTATACCACGGATGCGTCAAAAAGAGGTTAGAAAAGAGCAAAGAACAGACACCAACACTCACGATGCAATGCAAGTTGACATTAGTTTAGCAGAACTGAAGAAGGCTATCCGCCAATTGAAGAAGAAGAAATCTCCCGGGCCAGATGGCATTACGAATGAAATGATCCAACACCTTGGTAATGCATCTCTCCGCAAGTTGCTAGACATCTTTAATCTCAGTTGGACCAATGGAGAGGTTCCTCAGTGCGGGAAGGAAGCCAGAATGACTCCTATTCTGAAAAAATGGAAGAACAAGGCGAAAGTGCTGAGCTACCGTCCTATCAGTCTTACAAGCTGCATATGCAAGACCATGGAGCGCATCATCAACCAGCGGTTGCAGTGGTACCTGGAGTCGGAGAACATTATAGTTTCAGAGCAGGCCGGATTCAGAAGATACAGGAGCACAGAAGATCAAACAACACATCTTGCACAGGTCATAGAGGATGGTGATGCTAGCTGCCTTTATCGATCTGCAGAAGGCATTTGACAAGGTGTGGAAGGATGGCGTCCTCGTGAAGCTCCGGCGCACAGGCATCGGTGGCAACATGACCCGATGGACCAAGTCGTACCTACACAATCGCAGAGCTAGGGTGCTGGTGGATGGACAATCTGGACAGAATGTATTGCTGAGACAAGGGGTGCCACAAGGCGGAGTATTATCACCAACTATGTTCATACTCTTCATTAATGACATTGTAGCAGAGCTACCCAATGGGATCCAAGCAGCCCTCTATGCAGATGACCTCGTACTCTGGTGCACCGAGGAGTATACAACGACTGCAACGTACAGAATGCAGCTCGCCTTGGACATAATTACAGCCTGGGCCAATCGCTGGTGTATTAGCACCAACAAAGAAACATCATCAGCCATGCTATTCTCACTGTCCACCAAAACCAAGGTTGGCAATCTGAGACTGGGCGGTACTCCACTCGAGTACGAGGACCAGCAGACATACCTGGGAGTCACCTATGACAGAAGATTAACATGGAAGGAGCACATACAGAATGCAGAGGCAAAGGCCGGAAGAAAGATAAACATCATGAGGAAGCTGGCAGGAACAAAGTGGGGTGCCAATGAAAGGATCCTCAAGACCATCTACCTAGGTGCCGTACGACCACACCTTGAGTATGGATCCAGCCCATGGATGACAGCAGCTAAATCTCATCAACAGAACCTCGACAGAGTACAAAACCAGGCACTGCGCATCATCACTGGTGGAATGAGATCAACACCAATAGAAAAGATGGAGCAGACAGCAGGCATCCCCCCACTTAGCAAAGGAATGGAATGCAAAGCACTGATCCAAGCTGAAAAGTTCAAATCGTTCAGCAACCACCCGATGAAGATCAGGCAAGCACAGCTGTCATCAGGAAGACTTAAAAGATCAAGTTTTGTGAAAGAGACAAAAGCACTTCAAAGGAAACACCAAGAAATGTTGCCAGCACAAATAGAAGACCCAAACCACACCCTTGATCCTCCACCCTGGGAAAACAAACTAGAGAGCATAGCTATTCGCACCACAGTACCTCATCTCACAACCAAAGATGAACACAGTGATGTGAGCAAGAAGGCCCTGACCCTAGCCATGCTGGAAGAAATGTACCCTCAGGAGACATGGATAAGGATCTACACAGATGGTCAGCCAAAGATGCAATTAGGAGCGGAGGTGCCGGACTGCACATACAGTATCCAAACGGACAACATGAGTCAGCTGCAATACCGACGGGCAAGCACTGCACAAACTACAGAGCTGAAGTCGAAGCACTGGTTCATGCAGCTAATATCATCAGCAGAACAGCAGACCCTATTGCACAGATTGTCTTTTTATCTGATGCGCGCTCCGTCCTTGAGGCTATCACCAAAGGTAAGCTGCCACAACTCGAAGAAGCACTACAAACCATCAAATGCTTTCGGATAGCATTGCAGTGGATCCCCTCACACTGTGGAGTCCAAAGAAATGAGGAAGCAGACAAGATGGCAAAGGTGGGTGCAGAAGAGAATCAGACAGAAAACATGGTTACCCATACAGAGATGAAGACTATCATCAAGTCACTCTATAGAACAGCTCAATCAGAAGATGTCTACCATCATCTCTCGAGGCCAGAGCAAGTGAGCATTTTTCGTCTCAGAACTGAACACAACAGACTAATCCAACACATGTACAGGCGATTCCACCTTACAACATCGGCCGCTTGTCCTTGTGGAGAAGCAGAACAGACCAGAGAGCACATACCTCAATGTTGCAGTACGTATCAGTTGCTGAGAGAAGAGATCTGGCCTTTGTCAATCGCTTTTCTTGAAAAGCTGTATGGGCCTGTGGAAGAACTGCAGAAAACCACAGATTTCATCTTGAGAACGGTTCTCCAAGTGTGATACCAGCGATCGAAAAGAAGAAGAAGAAGAATTACACGTCTGAGAATCGACGTGAAGCATTGACGCCTAAATGGACGAATCCAGTTTTAGCTATGCCCAAGCCACGTGTTGCGATCGATCGATCACTGAACTTACTGAGTATCAATTTCCAGAAAATTGTACAGGCAAGCTGTTGACTATTTTGAAAGTAATTTGACTGTGCGCTGCCTAAGTCAAATTATTTTCAAAATATTCCCCATCATGTTTATTAAATAGTAAAGACATACAATTCGTGCAACAAGGCTTAGTCCGTCATCAATTAAGCGCTCGTGACGAACTTAGCTGCGTCATTCATGATGTAATCGATTATGCCCTCAGCATACACGTCACGCAGCTGCTTATGACTTCATATGATTGGCTGAGAAACTGGAATCTTCAATTTCAGTGCATCATCTAATCAATTCCACGCATGTCACGCAAGAGTCCACAGTCCAATTGAGACAAGCTAACTCAAGTTGCATTCACTGTGTAAGCATATAAGTAAGTTTGGTCACTTTAATGTACCTTTCTAGTTTTTGCTAGGCCCCGCCCATCACACGCTAAGCTCCACCCATACCACGCTCGTGTTGGGATCGATCGATCCCTGAACTCCCTGCCTATCAATTTCCTGAAAACTATACAGGTAAGCTGTAACATAATGTTGAATCTAATTTGACTGAGTGATGTTGCTGTGTTGCTGCCTATGGCAGAAACAGCGTCCAGTCAAATTATTATCAAAATATTCACCAGAGTGTTTATTAAATAGCAATTACTTGCAATTCGTGTCGGACTATTAAGCTTTAATGCCGCGCTATTTAGAATCATCCATAACGTCGTAATTTTGACGTCAGCATACACGTCACATAGTTGATTATCACGTCATATGATTGAGTGAGGAAATTGATTTACGAATTGAGACACCCTAACTCAAGTTGCACTCACTGAGTGCACATAGATGTCAGTTTTCTGGAAATTTAGTTGGATTGAATGGATCGATCGATCGAAACGCGGGAAAATCGTAGGCGGAGTTTAGTTTAAACTGGATTCCTCTATTGAAACAAAACTACACTCAATGTGCATTCAGTGACTGACCATATATGTAAATTTGGCCACTTTGATTGCACTAGAGAACACTAAAACGTCTCGAGCCTACTTAATCCAATTTAGATGGTCAATGGCGCTGAATGATTCAAAGCGACTGCTGGTGAGTGGGCGATCTGGCCAATTGTTCACTTTGAAGAACTGCGCGTTCCCTATCGGATGATCAACTACAGTTCACTTGAATAACTTAGCGCTGTGTCCATAGGAAGAATCTTGGACCGTGGCACATGGTTAATTAGCCACCATGTGTCTGATGTCCAGGTTACTACCGGGGAGAACAGGGTCACAGGCAAGGGAAGGTAGACGACCATGCGAACTGGAAAATCGTGTTGTTGTGATTTGTTCTCGGTAGCATCATTCGATTACTAATTCAAGGTCACAGACCTGCCAGGTCAGGACTTGTTATAACCTGGTTTGATCTGGAGAAATTGCTTTTCGTGGTTAGCTTCTTATTTATGAAGCCAATGGAGGGAGGACCCAGCCATTGACTTCATAAACATGAAGCACATCAAGAAAGACAATGGACCTTTCCAGTGTAGCCATCCACCATATGACGTCATAATCAACTAAGTGACGTATATGATTACGTCATAATCAATGACGTAGCTAAGAACGTCACGAACTCTTAATTCAAGACGGACTATGGGTACGATTTACTATTTAATAAACATGCCGTTGAATATTTTGAAACTAATTTGACTGAGCGCAGTTGCTTCCCATAATCAGGGCGTGCACGGATAGATCGATCCCAACACAAGCACGCTGCGGGTGGAGCTTAGATAGAAATGCTAAAACAGGACAGGTCACTTCCAAGCTATACACCGCCTGTCTAACACTTTCACACATGATTTCGCAGAAGCACACATATCAATGTAACTATACATGCGACCTATGGTAAGAGTTGCCAGTGAAATTATCGTCAAAATATTCAACAAAATGTTTATTAAATTGTAAATGCATCAATGATATACGATTCATACACTTTCATGACAAGATTTCTGATTTTTTTGGTGACTCAGATACGCTGTTTTGATGGTGACGTCAACTAACATGTGACTTATTTGATTTTGAATTCAGAATAATTAGCAGGGCGATGCAATGTATCTCCGTTACGTAAAGAAATCGGAGTATTTACTATTTAGAGAGCGATCCGTAGGTCTCAATAATTACATATTATTTTTATTATGCACCATATTTCTGTGATGCCGTCATATAATTTCGTGTTGTTTCCGTCATTCAGGCGCATAGCTTTTATACTTTTGATCCTCGGCCGTCGGGGCGTTAGCAATTTGTCCGAGGCCAGCGAACTGTTAATATATAAAAAGGACAATGTGAAAAATCCGGGACAAAATTGTCCAAAAGCCCTATTTGAGAATAAATTATTCCAATCGTTGTGTTACGCGATCACACATCACCATTTTGACAACAATGGCGATGAAAGCTGCTGCTGCTGCCGTGCTTTAGCGTTTGACCCCAATATTGGGCTAGGTCTTCGGGACTCCCACGGGCACGCTTCCACCCATGTTACAGAAGAGCACTCCAGTCGAACCAAGGTTATTGCAAAACTGTCTCATGAGCAAGAACAACAAGAGGAAGCATTGAATGTTCACATTAACACTTGTGTCTAGTGACGCCGGTAATTAGTATTAGGCCCTTTGACATTTCCGAGTACAATATGAATTTTTTTTGTACGAGTCCACGTTGTGTTTAAAAATCTGTATTGGACGTATCGTCCTATTGCACCAACGTCGCAGGTTGTCTGATTGGTTTGGTTGGCGTATGGTTCGGGTCCCTGTTAAACAAGTACCGTTCGTGTCTGGTTCAAAACGGTATTAATTTGAACGCTGAACTGAATGTGTGTTGTTGATATTTTGAATCTATGCGGTTTTGTTTTTCGTGAGACCAGCCGACCCTATATCAAAGAATCCGCAAAAGGGAAGGATCAGGGTTGACTGCTCCATGTGAAGTGGAGAAAGGAAGCTGGGTGTGGTGAGATCACTATAATTTGTGAATCACGATATCCAGGCCTAATACAACTTAAATTATTGTATTTGTATTTCCGTTGCCGATTATTAGAATTTTGACCCTGGAGCTTTATAAGCTGGTGTTATTTATTAGTAGATAGGAGAATAGAATAGATTAGATGGTAGTTTTGTTAGCGTAGTTAGGTATAGTTAGGTTAGTATGTGCATTGGGTGTGGTGGGTGGGTAGGGTGGCATGGGGATGGTCACGGTGTTACGCGAACGATCTATCTGGTTGTAAATATTTGTTGCCATTTTCTTCCACCAATGAAATTCCTCGATAAGAAACAAAGGAAGTGCACCAATTTACACATCCGCGTAAGCCAAACTAGTGGGTTTTTTGTTACCGAATACCGAACGTGTACTGTTCCTCAGATAAATCGTTTAGAGCAACACGATCGCAAACTTTTACAAATATCTATTTTGAGTTCAACAGCATAGCCATCGTTGTTGTTGTTGTTGTTGTTGTTGTTGTTGTTGTTGTTGTTGTTGTTGTTGTTGTTGTTGTTGTTGTTATAAATCTGGTCACCGGGTGACGTCTCGCCTATTGAGCGAATTAAGCTGACATCTGAATAGTGGACTCAAAGACGCGTGTAAGGATAAGTCGCGTAGCAAGAGGACTTCCCGTGCTGTCACGCGCAGCGGAGCTATGTGAGTGGGCATATATTATTACGATGTGTTCAATACAGATTTTTAAACATGACATAAACACAGCGTGGACCAATACAATGAAAATCCATATTGTATTCGGAAATGGTAATTGCCCTATTTATTATACATACACCTACATATTCAAATAAATAGAAAATAAACGATCAGATGTAGCATTTGAAGATCTGAGTTAGCTATAGACCTTTCCACGTTTAGCTGTGGTGTCGTCCCATCTTTATCTAAGCTCCACCCACACTCGCTAGTGTTGGGATCAATCGGTCGCTGAACTCAAAGACTCTCAATTTCCAGAAAACTATACAGATAAGCAATTAAATATTTTAAAACTAATTTGACTGGGTGCTGTTGCTGCCGATCGCAGTAAAGGAATCTTTATTAAATAGTAAAGACATACAATTCGTAAAACAACGCAATAGTCTTCAATTATGCCTTCCTGACATACTTATGTACGTCAATCATGACGTCATAATGACGTAATATATTATGATGTCATTCTCCACGTCACGTAGTCCAATAACACTCTTTAGAGTATAATAACACATTTTCATGGATGGTCAAGTGGTAAAAATGCAGCAATTTTATCGGTTACTATATATATATATATATATAAACCGATAAATTATATAGACGTGCCTAACAATACGCATTAATAATACGTCAATGACGTTATATTTGCAACGACATACATAGTGTTCTACGGATCAATCGTAACCAATGTAAATAGCCTTGACGGCTCCTCTAATCAAAGGGATGCGGTTCAAAGTAAGTTTGTGCTATTAGGTAATACGATTTCAGACTCCATCACCATTAAGAATAGTATAAAACAGGCGGGATAATGTTTCTGTGATCATTCAAGAATATATAAAACACGAGTATATATACAGGTAGATAATTACTTTCATCTGCCTCTTATTCCCAAACATTGCCGCCATCCAGGCTTCAGTTAATTGCCACTGATTAAGGCTTCGCAGAAAAGCAATTTTAATGAATTCTCATTCAGATTAAACCCTGTCATGCGTTTCATGAATCCGTCAAGGCAAACAAATAAATGATATTATTATCTTGCCCAGGCAGATTCCATTTTCTGCACGACTAAATTGGGAAGGGTGGAGAATAAATTGATGATTCTGATGCCCCTTCAGGTGCTACCGGCGCTGGTGCTGCCGCCGATGACGACGTAGATCATGCTGGTAATGGCTTGTGGTGATGGGGGGGTGGGTGGAATTAACAGAATTAAGAGCGTTCAGCGGACGGAATGTATTCTTGGTCAGAAATAAGCGGTTTCAGGATGTGGAATTAGTAAAATTGAAAAGAAATTTCTAAAATCCATGTTTTACGAATACGCTGTAAAAATACTATTACAATTTGATATAGCTGCCTGTGTGATTTGGGGAGGGGATGGGTGGGGTGTGGGGTGTGGGGTGGGGTGGGTGGGGGCAATTGCTGCGACATTTCAAATTCTCAGTTTAATTGTTTAGCTACGGGTAGCAGGACATTAAGCCGCGATATTCCTTTGTTAGTTAGTTAGTTTGTTTGTTTGTTTGTTCGTCAGTCAGTCGCAAAACCTTATTTCGGGTAGTCGTTTCAAGAGACTTTCGTACACAGCAACCAAATGTGGTGTATATATGCATTGTCAGCTTAAGGTATAGGGTATCAGAACAGTAGGCCAGTGTGACATCAGCGTGACCTGCCTTTTACGCGTCAACCGCAGCTTCGGAGATTCTATCCACCTTGTTTATTCTAAACAAGGATGAAACGATAAATTAGAAGACAAATTAAAAGTCATACTTCTCCCATATAGCGGTAATTTTCTCTGTACACGTTAGCTAGGTCATACACGTGCCAGTTACCTGAAGCAGCAACATATCCATCCTTGATTAGACACAGCATACCTACAGTGATCTGCTGAGACTTAACCTAAATTATCAATAATTAATAGTACAAGGCCGTGTTGCTGTGATTCGGTCTTACCAAAATCAGCAATCAATTCTTCTCGAACGCATCACTGGCTTAGTCATATTAATCTGTATTAATTAACCCTATCGTGACAGAGGCCGACTACAAAACCAGCCTCAACTGTGGTCTTGAGAAATTCCCATTTACAGAGTAAGAGATAATATTTTTTTAATTTACCACTGAAATCACTGCTTCGAAAACTGAGTCAGTCATTTAAGTGATACATTTTCAAAAAATAGACCTCACTTCGCCTGAAGATAGACATTCAACAAGCAAATATGTTGCCACTCTTAACAAAACTTAGCCACCAAATTGTTAATACAGGAAATTTCTGATCCCGATTCAGCCAGGATGCATGACGTTCCGGCGATTCCGCCTAAAGCCGAGCTGATGAGAATTAATATACACCGCCCACACTGACTGCCTACAGCCGACTGTAATATCATATCCAGACCGTAATATCATATCCTTTTACGGCGTCAATGCAGGAATCCAGTTTTCGCCATGCGCCCCCACGTCTAGCTAAGCTTCGTCTACGCGTTGCCGGTGATGGGACTCTGAACTCTCTGAATCTTAATTCCCAGAAAATTATACTGTAAGCTGTTGACTATTTTGAAATTAATTTGACTGGGTGCTCTTGCTGCTTATGGCAGCAACCGCGCCTATTCAAATTAGTTTCAAATTATTCAACAGATTATTTATTAAATAGCAACGACATACAATTCGTACAACTCTACGGACTATTAAACGGGTACGACTGATTAGACCGCGTCATTTATGACCTAATTGATGATGACGTCAGCCTACATGTAATGTAGTTGATTATGAAGCCATATGATTGACAGATAAAACTGGATTTGTCTATTACGACAGTGCACTAGAGGTCCATTTCTAGCAATGCCCCGCCCATTTATATCTGATCTCCGCCCACTTCGTACAGTGATATAATCATTTTAAAACTGACGCATGCATATTGAGAGTGACATACCTACAATTACAGGTAAGTTGTTGAATATTTTGAAACTAATTTGACTGCAGATTGTTTCTGCCTATGATTATTTAGGACTGCAGTCCTGATATTTCGCCATAGATGTGAGGGTGGGTGTGTGGGTGTGGTGGCCTTTGGCTAAATATTTGCAGACAAAAGCATTTACAGCCTGTGGTGTGTGGCTGATATAAATCTCAAAAAGACAACATATTTTGGCATTTTATCCTCATGTCTTTCCAAAGCGTATTCATCAGTGTCGAGTGGCTGGGTGAGCATCAGGGTATGTGGTGTGGCGTGGTAGTGCTCCATGGTCACGCTGCTGGTATAGGTACAAATATATTTACTTGCTATTCAATCTATTAAACATTAATTATTTATCAGAAATGTTGTTGCATGTATGCCGTTTATTAATAAACCGTTACCGCACACTTATTTCCAGGACCTGGCCTTCAATGTGCATTACGCCGAGTCATCTTTAAGTAGTGTGTTCACTTGCGATACCTAATTGGTGCTTTCATATCTCCAAATTTGCCATTCCAAGTAGCCTACGTTTAATAGTTAGGTTCAAAATCGGACTGTTTGGGGACGGGCCGGACAAAAGTTCCGTCTTTCCACCATTGACCCACACAGGTGTCTATATTAGACAAATTCTTAAGAAGCAAATTTCTGACTAACATAGGTGGTCATTATAACATCACTTACTAAAGAAAGTTGCCAATATGAGACATGTTCAAAGGTGCTATAACATTTTATCTACTCAGTTTTTTATATTAAACTTTATATACATGTATTTTATTCAAAACATGTGTCATTCTGTGCTGCTTAATGTAATTGTAATTCAGTTTGCTCGAATCTGTTATGCCGAAAATTGATATTTCAGAGAGATAGATAAAGAGTGGGATAGGTTAGGCATATGTGGGTAATGTGTGTAGAAAAGGCAGATCGTTATACTCGTGTGGAGTTCTTGATACTGCTTGGCAACTAACAGGCCCCCAATCACATCAATTCTATGTGCACTCCGTAACTCTTGGTAAAGATTTGATAGGGACAACTTGTCAGGAAAATCTTCAAAGCTTGAAACAGTGATCGTTGATAACGTGTGAATTAGAGCTCTGTCATCAGATTGTTTGGAATCAAAGTCATGTGGATATGAATGCGCAGTTGAAACCTCAAGTCATACCAACAAATGTGAATTACATCCATGTATGGAATTTGCCATCATCCGAGAGAGAAGGCGAGTAGAGCTGATTCTCATGCGAGAAGACTACAGTCCCTCTCGTAACTGGTTGGCAATGTAAAGCTCCACAAGCGGTGTGATACTACTGCGAAAACCTGCTCCACCATAGGCTTATTTTTTGCTTTTGAGAACCGCTTTATAGGATCACAGATCCTCGTTGTTATGTCCTTTAGTACATTATTCTTAAAGGTTCAGCAAGATCCTTTCCAGTCACCTCGACTGATCGAATTGAAGCCACCACTGCAGCACCATGCAATCATGTGTAATAATAGCAATTCCGCACACTCCTCCGAAAAGCGGTTGCTATATTCGGTAGTTTTCGGTAAAGAGATCATGTTGATGGAAGGCCTCCTGTAACGAAATAGCACAACCCATCCCCCCACCCCACCGCCCCCCCCCCGATGCTTATAGTTAATCTATGGATTCAGATCTGGTAGGTATCTGGTTTAAAATTTGATTAAGATTCTGGCTTCCTCATGCCCAGATATGATCCATTGTCTGCGGGATGATGGGTCTCCTGTTACACCACTTACTCCGCCTTTTTCCTTTACCTTGGAGCGTTCTTGCTCGTTAGCTAGATCATGGGACATTGTAGAGAAATGATGAGAAGTTTTCTGAACACTCCACTCCTTACGGAACTCTTGCTTTATGTGACCTTATGTCACGCAACTGTAAAGACAAGCATCTGGCCGAGTTAAAAGAAGAGAACCATGCAGTCACTTAGTGGGTATATCGAGTCGGTGTGATATACGTAATTTTGAGTTGTATGGGCGGTATGGAATCCATTTCAGGAAGCCACCAACTTATTCATATTTATTGTCGACATCAAATTTGCAGTTTTGCAAAAAAACTGCAGAATCCAGTTTAGCTAAGCCCCGCCCATATCTAGCTAGGCTTCACTCTCGCTTTGCCCGTCTTGAAATCAATCGATCCCTGCACTCCCTGAAGCTCAATTTCCAGAAGACCATACAGGTAAGCTGTTGCATATTTTGAAACTAATTTAACTCGGTGCGGTTGTTGCTTATGGCCTTACAGCAACTAGACAAATTGGTTTCAAATTATCCAACATAATGTGTATTAAATCGTAAAGACATGCACTTCGTACAACTTCTCTGACTATTCGTCGTTAATGACGTAATTGATTATGACGTCAGCCTACATTTGATATGGTTGAGTAAGAAGTCATATGATTGACTGAGAGACTGGATTCCTCAATTGTCATCACATCCCAACAGGTTCACCTTATAGAGTGACTGAGTGTTACGTTGAACTAGTGTGCTTCAATCTGTCAACGAAGGACGATGATATAACTCTTCTGGAAGAATATTCAAAGCATAGATAACATCCATCCTACTAACTATGTTCTCATAGAAATACGTGGAGAGGACACATCAGTCTGCCAAAGAAATATCTGAACAGCAGGCAAAAGATCTCAGTATGTAGTAGAACTTCTCCATGTGAATGTGATTGGACAAATGACCTTTCCAGTTTTAACTATTCCCCGCCCATCACTTTGTAACTAATTTGGCTGGGTGCTGTTGCAGCCTATGTTGCTGCCTATGGCAGGAACAGCACCCAGTCAAATTAGTTACAAAATATTCAACATGATATTTATTAAATAATAAAGAAATACAATTCGTACAACAACGCATAGTTCGTCTTCAAATATGCGTTCGTGACATACTTATCTACCTCATTCATCCAGGCATAATGACGTCATTGACTGTGGTGCCATTCTATTCGTCGCGTAGTTGATTATGACATCATATGGTGGATGGATACTGTGGAAAGTGACATTCAGGACAATCAATGGAGGCCAAGATCGATTGCGCTACCATAAGCTGCACAATCATGAACAGAACGCATACAGTCCTACTGCATGTCTGACACGCGTTGCAGATGCAAATATGCAAGAGCTGGACTTCCGTGCACGGAACATTACCGCTACAAATGTGAACAATGATTGGCCTATTTATTTGGAAAGTAAATCCAATAATTAATTTAATTACATAGATACTTAGAGTTGTTATCAGACGTATGACCATTAAAATATTAAAATAAAGAAATGAAGCAGATGCATAAGAATTTTGAAAAATGCATCATATTGGCACCTATCTTTAGTACGTGAAGTCATAATGGCCACCTATTGGTAGGATTGATAGTTCTTGAGATTGTTCTACTCTATATACGAATGCCACTTTTATCCGGCCTCTCCAGCAAAATGTTAACAGACCGTAATAAAAGGTGAAACTTTTATTAACTTGAATGCTTAATTTATTAGAATTGTAATTTGATTGCGTTACTCGTTATACAGTTTCTCCAAATGTGTTGCCAATGACGACTAGGAAAACACGAAGTTATATAACGTTGTAATTTGTTAAATAAGGGTAAAAAATTGTATTGCACATTTAATGATTTTACAAAGGCGTATGTGGTGCGAGATTGCATAAGGTATAAATTGTTGAAGTTAGTTGTCAAAGGGAAAATGATAGATATTATTATGTCAATGTATGAAAATGTTAAAACGTGTGTCCGGGGAAATTCCACATTATCAGAAAATTTTGATTTCCGAACTGGTGTACGGCAAGGCGAAAGTTTATCCCCATTTTCATTCGCCATGTACTTACATGATTTGGAGGATGAACTTTCCACACATGGATGTCATGGCATTGATTTTGATTTCTAAAATTATTCTTAATTTTTTATGCTGATGACATAATATTAATGTCAGAAGGCAAATACGATCTTCAAAAAGGTTTAGATTGTTTGTTACAATACTGTAAACAATGGTGCTTGACGGTAAACATTGAAAAACAAAGGTTATTCTCTTTCAGAAAGGCGGTAGATTGAGACAAAATGATAAATGGTATTATAATGGAATTGAATTAGAAATTGTTGCAAATTTTAAATATCTTGGAATTGTATTCACTACAACTGGCCCCTTTACGGAGGCACAAAGATGTCTGGCAGCTCAAGGTAAAAAAGCCACATTTGCGTTGCAAAAGTTACGTAGCAAATTCATAGCTCTAACAGCCGATCATTATTGTAATTTGTTTGACAAATTGATTTTACCGGTGCTGTCATATGGGTGCGAAGTATAGGGTTTTCACCCAGGGTATGATGTGGAAAAATGCCATCTTCGCTTTTGCAAGCAACAGCTAAATGGCAAACAGGGTACCATGAGTTCCATTGTTTACGGAGAGTTGGGATGGTACCCCCTCATCTTGACAAGAGAGATGCGAATCTTGAAATACCGGTTTAAGTTATTAGACTTTAGCGAAAATAGAATAGCTAAATGTCTTTATAATACAATGTATAATGTCTGGGTTGCAAATAATTACTGTAATAATTGGGTCAAACGTCTTCGCGATATGCTATGTTCACGAAGATTTAGTTACATATGGGAAACGCAATGCCAAAATATGGATAGGGAATATTCCATAGGGTTATATAGAAAAAAGCCCCAAGATATTTTCCTTCAGGAATGGAGAAGCCAGTTAGAAACTAGCAATAAATCCCGTTTATATAAGCATACTTCAGAAGAATTTTCTTATAAATGTTATTTAAATAAAGTTAGAATTATCAAACCTCGACATGCGCTATGTAGAATCCGTACCGGATCTCATAGACTTAATGTAGAAGCCGGTAGATGGCACAAGCCTATGCCAATAGGAACACCCAAGTGTTTATAAACTAACTCAACTTCTAAATTCAACAAACTGTATAGTTTTAAGAAAACTTGCTGCTTTTATACATGCGGCTTTCTCAAAGCGTAATGAACTCACAGAATAAGCATGTTCTCCACCAGAGTCAAGGAGAGACTATGTAGGGGTGGGGTGGGGGGTGTGAATTTGGATTTGGCAAACTTAAGGGAGGGATCCATTTAAGCTATGCTCATCCATTTTAGCTAAGCGGTTTCCATTTTGTAGGCGTGTTGAAACCGATCCAACGATGTGAAACAGGAATTTCTAGAATCAATATATTCCACGTTTACGTCAACCTGATTATGACGCCACCGAGCATGTGACGTCACTGATTATGATGTCAGATATTTTGAGTAGCAGATGGGATCCCTCTAAAGCAATACTTGTATGAATGCACTTGACGTTTAGATCAGTATTGGACGATATGTCCAAGCTTAGCTCTTAATAATACATTTTTTCTGTAAGGTGGTAAATATGATGTAAATACGACGTGTTGGAATCGATCTTACCTTAGAATCCTAGAATCTAATTTCACGGTAATTACACAGATGAGCTGTTGAGCATTTCGGGAGTAAATTGACTGAGCGTCGTTGCTGCATAGGCAGTAACAGCACCCGGTAAAGTTAATCTCAAAATACTTAACATCATGTTTAGTAAATTGTAAATTCACCAAAGACATGCAATTCGTATATTAACGACAAAGCATTACGTCATTTTGTTTTTTATGACGTCAAATACGTGGATAACAGATCGGTTCTCACCATTATCCGCACAGTCGTGCACAGTATATAGTTTCATTGTGTCATTGAAATACAAGGAAAGTACTGATTCTGTTAAGAGAAATGTTCTACTTGTACTTAAATAATTTTAACACTTATTTAATTTAATTTAATTTAATCTAAGGTATCAGCCACACATGTATACTGTATAATGGACACTCAAGGGCCTAAGGCTTGTTGTGAATAAATTATCTATCAATCTGTAATAATTACTTCCCGGCGGTTCACAGCTCTGACAATGGATCTTTTCACCTTAAGCTATGTCCCGCCTACACCAACATCCGTGTTGGGATAGATCGGTCTCTGAACTCCCTGACTATCAATTTCCATAAAGATATACAGGTAAGATATTGAACATTCTGGAACTATGGCAGCAACAGCGTCCAGTCAAATTAGGTACAAAATATTCAACAGCATGTTTATTAAACAGCAGAGACATACAATTCGTACAACGTGTCGGATTATTAAGAGTTAACGACGGGCCAAATAGAATCATTTATGACCAAATGATTATGACGGCATCCTACACGCCGCTTAGCTGATTATGACGTCATATGACGTCTGATGATAGATGGATTATCTGGATAGGTAAATTGCGATGTCCTTTGGGTCATAATCAACGTCCCTGAGCCTAAGTACGCTTCGCATTTTGTCAAGCTTAGGTACCCCTTCGTATATAATGTTGAAGTCAGCGGCATAAGCATACGCGTGGATGGGCCTAATCTCGGACCCATTTGTGAATACCGCCCAAAGTAAATTCTACAATTGTTTATATGTCAGCGCAATTGCCTATTTAATTAATATAATGAACGGTGATACGATACGGTTGATATAATAGGTCAAAGTTGCAAATCTATTTCGCAATCGTTCGCGGTGCTCATCTCCCCAGATATAGGCTTATACCATGATGGGCCGTGTTCTCACTAGAGAGTTAATCAGGAATTCGTGATTAAATCTCTAGTGAGAACACGGCCTTTGTGTTGTTTTACCACTAACAATATACATAATATCGCACCACAATGGTCTTTATTTAACGTTTGCAAAAGCAATGTCGATGTGGTCGCATCTTACAATTATACAGAATCAGTTGCGAACATGCTTATCCATAAAATATTGCGATTGCGGATTGTCTCGAGGCGTGCCTTCCAGCTTGATACTGGTGAATATCATATTGTCCAATCTTAACGTCTGCGAAGTCCTGTGAGAATAACGAATTATGTGGAATATTATGGGCTCGTGTCAGACTTAATCGTAATTATTGCTGCTCAGATGCCTGACGCGTCACGCGAGGCGAATGAACGCTGGGAAATCAAGGGCAGCTCAGAATTATCCAATTCTGTTCAATATACTTCTACATGACATTTTTCTTTATATTTTCAGTAATTGATGAATCCGATCTGTCGCTCAAATACACGAAGGCATTATCACTTTTAGCTGATGTCACAAACAAAATGGCGTAGGCTAGCTCCGTCACGAAATATAGAGTCATAAACATTTACGAATTGTATGTGAATTTACAAATTAATAAATAGTCTGTTGTATATGTTGAAACTATTTTGACGGTGAACTGTTTCTGCCATGTGCAATTTTGATACCTACGTAACGAATTTATTATATTCGTGGGTAGTAGTAGTAGTAGTAGTAGTAGTAGTAGTAGTAGTAGTAGTAGTAGTAGTAGTAGTAGTAGTAGTAGTAGTAGTAGTAGTAGTAGATCTGAATGTCACCATACTGCTTCCTAACAGTATAGGTAACCTTGTATCCATGCTTAGTTCCAATAGGATTTTTTTTAAAGAGTTCTGAAACACAAATGTAAATGATTTGTTAACCGCAGAACATTTACTATGAAAAAGTATAGGTTCAATAGCAAGGTCAGAATGATATTGACCCTTAACCTCGTGACCTCGCTATCATCATGCTTACTCCATCAGGTTTAGGCAACCATATGACAAAGTTCTGTACCGGAAGGATAGAGCGATCCTAAATGTAGGCAACGATAATTTGCTAAACACAGAAACTTGACATCGCCGGCGCTGTCGCCGTCGTCGGAAAACTGATAGTTATCTCTCGCTTTCTGATTGGGATGCGAGACAAATATTGATAAGTAATTGGATACAGAAATGATGAAATAAGATTTGAAAATAATGGCTTGCCGATTTTGTGTTACTAAATAGCAGCTTCATTTTCACTCCTTCTTTCTTCTTTTCGTTCGCTGATCATACCGCCAGTCCTGTAAGTGACTATCGACATGATCATAATCCATGGTTTATTAGAGTGCGGCGTGCGGCCTGGAACCTCCGTCTTCAGCACCCGAGGTTTCTGTCAGGGTTACCTCACCCTTACCTCCTTTAGTCGCCTCTTACGACACGCAGAGGATACGGAAGGTGTATTCTAAGCCCAACCTACAGGGCGAATTTTCACTCCGAATATCGGTTATTATGCAAATGAAAGCATTAAAAAAATCTTGTAATAACATAGGATACTGAAATGAAATAGAATTAAGGCTTTGAACGCTAAACACCGAATTCGATATATCATTTACAATTTATTAAATAAAATATTGAACAGTTTAAAACCAATTTGGCTTGGAGCTGTTGCTGCCTATGCAGCAACAGCTCCCAGTCGAATTGATTTCAAAATAGTAAACAGCTTGCCTGTATAGCCACCTTGAAATTGAAAGTCGGAGACATCAGGTTTCGAAGTGTTAAGAATATTACAATCCGGCAACGGCTTGAAATAGAAGTGAACACAAAGCACCACGAACATATACAACCTTTACCCATTTAACACTCAAATGTATTCAAGAAAATTTTCTCATAGAAAATGTCCATTTGCGGGCCAAGACAAGACTAGTTTTGAAAATGTATCATTGGAATGACTGTCTCGGTTATTAAGCCAGTTATCCCTGTGGTAAATTTAAAGAAATCGTCTTCTCTTGGTCTGTGAATGGACATTTCGCAAGACCACTGCAGAAGCCGTGTTTGGCTGATAAGTGTTAAAGGGTTAATGAAATATACGGAGTTGAATGTCGACATATAATTTGATGGTTGGCGGGTTTTTGTAATCTACGTAATGCGGTGCCTACGCAAAACGTTTGTAAATTACCGGACATATATTCACGTGAACCATCGAGATATATATATTGTCTCATTATAGATGTTTCCGTCCTTTTCATACAGTTATCTTTATTCTGGGTGTAAATGCATACGGTATATAATATCAGAGTGTGTATGTATACCGCCCGCCTTTGTTGGATATTGAGATAATCAGAGATTCGATTTACTCAGATTGCAACAATACGACTTGAGGAGCAATCATGATACGTGGTTTTAAAAACAACGAGAATCTGTCATTATACTGGCACTATTGACCATAAACAAGATGTCGGATTAGTCTTTGTCAAGCTAAATAGAGGCTATTTCGGAGATAACGTAAAGATGCATGTTCACAGCAAAATGCTTGAAAATAAAATTGTTAAAATACTATACTTTTATAGGCTTAAATTCTGTACCTAGATGTAATGAAGTGAAATAAATCTTAACATATGACGATTTCCGTCTTAAACCTCTAAAAGTCCGATCAATTTTTGTGTGAATATATGCACCATTAGCGCGTACTATTGAATATTTTGCCTAAGTCAGCAATGTCTTCCAATGCTGTTATGTGCAAAATAGTTAACAGAACATGTCTTGCATCGTCTTCAAAATTACAATAAATCTCGATAAAACGATTGTATACAACATGTTGTAAGTGTGTAGGCAACATACTTACAACACGGTGTATGCAACAAAATGTTGGCTAGAACAAGTATCCTATTTTCATCCATATTCATCCAACTCTTTCATCAAACATGTCGTATACAACAAGTCGGCCTGTGTGTATCGCTTTTTTCATCCAACTTGTCGTGTGCAACTTGTTGTACCCTGTATATCGAACTTTACGGCCATGTTTGTGTTTTTGAAACATATTAATTTATTTAGGAACAACATTCTGCACATTTTCATTCTATTTTGGACACTCTAATGGTTCTTTACTCCTGTCGTGGAGTCCATGATCATGATTTTAAAATAATCATGAGCTTCTGGACAAACTAATCGCATTCTTACACGCCGTCTCTCTATCAATCCCTGAGTTAGATAACATTGTGGACAGAAAGTATCTCAGTTGTCAATCAGAGAGATGAATTACGAAGAATTAATTCAAATCATTACGCATTTTCAAACTAATTTGACTGGGAGATCTTGCAGTCATCATCATATATTGATGTATTATCAATATATTCAACGCATTAGCCGTATGATTTTTTCCAAAACAGTTGTACTTGTACGTGTGTGCTTAGAGGTTTAGCTTCGCTAATGTTCTGGGAAAGCGTGACGAAATGGCATTTTTCCACATATCAATATCTTATGTTGTTAGCTATTTGATTGCTAACCTGATTACCGGTTACCACTGCCTCCACATAAGTCATTTGCTATCGTAACATAACGTCATAACATTGGATCAATATGTATAGTGATGAATACTGTAACAGTTAAAACTGTTACACAATTAGTACATTTATCTATCCATCTATCTCTCCAATAAATCTCTCAATCCCCCAGTCGCCCGACCATCCCTCAAGCCATCCATCCACCCACCCACCCACCCAGCAACCCACCACCCACCCGCCCATCCACCCACGCACCCACCCACCCACCCACCCACCCATGCACCCACGCACCCACCCACCCACCCACCGACACATCCATCTATCCACCCACCCAGCAACCCACCACCCACCCGCCCACCCACCCACGCACCCACCCACCCACCCATGCACCCACCCACCCACCCACCCACCCACCGACACATCCACCTACCCACCCACCCAGCAACCCACCACCCACCCGCCCACCCACCCACGCACCCACCCACCCACCCATGCACCCACGCACCCACCCACCCACCCACCGACACATCCATCTATCCACGGTCGGACGGACGGACGGGCGGACGTACGTACATACGCACTTACGCACGCATGCACCTACGCACTTACGCACGCACGCACGCACGCACGCACGCACGCACGCACGCACGCACGCACGCACGCACGCACGCACGCACGCACGCACGCACGCACGCACGCATGCATCCAGACTGCACCAACCCCCCACCCACCCCCACACACCCTCCACACACATCCACAACCACACACCCACCCACCCACCCACCCACCCACCCACCAAACCAACCAGGAACCCACCTATCAACCCACCCACCCTCGCATCGATCCATCCACCAACCTACCCATATACCCATATACAGAGCTACTCACGAACCACCCAACCACGCACTCACCCACCCACCAACCAACCCAACCGTCCACCAATCCATCCACCCACCCACCCCACTCACCCCCACACTTCCTCCCACCCCCACCCCACCCCCACATGCAATTACCCACCCATCCATCCACCTAACCACCAACCACGCACACACCAACCCACACACGTATCCATCCCTCCATCCATGTATACATCCATTCATCCACTCAGGCACAGAACCACCACCTATAGACAAGCACATCCACAAACGCACATCCAGAGCCACCCACATACCTAGCCACCTACAAACCAACCCATCCATCCATCCAGCCACAACCCACCCACCAACCAACCCAACCACCCACGTGCACCGACACATCCGTCTATACACACACGCACACACACGCACGCACGCACACACCAACCCACACACGTATCCATCCCTCAATCCATGTATACATCCATTCATCCACTCAGGCACAGAACCACCACCTATAGACTAGCACATCGACAAACGCACATCCAGAGCCACCCACATACCTTGCCACCTACAAACCAACCCATCCATCCATCCAGCCACAACCCGCCCACCCACCAACCCAACGACCCACGTGCACCGACACATCCGTCTATACACACACGCACACACGCACCCACGCACGCACACACGCACGCACGCACGCACGGACGCACACACGCACGCACGCACACAGACACACACAGAACTACGCGCCCACCCACCCAACCAACCAACCAGCAGCCCACCAACCCACCCACCCATCCACGCATCCATCCATCCATCCATCAACCTACCGATATACCCATATACAGACCTACTCACGAACCACCGACCCACCCACCCAACTATCCACCCACCCATCCATCCACCCACACACCAACCCACACACGTATCCATCCCGCCATCCATTTATACATCCATCCATCCCCTCACTCACAAAGCCACACACCCCCCCCCCCCCCCACACTTACAAGCACACACACAAACGTGCCTCCAGGCCCACCCACATACAATTCACTACCCAACCACCCATCCAACCACCCATCGACCGACCCACCCGCCCACCACCCACTCATCCATCCACCGACACACCAATCTATCCATCCATCATTCCATTCACCGATCCATCTAGAAATGAGCATGTCCGCGGGACCAAATGTCAACTAAGCTGACGAATAACTAGACATCTTTCAGACAGATAACTAACGGAAACGCTCGTACTGCTGAACGTGTTCCTCTTCCGTACCGATTATTCACTCAGAAATTATGACGATTGATTAGCCACCAATTTTGAAATTCGTTCTTACACTGGCCCTCGCGCCTACGCGATAATATTGAAATACTCTCATTAATTCAACTTTATAATGGAAAAATGTCTTAAATATATTAGATACTAACTCAATTTCAAATGTGGTGTTATACTGATAGTTTCTGATAGTTTGTGATGTGTCGATTTCATACTAAGAATTTTCAGACGCGTTCCTTTATTCATATCCAGGCAATGTAGGAATCCGGTTTTAGCTATGTCGCGCCCATCTCTATCTAAGCTCCGTATACTCTTGATCATGTTGGGATCGATCGATCCATGCACTGTCTGAAACTGCTGCCATAAGCAGCAACAGCGGCCAGATAGATTAGTTTCAAAATATCCCACAACATGTTTTATTAAACACTAAAGACATACAATTCGTACAACAACGCTTAATCTGTCATCAATTAAGCGTTCGCGATGCGCTTAGTTACGTCATCCATGACGTAATTTATTATAACGTTATCCTACCCGTAGCGCAGTTGATTATGACGTCATATGATTGGGTGGGTAAACAGAAATTTTCCGTTGTTATTTGAAAATCAAATTAATGTCAGACCAAGGGTGCCACCATTTTGCTTCTTCCGAGCATAGGATGTGGTTGTCAGTCATATAAGCGCAGATACAATGGCAATATTTATAATATAATAACTACAGTATTGCGTCTCTTTTGGAACAGATTTGACTGTACGCTGTTGCTGCCTGAGCCAACAATGTCGTCTAGTTAAAATTGTTTCAAAATACTTAACTGCTTACTCCCAAGGCAGCCTTCACGCCACATTGGCGAACGATAGATAACTCATAATGTACAGGACAAGCTCAGACCGACCTTCAACAGGTTGCCAGACATTGGGTTTTAGAAAAATGCGCATCTATGTTAAATCTTCATGAAAGTTAATCTCAAATAGCTATGTCAAAGGTCACAATACTTATTTATCTTTGACATTGCGGGCATACAGCTTTCCATTTTTAGCTATGCCCCGCCCATCTCTAGCTAAGCTTCACCCACACCTCGCTCGTGTTGGTATAGAACGATCTCTGAACTACCTGACTATCAATTTCCAGAAAACTATACAGGTAAGCTGTTGAATTTTTTAAAGCTAATTTGACTGGGTGCTGTTGCTGCCTATGGCAGTAGCAGCGTGTATGTCAAATTAGTTTCAAAATATTCAACAACATGTTTATTAAATAGTAGAGACATACAATTCGCGCAACGTGTCGGACTATTAAGAGTTAAAGACGGGCTATATAGAATCATTTATGACGTAATGATTATGACGTCATCATCCTACACGGTGCTTAGTTGATTAGGACATCATATGACGTCATTAATATGGAAAGGTCCCTTGACCGATACTTTAAAATGTGTTCAATTATTTAAAATCGTGAGCCAGTGCTTTGACTTTACTATCTGTCGGTCGGTGGATCAGTTGCTGGGTTGGTTAGTCGGTCGGTGGGTAGGTGGCTGGGTGGGTCGGTGAGTCGGTTGGTGGGTGGATGGGTGGGGGGTGGTTAGTCGATCAGTCATTCAGTCGGTCAGCCATTCAGTCTGTCAGTCAGTCAGTCGGTTGTTTGGTCGGTCATTCAATTGGTCGGTCGGTCGGATGGTCGGTCGGTTGTTCGGTCTGTCGCTCGGTCACTTAATAAGTCGGTCGGTCGGTCGGTCAGTCGGTCGGGCATTCAGTCTATATAGAGACACACTCGCACACTAGAGAAACAGGTTATAAATTGATTACACAGCTTACCCAATGAACATCTCCACACCCGCTTGCCTTATATGTCGACGGATGCCTTTCCAGGACTGCTTCAACTTAAATAACTGGCGTTCACTAAACAGCGAATGCTTAGTTGGCTTGATTTCCTCATTACTGCGGGAATTGTCATTGCTATGGGTTTGGATAACACCATTGGTTCCATTTGGCGCCAGAAATGGCTTCGTTTGAACACAACGCGTACTCGCATTACAGCCCATTGTGTCAACAGATAGATGAACATTTAAACTACACCATCCTTGGTTTGTAATACATTAAATAAATAAAACCGGATAATAAAACACACGAAACAATCCGATTTAAAGGTGCATATTCACAGCAAAATTACTGAAAGTAAATTTTTCTATGTTTTATACTTTTAGAAGCTTAAACTGTGAGCCTATATATAATGACACGAAATAAATCTTAACATTATGATGATTTCATTACGTATAAATTAATATAAGTTTTTAAGTTGCGAAATTGAAATAGAGGCTCGTGCCTCTATTTCAATTTCGCAACTGAAAAAATTATATTAATTTATACGTAATGAAATCATCATATGTTAAGATTGATTTCGTTTCATTACGCATAGGTACATAATTTAAGCCTATAAAAGTATACAATTTTAACAATTTTATTTTCAAGCATTCTGGTGTGAATATGTACCTTTAACAGACGTCACACTAAATAGTTTCAGAACTTATGCGGCGTTGGAAATTTGTAAAAGTTTATTTACTTAAAGAATTGCTAAAAACAGACTAGTTGAACATTACTGCAATCCGTTGATTGGCGTTGCTACACGGGGTATCCCTGGTGTACATGACAACTCCCGTTTCAGGATATGATTCCCGATTATACACGTGCGAGTTGAATACTAGTTAGTAAACATATATATCCAGTCCGTTGGTAGTCTAAAGAAACATCATTTACCAGGTAAATGCGCAGAATACATGACGGATATTTGGAAACCGCCACTATCTTAAATAACTGTAAAGAAATCGATAGATGTTCAACATTATCTCTGCGGCGTAAGATCTATAACATGTATCTATGTTTCACTGAACGCGCTCGTTCTTTTCAAAAGATCGTCTATTCATGATCTCACAATTACTCAATCCGATATGCACCTGGCGTTATTTTCACACCTATAATTGTCAGAACGCTAATCATCTCCCAGGTAGCCATATAGGCATACATAGCATGTGTTTCATTCATTCTGAGTTCTATTTTAACGACAAAATAAAAAGTCTATAGGATTTACACCTATCACATTCTCGAACAAATTTACAATACGGCTCGGAAATAAATTAAATTCTTTCAAAAATGAAACCGACCAAATCTTCTAAATTTTACCATCTTGAAAATAAAAGCCACCTTTCAGCACTGTTTTCAGACAGTGAATGCTGAATAATACTGGAATTCAGCTCCTATATAAGTCCCGCATTTTCAAATTTTTCATCACGTGACATACTTCACGAAACATGACACGTTTTGGCCCTGGCTTGTTTTGTGTGTTATTTCTTCCGGGAAACAAACACCAGTCAAATAAAAACTATACTCTAACTTTTCTTCCAGTCGAATACAGCCATTGCTGTATAATGTAGTATAATGACGTCACATCAAATTAAATCCAACGTATTCTACAGAATATTTCTTACATCTGGTTCAAAACAACAACATGGTTCTTTGTTGTATTTGAAACATTTAAATTTTTTTAGGAGCTGGACTGTAGCCAATTTGCAATCATCACGACATCATTTAAGGCGTCAACCCACACAAAGAGGAAAAAACGCTTTATTTATAACGTAGGAAATAATATGTTGAATAATTTGAAACTAATTTGATTGGGAACTGTTGCTGCCTATGGCAAGTTCAGTATTATGGATCATATATACCAGACATATTACGACTTAAGAGCTAGCATTTTGAATATTTAAAATAATTAAATTGACTTGAAAGGCTTGTTACTGTGATATTATTCTGTAGTCCGCATCAAAATAGATCTTAGGCCCACCCGGTAGCAGATATGTGTATATGCACGACGGGCCGACTAGTACGCGGCCCGTCGTGTATATCCAAATATCTGTCACATAGCAGGTTTGGGGACAAATTAAATTCGAACAATGTATTCGCTATAGATCCACGGGCAAGCGATGTGCCAGTATCTTCCCTTCTCAATGGAAATATTAATTCGATGTTCACGGATTCTTTGCAACAGATTTATCAATTTCAATTTTTTCTTAAAAATCGATTTCTCCAGATTGCACCATTCTTCAAACTATTTTGCGCAAAGATGTCACCGCGACTGCCTATCAGCGCACCAAATATACTCAACAACTCTTAAAATGGACACCGTTTTCATTTACCTAAATCCCCGATATAGGCCTAATCTACTTAGTTCACGAATAAAGTAGTATTACGGCAATAAGGAAATGAATGAACACACCTTGATTTCCGTAGAATTGTCAATTGTACTTTTCTTCGCCCGCATCATTTCTGCACTAATTCATCTCGCTGCGTTGAAAGCCTGAGTGATACGGATGCTTCTTCGCGACTGTTATCGAACGAGGTTATGTCGAGTGTCGCGCGTGATTAGGCTAGAATTCTCCCGGAGGTGACAGAGAATTGCTCTAGTGTAATCTGGTTTGGTTAGCTGGCTAGCTCGAGTGCTCGCGAGCACATCACCAGGCCCTCTAAGATATTCCACGTTCATTCATAACTCCTAGATTGATTCAATTATTGCCCATGCTGCCATCGGTTTGGCACATGATAAATAAGAGAAAAGAATGACCCGAGAGTAATAATGCTCGCGTGGACCTTTAAGTAATTGCTCAAAGCATAAAGACGGGTTGGGCAGTTCACGCACCGCTGGTTAATTAGGCAGGATTAGCTGTTGAAATTGAGTAATATGGCAAGGGGCATTGACATTATATGGGGCGCGCTTATACTAAATAATAATGGCCAAACAAGGCATGTGTTACTGACACTGTCGAAGGACACCGATGGCCAGAGAGCATAATTTCCAACGATGTACGATACAAGATGTGTAATACATCGCCGCTGGTCGTAAATGTCGCCCAGCAGAGATGAACCATATTTGTCCATGTGCTAAGGATGACAGAAGTAACACCAGCGGAGAGACCCTTGGAATTAGCCCCAATGCGAGCCAGCAAATATAAGGGCAGGAGAGGACGTCATTGCATAAATCTGTAATGCATGCTGCGAGGTGACCTCAAGAAAGCAGGACTAGGTACACTCAGATCAAGAATGAACCTGGCGAAGATAAGGATGTTGGTCGAGAACAAGACACAGGGGTCAGAAGCGAAGAAGGACTAATTGCAGGTGTAGGATGTTTTTACTCCCAGAGCCGCAGAATACAGTAAGTATACATACGTACATACATACGACCGGACGGGATTAGTCAATGGTGCAAGCGTAACTTGCACATGCATTAACCAATAAGACCAACTCCTGGGGAGTATTGATCAGCGAGGTAAACATCCCTGACCCTACTTACCAAGAAGGTAAGCGTGTGTGACACTGTCGACCAATGAGGGGATCCAGTTTTAGCCATTACCCGATCATCTTTAGCTAAGCGACCAGTCAAATTAGTTTCAAAATATTCAACAACATCTTTATTAAATAATAAATACATACAATTAGTACAACAATGCTTAGTCCGTCATCAATTAAGCGTTCGTGACATTCATGACGTCATTGATTATAACTGGTTCTTACATGTCACGTAGTTGATTATGACTTCATACTATTAATGGATAAACTGGAAACGTCCATTGGTTAAGATTAGCTGATGCCAGAAATCAACGGTGTACAGGTCCCCGGTATTATTGGCAATGAGAGAAGCATCCTTGAAATCAATTACTCGTATTTTCTACTGACATTATTGACCAGCGTAGCAAGAAGCAGCGGTTAGTGAGGAAGACAAAGCTGGTACTAATCAATAGATCGAGTGCTGTGGAAAAGCAATTCACCTTTCCAGAGTATCCATCCATTATCTGACCTCGGATGACGTCATAATCAGCTCAGCGCGTGTATGATACCGTCACAATCATTACACCATAATGTGTTCCATATAGACCGTCATCAAATCTCAAATGGTCCGACATGTTGTATGAATTTTATGTCTTTGTAATTCTTTGCTATTTAATAAACATGCTGTTGGATATTTTGAAACTAATATGACTGGGCGCTGCTGCTGCCTTATGTAGCAACAGCACCCAGTCAAATTGGTTTCAAAATATTCAACAGCTTACCTGTGTAGTTTTTTTAGAACTTGATAGTCAGGGTGTTCAGAGATCGATCGATCACAACACGAGCGAGGTGTGGGTAGAGCTTAGCTAGAGATGGGCGGGGCATAGCTAAAACCGGAAAGGTCCATTAGGCAGAAATAGCGTGAGTAGGATCACAAATAAATCTGGTACGCCTGACTCTATTAACCATCGGAGAAAGTAATATTAGCTAGTGGGTTACGCGTAACGAATATACGTTACCTTATTTCTCTACCTTAAGTTATAATTGAGTAAATAACCTGTACTAGGGGCAATGGTTTCAGGGGAACATTTGGCCGAGAAATGCAAACGAGATATTACCATCTCTGATCCAACTTACCAATGGGATAAGTATCATTGAGTATTGGGACAGCCTTGCCTAATGTTATTTACCAATGGGCCAAGTGTCCCTGCTACTAATGAGCGAAAACGTAAATTCTAACTGATAACAAAATACGCCCAAATATAAGTATGTTCCTAAGTGGTTAAGTACATTAATTAGGCTACAATACCTTTAAAGATGGCAATACCTATGGGTTTTTTTAATTCGTGGACACATCATATTCCTATGGCTGGTATAAAACGCCTAAATGAAGATATCTGCCAAATCTGGTTTTAGTTCACCAACAAATGACGCATATGCCATGAGGTTCCAAACGTATTGTTAATGTGCGAATTGTTGGTAGATATTCTGCCATGTCGAGTTGAGTTCTTGATGTTCCTGTAATCACACATATGACAATTTGACCCATAAATATTGGAGAGCGCGAGTGATTGCCATGAGCATTGGTCGAGATCTCAACCTATTGAAACTCGCGAAGCAGTAAATACATAAATACGATTAAGATATATTTAGTAAAAGAGACAGTCTCCACAAATATCTGTGACTTAGATATTTTACATAAACCTTATTTATTTGTTTACATATAGAGTAATTTGAAATAACTGGTGTGCTTGTAATTTCTCTGATAATCCCTAATATCGGAAAATGCGAAAAATCATTTAATCATAATTCATACCCTTTTGTTTAATGGCCTTGTTTTAGTTTACTAATATTAACTGAAGATGGGTCAAGGTAGAACTTCATGTTACCATGTCCTACTATGCTGATCTTCCAATGACACTGTTCATTCAAGATCACTGTCCGATTCAATAGTAGACGAATAATACTCCAGCACATCGTCATCTTCTGTCTGTAATTTCAATGTGACAACATACATCATCCGGGACTTGTGGACCTTCAAACCACGTGCAGGCATAATGAGCATTCCCATGGATCCATTCATTTTCCTCGAGTTCCCACGGAGTTAATAGCATTTTCCAAAAAATTTCAACATTGACGTATCAAGATTTGCACGTTTAACTTTTTGTAATAATACATACCTACATCATCGAAGTCAGTTCCCTTAATCTTACTCAAAGTCTGAGACTGGCTCTTTGGGGCCTAATATTGCTGAAAATCATGTATCACCCCACATTCACTAAAGATGCATTTGCTTTACCATACATGCAACACACAAACTGCTCCAAGTCTGCCAACAAATGCGAAACTATGTCACGTGACTTTCCTAATTTGGCAAATGCTGCAATAAACGTTTGGTCTTTCAGTCGTTGAATCTTGCACTTGCTAAAACAACTGGCTGTGTAATAACATCCAGTGATGGCATACAATCCATCTATATCACTACACAACTTTAGTCCCGGAATCTATGCTAACATTATATCTTCTAGTATTATTGGCACTAATACCAACATCAATCCAAATATATGCTGGCATGATATGTTCATGTTTGAGCACGATTGTGAGTACATCCGTGTTAGAGGACCTAATGATAATGTTACTATCCTTGTTCGATTCACACACGTGCATGGGATGCCAAATTAAACATGTGTCAGCTTCTTCATGGTTACATGCGAGGCTGGGGATCTTAATCGCATGAAAGTTTCGATCGACAATTGTATACTGATCTTATCTTCGAGACCTACAAATAAGATGCATCTTATCTGCTCCATGTACTGTGGACATCGCCACTCTTTCACTAGGAGTTGTAGCAAAACTGTTTTGAAGCTTGGTGTACTCGGTGCAACGTTGAAGTTTTTTGGTCACTTATGTTCCATCCAGATATTGCGAATATGCTCAACGTGGAACTGGAGCCCCTAAGGTCACTCTCAATATCTTTGATAGATGGAGTTTTTTGGGAATCACACAAAGTGGACGCTCTTAGAAAACTTAAATAATCTCGCAAGAATAATTTTTACAAGAATATCAAATGTGCGTAGTATGGCTTACTGGCTTGCCACTTTGAAATCTTTCTTACAATTTATGCCGTAGCTTAGATGTATCTGTTTTGTTGACTGACCCATCCATATGTGATAATGGAAATGGCACTTGTGTAGAAGATAACTGACAACTAATTCAGGATCCAAGTCATTACTTGCTGCCACAGAAAGTAATCTACCAAAGAGATCATATGTGTCTTGCAATTCCTTGATTTCTTTGTCCTCTAATTCTGTGTAAATGCAGATATGCCAATTCACGGAAAACAGCATTAGCATTAATTGTCTGCTCTAAAGTAAGATCAACTGGTGTAAATGTATTGCTACTTCGTCGGATAGACAAACCACCGGATAGGAGAATATCACTTGCACCGGGATGTGTTGAATCTATATTCAGGACATTGAGATTATACTGCACAATATATTTCGCATAGTATTATGGTTTGTTGTGGCACCGCTAAATTGCTGGTGAAGATTAACCAATCATACATCAACCAGTACTGAGCCATTGCATCATGACCACCTGTTCTAGTCTTCTCTATGACATCTTCAAACATTTGCATTACCTCTATATAATCAGGTGAGGTTTCGAATTTCTCCATAGTATCAGGTGTTGGATCATTGTGCAGAGTTCAAGATTATTCATGAAACTCTTAGGCAGTGAGACATGAACTGAAAGAAAGCTTTTGAAATGTAACGTTTTAATAGCTAAGGCCAACGAAATGCTTTCCAGAAAGAAAGCAATTCAGCTACCCAGGGGCCAGTATAGCAGTATCTGTCAGAATTTGTGGACCGCGAGAATCAGTTAGTAGGTATCCTATAGCTGAAAAGAACATCATTTGTGTATGAAATGCACCAAAGAAAATAGATACATTGTCATACATGGGTGATTCTTCAAACTGAATTTGTTATGCTGGTCAAAATGTGCTATCGCAAATTTTTGTCCACATCCAACAGCACGTTTATCTGAGATATTCATATCTCTGCGACAACATCGAATCTTGTTTGAGGGAGGATTAGATTGTTCATATAGCCAGTCGTCTGCTGTGGCAAGTCACCAGGTGATACACGAGAGTTCCAGCCACCCCATATAGGTATGCTGTTTTGAAACACAGTTGACATCATCCGCAATTCGGTTTTTCATGGACACAAGATTAGTTTGTATATTACAGGCCTTTATATCATATTGGAAAGTTACACACTTTGGCTTCTTCCTGTATGCCTCAGATTTGGTATCTTCCACTTGAAAAGAACGCTGTCGATGTTTTTCTTCTTAGAGAAGATAATGAAACTGGATCAGTTGTACCCGGCTCCGCTCAATTTGATGCACACTAGATTTTAAATTATGCACGACAATATTCTGGTTGCAAACACCGACCATATCATGGCGTGTGCCTGATCCAGACAATGGCTCACAATTTGCGAGCTGTAGTAGTCCATCAAGTGTGGTAATAAACACAGTGGCCAAATCTGGTTTCAGAGCTTCTGCAATGTCGTAACTTATGGAATGTCCAAAGTGATTACGCAGTTCAATGATCTTACGGCCGCCCGTCAGGCTTTTTAACCCTAGTCCTAAGCATAAATGTTTGGTATGGTTTCACATTGCCTCCAGTTATTGCAAATATCGCATTTTCAGCTGCAGATACGTAGCGCTCTACAGGTTCATTTCCCCCAAAAGTCTCTGACCCAGTATATAGCACTCATACTAACTGTAGCAATACATTCGGGGGATCATCCTGACCTGTAGCCACAGCTTCTTCTGTCAATATACTTGGTAGCTTTTTGTAGTGTTTTTCACCTCCTGAATAGACGCCCTAATGTAGAGTGCAGCCTCTGTAACGTTATACTCGAAGGAAGAGGCATACTGTTAGGGAGAGTTAATTGCTTAATCCTTGTCTGTATTGCTATTATACAAAATGTTCCCTTGTTTTTGTTTGACTTTGTCAAGCCGAACTGTGATCGAAAATGATTTAGTAGTCTATCAGTTAATGGTTGTGCACGATATTCTGAGCTCTCTGCTCCTAGATCATTAAGAATTGTTTTGTAACGAGCAATTATTAAAGCCATCTATTCACCTCTTACATGTCTTTTGAACCCATTCGGGTGTTCACGTAATACAGGTGGTACCAAATCTGTATGTCTGTCCTCATAGTGTCGAATTGTGGTTGTAGTTTAAGATATATGGAACTTGGATTTTTATGTCCGACACAGGTGTATTTGATCGTAAATTATACTAGTACATGTAGACAAGAATTCCATGGAATTAAATGGCTTACCTGTCTCCTCTTTCTCACCTTGATTTTGACCTTGTGACCGCCACTTCCTAACAGTATAGGTAACCCTGTATCAAAGTTTAGTTCCAATAAGATTAACTAATGCTGCAATATAAATGTAAATTAATCGCTAAATGCCAGCACTTAATGTTATAATGCGAGAGGTAAAGTAGCAAGTCAGACTGGCCTTGACCTTTGACCTAGTGACATGCACGACCATAGTCAACGATGTGGCCAAGATTGGTTCCAGTAGGAATAAGCACTCCCAAAATGTGGGCAACGATGATTTGCTAAACACATAAACTTAACATTCATGCCGTCGTCACCATCGTCGTTGGAAAAGTGATACATATGTTCCGATTTCCGCTTCGCAGGTGAGACAAAGATATGGTGTAAATGACTTTGCTCACATTTGTGGAGTGTTAAAGCTTACAATCATTGTGGATAATAACGATGTACATGTATACAATAGCTCCTATGTATACTACCAATCATTATCGCACTGTATTAGAAGACAATCTGATTTTACGCATTTATGCCATATTTATACCTATAACTTTACCTGGTGCAGTCCACTTAGTGCGCAGGGTCATGCGGTGGGGTGAGGGACAATGGGTGGGGTACTCATTAATACAGCCAATTGATATTTAAATATTTGTCACGAATGAATGACCATTTAAAGTTTCAAAAGTGAGCAACTGTAGCTTTCCTAGTGAATATAATGTAGATAAATGATTCTTCACATTTTTCTAATATTAAGGTGTAGGGATAGCATAATTGCAATATAACACATAAAATGCAACCAAATATGTTAACTTTCAAAATAGAGTACTTGAAAATAGTTATTCTAAATAGCTAGCATAGAAACCATATCATTTGTATATAAATTTAAACAAAGATTGGCTTTTTCTAGGAAATTCTGTTTGAAACTAAAGAATTGAGTCACAGGTATTTATAGAAAATGTCTCTTTTACCGAATACATCCGAGTCTATATATGGGAACTATATAGGTATGTCTCATCATTACCTTTAACTTGATACCCTACTTATTTGGGTAAACACTTGTTCAATGAATGTGTAAGATGAAAACAATATGTTGTACTTTTTCTCAAAACCTTATCGAAAACAAGCAAAAAAATGCATTTTCACCCAAAATGCAGAGGCTGGGACAATTTAGAAATGGATTTTCAGAATCAGCATAACATTCTGATTTAAAAATGACCCTCAAACCTTTTGGCCTCAGACATGTCACTAAAAGTCCCTTAGGTCTTGGAATATTTAGTCTTACGCCCACTTTCCTCCCCAGGTTACATAACTGCCTGACCTAAATCCGACGCAATACGTGTTAAATGACCTCAAACGTGTATAACCCCCTCCCACCGATCTGGGACAGGTACAAATTCTCATTATTTTCAGAAAACAAGCCATTTTTATTACGGGAATCCAGAAATAAAAGAAATAACTATGTAGCCAACTGACACGAATCACACACTCTTTTCAGTTCCTTGTATTGATATTCGTAATTAACATGGAACTAGCTACATAGTCCAGGCTCATTTTGGAAACTCAGAATTAACAATAAGTTGAAAACACATTTCTGCTAAACCCCTCTTGTGTCAACAGCACATTAATGCCCGCAAAATACTATTTATTTCAACTAACCATTTAATTGCCAATACCTTCCAGGAAATTTTGACTTTTGCAACCAAAAAGAAAATTTTTGTAAATTTATAACCTCTACTTAACCTCAATTTACAAAACAATCGATATCTGTTATCTTTCAAATGGACATTCATCAAAAGTGTAATGGTCAAAAAAATTCAAATTGCCGTCAAAGAATAATGTTCTCTAAGCCTGCAAATGGTCATTTCTCAAGATCACTGCAACAGAACCCAGTCAATTTTGTTTCAAAATATTCAACAGCTTACCTGTATAGTTTTCAGGATATTACTAGTCAAGGAGTTCAGGGATCGCTCGATCCCAAAACGGGACTAGCGTGGTTGGAGCGTAGCTAGAAATGGGCTAAAACAGGATTCTACCATTAACCCTTTAATGATTAAATTTGTTGAAAAAATTAAAATATTTACTTATTGAATGTCCATTTGCAGACCAAGAGAAGAATATTTTTGAAAATTTGTCATTGAAATGACAGGCTCGGTTATCGAGCCAGTCATTTCAGTGGTAAAATTTCAAAATAGTCTTCTCTTGGCCTGCAAATGGACATTCTCCAAGACCACTGCAGAGGGAGGTTTTGGTCGGCTTCGTCCTTAAAGGGTTAAACGTTTTAATGTGTCTAGATAATATCTTTTAAACAGCGTTCAAATGTCTACCTCTACCTACATCAAGAAGAAACTTCATGATACGTGAACTAGCTCCACATTGAATATCTATCCAGCGCTCCGCATAATGATACACAGTAACGCTATGGCAGCAAAATGTTCTGCTTAAACTAATTTCAAAATATACAGCGACCTTCCTGTAAAGTCGTCTTGAAAGTGTGACACTAGAATTTCAAATGTTAAGGGATTACAGTAAAATCAATAATATTGTGACACGATACACAGACTCCGCCATCCAATTCCATTCTCCTACGTAAGGTCTAAGACATTTCCAGAACACGATTTTTTTACACAGCTCTAACTACGTGTCAAAGCTGCCATAGTTTAAAAATATTCAAAAGGTTTCCTGTACAGTGACCTTGAAAGTGGAATTCTGGTAATTCATGGTGTTATGTAGATAAATTGATTCCGACGTACATAGCCGGTGGAGCTTTGATAGAAATGGGCGGTACATAGCTAGAAATGGGCGGTGCATAGCTAAAATGGGCTATGCATAGCTAAAATGGGCTATGCATAGCTAGAAATCGGCGGTACATAGCTAGAATTGGGACGTACATAGCTAGAAATGGGCGGTACATAGATTGAAACGGGCGGTTCATAGCTAGAAATGGGCGGTACATAGCTAGAATTGGGCGGTACATAGCTAGAAATCATCGGTACATAGCTAGAACTGGACGGTTCATAGCTAGAAATGGGTGGTACATAGCTAGAAATGGGTGGTACATAGCTAGAAATGGGCGGTACATAGCTAGAATTGGGCGGTACATAGCTAGAAATCATCGGTACATAGCTAGAACTGGACGGTTCATAGCTAGAAATGGGTGGTACATAGCTAGAAATGGCCGGTACATAGCTAGAAATGGGTGTTACATAGCTAGAAATGGGCGTTAGATAGCTCAGAAATGGGTGGTACATAGCTAGAAATAGGCGGTACATAGCTAAAAATGGGCGGTACATAGCTCAGAAATGGGCGATACATAGCTAGAAATGGGCGGTACATAGCTAGAAATGGGCGTTACATAGCTAGAAATGGGCGGTGCATAGCTAGAAATGGGCGTACCATTTCTAGCTATGTACCACCCACTTCTGAGCTATGTACCATAGCTCAGAAGTGGGTGGTACATAGCTAGAAATGGGCGTAACATAGCTAGAAATGGGCGTTACATAGCTCAGAAATGGGTGGAACGTAGCTAGAAATGGGCGGTACATAGCTCAGAAATGGGCGGTACATAGCTAGAAATGGGCGGTACATAGCTAGAAATTGGCGTTACATAGCTAGAATTGGGAGGCACATAGGTGGAATTGGGCGGTACATAGCTAGAAATGGGCGGAACGTAGCTAGAGTTGGCCGGTTCATAGCTCAGAAATGGGCGGTACATAGCTAGAAATGGGCGGTACATAGCTAGAAATGGGCGTTACATAGCTAGAAATGGGCGGTGCATAGCTAGAAATAGGCGTTACCTAGCTAGAATTGGGAGGCACATAGGTGGAATTGGGCGGTACATAGCTAGAAATGGGCGGAACGTAGCTAGAATTGGGCGGTTCATAGCTAGAAATGGGCGGTACATAGCTAGAAACGGGCGGTACAGAGCTTGAAATGGGCGGTACATAGCTAGAAATTGGCGGTACATAGCTAGAATTGGGCTGTACATAGCTCAGAAATTGGCGGTAAATAGCTAAAAATGGGCGGTACATAGTTAGAAATGGGCGGTCCATGGCTAGAAATGGGAGTTGCATAGCTAGAAATGCATCCCTCTCTAGGACTTATGCATGCATCATCTGTTCAATAACCAGGAAAACAGGAAATAAACATACCACAATGTGTCAGATCCTATTTTTCTTGATAAGATACTTAACGTATACTGGAGGGAATTGTTTAAACCGGTTCACTGCGTTGATGATAGGTCTATTAGAAAATCTACGAAAGACTAAAAGCTTAGTTGTCCTTGCATGTGAGAGTCTGCCAGTAAATTCCCCATTTAGTATAACGGTAACTGGTTGAGATAAAATAGGTCAGAACAATCCTTCTTTATCACTATGGTAATTCAAGCTTGACAGAATACTCAGACATCTTGATTATCCTGCTCAAGGACGTCTGGACGTGACGCAGATTGGCGTGACATGCATCGCAAAGTATTTCGAACATTGTTGTCGTGCATATATGCGCGTGTATTATTTACATTTTATTTATTAAAATGTAGATGGCGGCCATAGTTTACCTAACATATTGTATGGTGACACAACTACTGAGAAGAAAATGCTTGATGGTAAAGCATACTGGATGCGTGGCTGCGGACTCCACGCGTCATCTTCCAATATATTGTGGATTTGGATAAATGGATCTTTCTGGTTTTAGCTATATCCCGCCCCTCACTAGCTAAGCTCCACCCACGCTTCTCCCGTGTTAGGATCGATCGATCCCTGAACTGCCTGACTATCAATTTCCAGAAAACTATACATGTAACCTGTTAAATATTTTGAAACTAATTTGACTGGGTGCTGTTGCTGTTTCAAAATATTCAACAGCATATTTATTAAATAGAAAAGACATACAATTCGTACAACAACGCATAGCCCGCCATCAATTAAGCGTTCGAGACAACCCTATCTATATCATTCATGACGTCATTGATTATGACGTCATCATACACGTCACGTAGTTGATTATGACGTTATGTGATGGATGGATAAAATGGAAAAGTCCATTGGACTGATTGCCCATCTCGCCTGTGTCCATTATGCCTTACCAATATTGTTTTCCATAGTGCATGTCAGTGGTCATCTCAGTGGCCAGCGCTTTGTCTTGTACGATATTATTTGTACGTTTTAGAAATTGCATGCAACCTAATTATTAATGACTAATGCACTCGCCACATGTATTAATCCTGGAAATTCTTCACTCGGCATTGTTGTGCAAACAAACATTCCTATCATGTTTGCGTGTGGTTTGCAAATACTATGTAATAGGTCAATGCGGTAATGTTGAGCGTCCATTAGAGGTCACTATGTATAGACAATGGCCAAAGCTGTTGTATGGTGGCCTAGTTAGTTGTATAAGCAGTGTTTAAATGTATTCCGACATTTATCAGAAATATAGAATTAATGAAAGTGGTTATGGTCGGATAAGCCATGCACCTGTTTAGGGCACCACTTGGAAAATAGTTGAATTGCATGGATTCTATTAAGTCGTTTTACAACCATACCACGGCCAATGTGAATTGATGATACTGAATGTGGTATTATAGGACTATCGAATACGGTTCTGTAAGAGTATCCTGATAAGCTCACTCTGCAGTTTAATTCAGGATATGGTAATTTGCCGAAGCATAGTCATAAGCCAATAATTGTGGTCATGTTGACTCTGATAACGGTATGGTAAACGACCTTGAGAATAAGAAAAATGCATTAGGAAATAGAGTGTAGGTAGAACAACATAAGGGTCAAAAGTAACATTAGGAATTAAGGTAAGCACGTTATTCCGGTTTGATGAGCCTTGTCAACACGGATTTGTTGATAGTACGCGTTCACGAGCGGCCAACCCGTACTAGATATCGAGGTAGGGAAATTACATGTATATTCATTATTACATACCTTTGAAGACTGGTCTGGCTACACCTTAATCCGGTTCTCTTAAGGAGCGTTGCCAGTAGATCCATCAATCATATGACGTCATAATCAACTACGTGACGCGTAGGATGCCGTCATAATCAGTTACGTCATGAGTGGCGTAGATGGGTTTGTCACGAACGCTTAATTGATGACGTACAAATTGTGTATTTTACTTTTTAAGAAACACACTGGGGAATATTTTGAAATAGGCAGCGACAGCGCCCAGTAAAATTAGTTTCAAAATACTCAACAGCTTACCTGTATAGTTTTCTGGAAATTGATATTCAGAGAATACCGCCATCGATTGATACCAAAATGGTGAAAGCGTGGCTGGAGTATAGCTAGAGATGGGCCAGGCATAGTTAAAACTGAAATCCTCCACTGTCAATCACATTGTCGTCAGAGAGATCTTCAAAACATAAACCATGCATGCGCTGGTTATCACATCTGTTTGCCATCAGCTTTGCACAATAATCTTGGCTACACCTCATTCCGATAGGTGACTACTTACAATGTTGGGACATCTTCAGGGCAAGGGCATCTTGAGTTGTAATTTTTGCATACCATAAAATAAAATCATTTGAGTTTAACTGGAGTTGCGACTTGATTCATCAAGTACTGGCATGTGGCTGCTTCCCTCAACCAATGACCTCCGCGGTGTGGTATAGCATGCTTTGCTATCAAAGTGTTTTCTCAAGGACTGATATTTGTCTCTGTCGAGATGGCGATTTAGAATGTCATGACCACACAGAAGAAGACAATCAAACTTCTACAGTGTCATAGAGAACGATTTGCATTGAAGAATATCAATGCATGACATATCTGGTTTGGACTGGTACATTCCGCATGCCAGCTCACATGCAATGCTTCTTATCAAAGCGCACTCTCTGATATACACTCTTCCAAGTATATCACCAGCATTAACATGTCGTTATCTGACAACCATATTATAGTATGTTCAGTTCACCTTTCCAGAGTATCCATCCATCGCCTGACCTCGTATGACGTCATAATCAGCTCAGCGCAGGTATGATGACGTCACAAGCATTACGCCACAAAGGGTTCCATATAGACCGTCATCAAATCTCAAAAGAGTCCGAACGTTGTATAAATTGTATGTCTTTGTAATTCTTTGAATATTAAATAATATACACGATTATACCAGCATAACAAGAATATAAATCAAATGAAACTAAGCTAAAAATAATAATAATAATAATAATAATAATAATAATAATAATAATTTGATTAGATTAGATTAGATTAGATTAGATTAGATTAGATTTGAATATAATAGAATAGATTAGAATAGATTAGAATAGATTATAATAGATTAGAATAGATTAGAATAGATTAGAATAGATTAGAATAGATTAGAATAGATTAGAATAGAATACAATAGAATACAATAGAATAGGAAGGATGGGCTTAGGATGCAGCTTCCCCACTGCCTGCCAACACCGTCTTGGCTCACACTGGGCAGATCGCTAGTTCAGAGCAGAACAGATGCTATTTAAACCGATTAGTTTCGGAAACATATTTGCAAAGCATGGTAGTTACCTGGAGATTACCCTCAGCAGTATCGTTGTCATTGCCGTAGATGAGTTGTGTAGCTGTTACTGATGTAAGAAGAATATTGTTGGAAGCAAGTTCATTGTAAAAAGATGCTCTGGTAGTTATAGAGTGGACAGTGGAAGAGGTAGTGGTCACTGTTTTCATCATTATGACCGCATATGCAGCCATGAGAGTCTATCAGAAAATTATCATAGAGATGTCTATTCAGATTACTGCAACCATTTCGAAGCCTGCCTAGAGCTATGTTGCTCAGTCTTGTACCTACGTAGTACCATGGGGGAGGCACTCGAGTAGGGGGCATAGCTTTCAATTTGTTTGTAAATTCTGCAAGTGTGGTGGACATCTTGACAGGGGCAGGAAGGATATTCCACTCTCGTACAGTAGCCTGAAAAAGGAACCACGGTGAAGCGCAGTCCGACATCTAAATGGGGTGTAATTTTGTTGGTGGCGGATATTGTAAGGATTTCGTGTTTGTGATAAAGGAGGTAGATAATCGGACAAGACCTCACCAGCCATGCCGTTAATAATTATATAGAAGATCACTAGTTTATGTATATTTCGCCTATGGGAGAGTGTTTCCATGCCCGTTTCTATATATAGGTCAGCAGTATGAACACTGCGCGTAAGACCCGTTATAGTTCTAAGAACGTCCTTCTGGACGTTTTCCAATCTGGTGACAAGATACTCGGGTATATTATCCCAGATAACGTCTGCATATTCTAGGGATGGTCTAATGAAACTTGTATACATGATTTCAAGACTTTGTCTGTCTCGTATATACTTAAGGCCCTTAAGTAGCGAAAGCTTACATTGGGAGTGTATTAATAGAGATTCCACATGATCTTTCCATTGACCTTTTTTTATATCGAAAGTAATCCCGAGATGTTTATGACAAAGTGAAGAGTGGATTTCAGAATCTTTAAAAGTTATTAGAAAATCAGTAGGATTATTTCGAAGTGAGATAAACAAGGAAGTGGGTTTTAGAGCGTTACATTCTACAAGCCAGGTAGTTGCCCATTGAGTTATCGCCTGCAGGTCGTGGCTAATTATTGGAGACTGTGCTTCTAAATTGTCAGATATTATACAAAGACATGTGTCATCGGCAAATAATCTAATGCTATTTAATACATTACTCGGCATGCCGTTAATACAAATAAGAAATAGAAGCGGTCCAAGTACTGAGCCCTGGGGCACTCCTGCTTGTAGATTCATCAGTGAGGAGTCTGTACCATTTAAGACAACTCGCTGTTGACGACGATAAAGATAATCTTTGAACCAAGAATAAAGATTTTCAGTAATACCAAATTGCTTTAATTTCTGGAGAAGGCCACGATGCCATACACGATCAAAGGCTTTTGAGATGGCAAAAAACCCCAACAATGCTTCTTTGTGGTCATCAAGGGCTTGTGTAATTACAGTACAGAGTTCTAAAGGTAGATTTACTGTGGAGTGCGCTGGGAGAAACCCTGACTGATATGGAGTAATAGCATGTTTAATGTGGTTGTATAAATACCTAAATACTACTCTCTCTCCATTACTTTACTTAAGCAACTCAACATTGAGATTAGAGGGTAATTAGAACATATGTTTCGGTCACCTTTTTTAAATATTGGGGTTACATTAGCTGTTTTCCAAGGTGTGAGAAATCGAGAGCTGGTAATTGAATGATTAAAGAATTGGGCCACGGTTGCGGCTAGTATATCGCTGCTGTCTTTCAGTATCTTTAGGCGTAATTTATCAGGACCGACTGCTTTGGATGTATCCAAGTTAGTAAGCATATCCAGCACGTTAGTAGTTGTTATCCTTATAGTATCTATCGTGTCTTCAATATATGGTGACAGGGGAGGTAGTTGTATTTCAGAATCATCCAGCCTGGCAGTGCTAGTAAAACATTCATTAAGAAGATCTGCCTTTTCATCATTAGAATAAGCAAATGAAGAATCGACACGTTTTAAAGGGGGAATTTCGTTAAAGTTAGAGTTGTTGCCGTGTAGGAACGATTTGCTTATCTTCCACCATTGCTTAGAACCTATATGATGGCTTCTTATTTTTAGGCTAAATTGTTTTATGGTTTTCTTTAGCTGCTCCAACTAATTTGTTAACATAGTTTCTCTGCTTCTTAAAAATTGCCACATCTTGGTCTAATTTAGATTTCCTGGATTTTCTAAATGACTAACTCTCATTTCATGTTTTATCTTACTCGTAATCCAGGGTTTGTTATCAGGTTTTATCTTACTCGTAATCCAGGGTTTGTTATCAGGTTTTATCTTACTCGTAATCCAGGGTTTGTTATCAGGTTTTATCTTACTAGTAATCCAGGGTTTATCACCAGGTTATATCTTACTCGTAATCCAGGGTTTGTTATCAGGTTTTATCTTACTCGTAATCCAGGGTTTGTTATCAGGTTTTATCTTACTCGTAATCCAGGGTTTGTTATCAGGTTTTATCTTACTAGTAATCCAGGGTTTGTTATCAGGTTTTATCTTACTAGTAATCCAGGGTTTGTTATCAGGTTTTATCTTACTAGTAATCCAGGGTTTATCACCAGGTTTTATCTTACTCGTAATCCAGGGTTTGTTATCAGGTTTTATCTTACTAGTAATCCAGGGTTTGTTATCAGGTTTTATCTTACTAGTAATCCAGGGTTTGTTATCAGGTTTTATCTTACTAGTAATCCAGGGTTTGTTATCAGGTTTTATCTTACTAGTAATCCAGGGTTTATCACCAGGTTTTATCTTACTCGTAATCCAGGGTTTGTTATCAGGTTTTATCTTACTCGTAATCCAGGGTTTATCACCAGGTTTTATCGTACTCGTAATCCAGGGTTTGTTATCAGGTTTTATCTTACTAGTAATCCAGGGTTTGTTATCAGGTTTTATCTTACTCGTAATCCAGGGTTGGTTATCAGGTTTTATCTTACTAGTAATCCAGGGTTTATCACCAGGTTTTATCTTACTCGTAATCCAGGGTTTGTTATCAGGTTTTATCTTACTAGTAATCCAGGGTTTATCACCAGGTTTTATCTTACTCGTAATCCAGGGTTTGTTATCAGGTTTTATCTTACTCGTAATCCAGGGTTTATCACCAGGTTTTATCTTACTCGTAATTCAGGGTTTGTTATCAGGTTTTATCTTACTCGTAATCCAGGGTTTGTTATCAGGTTTTATCTTACTAGTAATCCAGGGTTTATCACCAGGTTTTATCTTACTCGTAATCCAGGGTTTGTTTTCAGGTTTTATCTTACTCGTAATCCAGGGTTTATCACCAGGTTTTATCTTACTCGTAATCCAGGATTTGTTATCAGGTTTTATGGTAACTGTTTTATTTGGTATACTAATGGTGGCGGCACTTATAATATTCGCAGTAATAGTTTGGCACCATGTATCAACAGCATCGTCATGGGAAAGATTATCCCACGGTGAATCAGCGAGTTGGTTGCGAGGTTTGCCCCAATCCGCCTTAGTATAGTCCCATATAAGTCTATGGTAAGATGTCCGCTTATGTATTTTAGAGGATAGGACCACGTAGGTGGGAGTGTGGTCGCTGCAAAATGGCGCAAAGATACCACTATCTTGGACTATCTAATGTTATTAATGATAAATGGATCAAGTAATGTATTAGAAATTGGTTGCGTCGGTTCTTGGATTAGCTGACGGAACCCAAGCATATTGATAATCCCCATCATTGAGGTCGCCAACTATCATAATAGTTTTATTTGGGTTCAGATCTCGAACTTTATCGATATTATCTAATATAGTCTGCCATTTGTCAATGGCTGTATTGGGCGGGCGATAGATAACACATAATAGAAGCTCTGGGCGGTCATGGATCTCTATCCAGATCATTTCAATATCTGATCGAATAGCAGTGATTTTGTCTGATACATAAATACAAACTCCTCCCCACGCCTGTAGGAGATCTCTACGATAAGGCTCTTGAAATCCTTGTAATTGGATTAAATCGTTATTAATAGTTGGAGTTACATGACTTTCAGTTACAGCTACAATGTCAAATGTGGACAGATTAGCCTCAACTAGGTGGATTTTGTCTTTGAGGCCGCAGACATTTATATGTGCAATGGAAATATCCCTACCGGCGTTGGGGCCCGGATTTATTTTAACATCACCAGCCAGAAAAAGGAGGAGGTAAATTAATATCCAACCTGTTTCATTGTTCTGATAACAGATGAAAAGAGACAACAATAGCCTCTTGCACGCTTCATAAAGGCTACAATTAAATTTCGAGGTTGAGTTTCCACGAATCATAGATTTAGATGAGTAGCAATCGTAAAGACCAATTGCGGCGCGGTAACTGGTTAAATCGTTACCCATTATCAAATGAATATGCACGTAGCCCTTTCATGGCAGGTGTACATCGAATAGTACGGAGATGGCAGGCACTGGGGGGAGCTTCAGAGGTGCATAGATGGTGAGTTAGAAGAAGGAAAAAATAGTAAGATAGGAGAATATAGCTAAAGAGTAAAATGATAGAAGATAGTTCAACGATTGTTGAATTCTAGAAAAGGAAATGTGCCGCTTGGGAAAGTTAATTATAATAACATGCATATGGTAGTATTACATGCTATACATATCTCGTGCTCGTTTTTAATATTAATACAACATAATGAAAGGAAGCTGGAAGTACAAATATAAAGGATAGCTAGAAATTGACAGTACATAGCTAGAAATTGGCTGTACATAGCTAGAAATAGGCTGTACATAGCTAGAAATCGGCGGTGCGTAGCTAGAAATGGGCGGTGCGTAGCTAGAATTGGATCCATCTATAGCACTTATAATATGCGTCATTTGTCCATATTAGGCCAAACAGGAGATAAACATACCACAATTTGTCAGCTATTATTGTGTTGCTAAGATACTTAACGTAGCCTAGGGAATAGCGACACGGTGCGGTGAGGGAATTAGGAAACGGTCGAAAGAATAACAAGCGGCTTAGTTATGCTTGCGCGTGAAAGTATGGCAGTCAGTAAGACCTACGTTTAGTACCATGGTAGGCCCAACGGTACAGTTTTGAAATAACTTAGAACGTTTCCACACAGTGCAATTTTGAACACAATGTACGAAATCTTCTGTTGAATATTGTGGTGTTAATTTGATTGGACGCCATTGCTGCTCGACCTCTAACACATATTTATCACTCGTGTGTCAAGTTAAACTTTTAATTGTCAAACTGGCCAGAAGGCATATGCAGTGGTGGTGAGAAATGTCCATTTATAGGTCAAAAGAATACTATTTTTGAAAATTTACCGAGCCAGTCATTCCAGTGGTAAGTTTTCAAAAATAGTCTACCCTTGGCCTACAAATGGACACTGACTAGGATGAATTTTAGATTTTCTTATCCATTAATCCAATGGTCTGAACCACCAAAAAACGGCATCTGAGGAATGTCCATTTGTAGGACAACAGAAAATAATAATTTTTGTAAATTTAAATGCGAAAATTATAATCTTCTTGGAAAAGATCTAGACCGTTAAGGTGTTAATTGATATGAGTAGCACTTCTAGCGCTTTGGGGCGTGGCTGATACACGAGGGGTTAAGTACACAATATTCAACAGTACGTTTTCATTTGTCTTTAGAAACTTGTTAAGTTATTTCTGAACTGCAGTGAAACTTGTGGAGATAAAATAGGTCAGAATGGCATCACAATCAATTACGTTACAATGACGTCATGAATGGCGATGATAATGACGTCACGAACGCATAGTTGAAGACGAACTACGCGTTTTTGTACGAACTGTATGTCTTTACGATTTAATACCTATCATGTTAAATATTTTGAAACTATTTTGACTGATTGTTGCTGCCATAGTCAGATTAGTTACAACATATTCAACAGCGTAACTGTATAGTTTTCAGGAAATTGATAGTCAGGGCATTCGGAGGTCGATCAAACCCGACACGGCGAAGCGTGGGTGGAGCCCAGCTAGTGATGGACGGGGCATGGCTAAAACTGGAAAGGTTCATTGAAGGTTGAGAAAAAGAACGAGCATATTTAGTATGATGCTCGGAGACGCCAGGACTAGACACTGAACAGGATATCACTGAACCGTGTTATTAGACTGGACCCCCACATGGTTGAGCTCAGCTGGGAAGGTTACCAATTTCTAATGACATCGAAAACTTGCTTTTTTATCTCTATTTAAAGGTCCCGGAAAATGTATATTCGAAAATGTATAGATACCCCTGAAAATATTGGGGCCAGTACTATAAGTTGATGTAGATACATCATTTCGAGAATCTCGACTGGTAAATAGACAGAATTACGTCTCAAAGTCGGACATTTTGACCCGCTTGGAAAAACAAAACGTGATTGAAAAAAACCCGTGCCTTATGACGTCATCGGGTGAAGGCGAGAATATGACTGTCGTACGCTACTCTGTCTAGAAAACACAGGGTATGCGCGTTCAAGTGTATGTACCTTAGAAAGTAATAGCGCTATCGCAATACATTTTGTATGTGTCAATCTAGGAGAAATGGTGTATTATGATATTCTCAATATATTTAAAATGGTATCAAGATTTGATATAAAAAACGTCTACAGAATCATGAGTCTTATAACATAACGCAATTCAGATATAAAAATAATAATATCATATATCTGGAGAAATAAAACCTCGAACTAAAGTAGTGTGATGGCCTCTATGTATCTCCGCATATATGGCGAGATTCTCCCTGGAAGACGTATGCTAAACCTTCACGATGAATATCATTGATAATATATGCCCCTATCTACAAGAGCCTTTGAGTCGAACATCTAGATTGGCCACAAATACTCATCGAACTCGTTCATATATCTGCCATCATATCACATGCGCATGAGAATGTGGCGTTGGTAGTGGTGGTGGGATCTGGGTGGGGAAGATGGGGGTGGGGTTGGTGGGTGTGTACTAGTCTGGCAATTACCGTTCCATATGCACTAGGACATTGGAGGATTTTCTGGCAAAAGACTGAATTTATCGGCCGGATCCTTCTGATCAGATGTAACGGTTACACCAAATTAGTAGCTTATAGATCATATCATACATTATGCTACTCTAACTGTTCTGATGATTTACTACATATGGTGAGCGCTACGGTCAGCCTGTCGCTCTCAATTTTTTTAACAAACCCGCCCATTAATCGCAACAATATATCACGTCGCTTAATTGGATCAAGATCTGGGCATGTACGCAATCTCCCACGAACGCAGGCAGAAATAGACAGAACCGAATGCAATATATCCTCTTCTATATAGTCCATTCAGGCCGTGGTAATATACTACTACAGGTAACTAATGCGCTCGTTCATATTTAATACCTTAGCTCCCACCGATCCCTAGAAAAACTGTATTGCACATGGGCCTGCCTGTATGCGTGCGTGCGTGCGTGCGTGCGTGCGTGCGTGCGTGCGTGCGTGCGTGCGTGCGAGCGTGCGTGCGTGCGTGCGTGCGTGCGTGCGGTGCGGGACGGTGCGTGCGTGCGTGAGTTTACCTGCCTGTAGGTCCACTAGGATTTCGAATCTTTGCTCTTATTCTGAGACAAATCTAAAGCAAATCCTAGGAAAATTGAAGATCTGAACCAGTGGCGTAGAGAATGGGGGTTTGGGCGTTGCCGGACCACCCTCCCAACCCACCCACAACAATGGGCAATGATCAGAACCAGTGGCGTAACGAAGGTGGTTTTGGGCGTTGGACCGCCCTCCCAGCCCACCCACATCCATGAGCCATGATCATGAACAAATAATTGTGACGCTATTGAATCATAAATATAAAACGTAACTTTTACCTGAGCGTTTAAAAAACTAATTCAACAATTCTCACGACTCGCGACGAGCATGACCTATATGTACACTGTGCCACTATTACTTACACATACAATTATTTATTTCAATGGCTATCATTTCCTTGTATAAATATGTGACATCTACACATGTTTTATTCGTCTTTATTTATATGCCTATATGGAAACAATTAATGGCTATCATATCTGCAAGATGCAGTGATGAAGAGAGCGGTGGTCTATAGGTGGCCGGGCGGGATGCCACTTTCGCGTAGCATGTGGGCTGTCGAGGGGCCATGGCCCAATCTCATCTCTTTTCAAAATCCAACTTAATCCATTTTAAAATAATGAACGTAATATTTCTTGCATTATGCCGTCAATTAGATAGACCATAGGCTATAGCATACATGAGAGTACATGTGAGGATTAGGATCCAAACATAATTGCGATGTAACATTAAGTCTACTTAAGATGAAGATATCTACATTTCAAAGCAAAGTAGGGCCTAAAGATGCTCTTGTGTCATTCAGAATACGAGCTTCTCAGAGCAGGCAATTTTACATTTTCCCCTGATCCAACCCTTCATATGGGAGGATAAACCATCTCTAATAGGTTGTGAATATAAAATGTACGGTTAATTTGCATCCCTTATCTACGAGCTTTTAAGCGGCCTACAGAAATTTCTAAACGACGCTTTTCTGGTAGGCAAATATTCCATGAATTCTTATCCTACCTTCAGTCAAATAGCTTATCATCCAGCAATGCAACGTTTAGATAAAATACATAATTGTTCAGAGAAAACAATGTTTCAATCCTGGCTTAAAATATAGTCTCTAGATTTCAAATGGAAACACCCCTCCCCCGACTGGCGCCCGGGGTGGACTTATGCAGATCAATATCGCCATCTTAGCATCCCCACCCACCACCCAGGCAATCCACACCACCCTCACCCTCTCGATAAGTCCTGTGTGTTAGTTCTATTATTCTTGTTTCCGAAAATATTATTTTCAGGATTTAATGCTGAACCACTGCCGGATTTCTAAGTAGGAACCCACGGGGCCTAACTTGAATTCTGACACGACTTTCTTAGTGTATGCGTTCTCTGATGACTTGTATATTATATATTGATATATCAGCTAGACACAGATACCAAATTTAATAAATATAACAATTATTTTGAACTTACGCAGTTATGGATTAAACTAAAAACACGCGATTTCTACTACGTCAAATGTAAACAAAGGCGCTCGCTCTATGACGCGCCGTCATCCGATGACGTCATAAGGTTACAGGCGGGTTTTGCAAATTTGATAACGTCATTCAATCTTAATTTAGCTATTTTCGGAAAACTTAGCTAGTTTTCACGAAATAACTTTTGTATGTGATTTCTATCATAGGTTTCCTATGCAATTTCACTAGGTAGGTATGTGACATTTTAGGGGACCTTTAAGGATATGGTCTTCTGGCAGGGTCTTGTTGATGGGTGTGACAATGATGGGCGCCCGAATGGTACGCCAACATTGCCCTAGATCATCTGTTAAGGTCACTGCTTACAATTACGCTCTACTAAGTTGCCACCGTCCATGTATTACAACAACATGGTTGTCAGAAATGTCTTTTGGTGGGAGGTGCTAGCCAGAAAGGAAAACATGGCAGCCAAAATCATCCTAGATTAGCTCGTAGAGTTACTGGTTGAAATTAGTCTCAAACTGTTATGCATGTCCCCTAGCGTCATGAATGGCTATTTCATAGAGATTTTCTATGGTGGGCTCACCAAGACAGAAGCCACAACTGAGGCCACACACCATAAATTAAAGAAATGTATAATCAAAACTCAACAATTTGATTATCTCAATATATTGAAACTAATTTTCTTGGAAGCGGTTGCTGCCTTAGGCAACAACAGCTCTCAGTCAAATTAGTTTTTAAAATATGCAACATAATATTTCTTGTATTATGGAGGATTTCCATATCAGCTTTGCTGGATTACTAGCGGACATGCATTCTCTCTACAACCGAATTTGACTGAAGTACCACGCCCAATCCAGGGCCACCTGTCTATAACACGCTCTGTATACGCTTGGAAAAAGAGCTTGCCTAAAGACATTCGTCAATTTATACAGTTTGTTTGCTATCATAAATAGCCTTTTCCGTCAAATGATGGTGGCTCTTTAAGTCTTAGGATCACGACAAGTGTGTGTAGGTGTAGGAACATATTTTAACTGTTGGGTGGGGGATTTGTTGTTGCTAACTATGGGCGTGGCCAACCCCTAGAGGGCGGCGAGATAGGCCATAGGCACCCAGTCAAATTAGTTTCAAAATAGCTTACCTGTATTGTTTTCTAGAAATTGATAATCAGGGAGATCAGGGATTGGTCGATACCAACACGGACGAAATGTGGGTGGAGCTTAGCTAGAGACGGGCGTGGCGTAGCTAACACGAGAGTCATCAGTTAAACATCAACGGCACGATGCCTATGTCTATTTATGAAGCTAAATTACAGCTTAGCCCCCGGAACTTCTGAGATTATGACAGCCCAATTATAAGCTTGGAGCACCTTGATCTTCCAATGTTCAAGATTTTCAACAGTACATGTTAAGTTACTTCTCAGCTGTAGTGTAAATGACTGTTTAGAATACACTAATAATCTTACTGACCTTACGTGTTTTTTTGACTGGTCAGTAAAATTTGCGTCCGTGCGTGCGCGAGTGAGTGAGTGAGTGAGTGAGTGAGTGAGTGAGTGAGTGAGTGAGTGAGTGAGTGAGTGAGTGAGTGAGTGAGTGAGTGAGTGAGTGAGTGAGTGAGGTGGGTGGGTGGGTGGGTGGGTGGGTGGGTGGGTGGGTGGGTGGGTGGGTGGGTGGGTGGGTGGGTGGGTGGGTGGGTGGGTGGGTGGGTGAGGTGGGTGAGTGAGTGAGTGAGTGAGTGAGTGAGTGAGTGAGTGAGTGAGTTCTTGCGTGCGTGCGTGCGAGTGTGTGCGTGAGTCCGGGTGTCGGGGAAGGGGGCTGGGTTAGGGCATGTATTAAGCAAGCATTTGCCGTCATCGTCGTCGTCGTCGTCGTCGTCGTCGTCATCGTTGTCACAACTCGTCGTCATCGTCGTCGTCGTCTTCGTTCTTGTTGCGTAAAAACGAATGTATTTGTTTGTGGTACGAAGACAATAGAAAGGTCAATTTTTAAAACTGATGTGTCGAAATTAATTGTCGCATTCTCAGAGAGCTTGTAGCAACATCTTCCGTGGTTAGCGTACGCATTATATAAATGAATACAACCGCAATGCATAGGCCATGTGATGGGCCTGCTAGAAAGCGAACGCCATCTCGAGCCTTATCCCCCTGGCGATCAGACTTATTGGTAATTTGGTGCGATATAGTATAGCATGGGAATATCCTCAAGAGAGAGAATATATTCACCCGGACCGGACAAATCGATTTTCCACGGCGAAGTGGCAACACGATTACAGTCTATTTAGAGCGATATAAATGAGGAAAACGATAGATTGCTAGGTCGATTAGATTGGTCAAAGGAAGTAGATTTAAACCCAATATTAGGTGTACAGCTACGAAATAACTTAACATGTTTCCGAAGTTTCCGGAACAAAATAAAAAGGACATTTTAATATTGTGAACATAAGTTGATTGGAAGCCATTGCTGCCTTAGGCAGCAACGGCTTCCAATCAGATCATGTCAAGAATATTCAATGTAACATTTCTTACGTATTGTTCAAAACTGTACTAGGCTACCTAACATGTTTCCCACCCACCCTTATTTTGGCCATGTGCTGCCTTATGAATACGCTATACTGCAGCTATACTGAGCAAAGAGATATATGGAGAAACAACGTTATCGATTTACCATCAATAATAACGATTATCACGGTCAGATAGTGGGCCATATCTGGGAGAATACGATCAAAAGCTGGCAATATGACTGACGTGAATATGGGCAGTTTAAATATTCTGATTTCTCACCTCAAGAAACTACGGCTGGAGGCATAAAATTAAAAAAAATTGACGAGGAAACCGCTAGGTGATAGGGAGTGGGTGGGTGGGGTGGAGTGGGGGTGGTCGGGTCGGGTGGGGTGGGGTGGGTGGGGTTGTGTGGTCGTTGGGGGGGGGGGGGGGTGTGATAGAAATAGATACAACTAAGTGCTCTTTACCCCTTTAACACTCAAAATTGTTCAAGAAAATTTCAATTTTTTCAAAGCAAATATCAATTTGCAGACAAAGAGAATACTGGTTTTTTTAGGATTTATCACTGGAATGACTGGTTTCGTTATCGAGCCAGTCATTCAGGTGGTACATTTTCAAAAGATAGTCTTCTCTTAGTCTGCAAATGGACATTCCTCAAGACCAGTGCGGAAGTCGTTTTGGCTGATATGGGTGCTAAAGGGTTAACATGGCATGATGTTCAGATACACCCGCCGTAATTTTAAACATTTTTTTTTCATATTTTACGCGTTCATATATACCTTTCCGCAGGCTTTTATAACTGACACCCATCGCTATTTTCTGAAACCTGACGCCAAGTGATATAGATAGACCAAGATGCGAGTACGGTAAAAGCGACCCAGTCAGTAATCTTTGGTTACATGGGCAATTAGTGACGTGAAAAGAATTGTTACGATCCTGAGACATCTTGCATTTACAAAATATCGGCATGCTTTTGTCAGCTTTGATCCATGGCGTGACCGACAATGTTAAGGGGCATATGTATGCAGAAATATATATACCTGCTGATACTATCATAGTAGATTAGCAAACTCAACCTCTTATGTCTGATACTCTCTAGCATTTCCTATATGTTATACGCGAATCAGTTGAAGAATTAGCTCAGAAGACGCAATAAGGTCATCAATTTTGCCCTCCTGCTTCAAATCATGCTACGCTCATCCGTCAGCATATATAGCTCACCAGTTCACCAGTTGGTTTCCAATTCCTGCTCGGCCTTTGCAGTCCAGCCATTATCAGAAGTTGGTAAGGGATGTCTGCATTTGGGTACATGATAACGGGTACACTGTCATATGGAAACGCCCATCGTAGAGCAATGGACACATACTTAGGATTAGTATCTTGACTTAGGTGTGTAGGCCTATATACACCTGCATGAAAATGCTAGGCTACAGAAGGGTATTTCTGGATCCACTGATGTTCCACCAGAATATGCCATGATAGCCAGTGGTTATATAGCGAGTTTAGTGCCTAATAACAATTATTGCGGCGAAATCTGCCAAAAAGCAAAGGCTGAAGGTTCTGAATTGTTGTGAATCTACACGTTTCATCCTACAAACGGGCTAGAGAGCCTGTTATAGACATTACAGCCACGCGCATGTGCAAGATAACCACATTAGTAGAAGCAAGAAATAAGGAGTGCTTAGAAAATAGTGCCGAATTGTGCAGTATTTCAGTCATATTTAAATAAATACCCAGACGTTCCATTACGAGTTGGCTTGCCAAGAGGGATAGAACTCTAGGTAAAATACCTTGCATACTTGTGCTCATCAACACTGAAGAACAAGTTGGCCATTTTATTGAGACATGCATATCTAGAGAGAGAGAGAGAGAGAGAGAGAGAGAGAGATAGAGAGAGAGAGAGAGAGAAAGAGAGAGAGAGAGAGAGAGAGAGAGAGAGAGAGAGAGAGAGAGAGAGAGAGAGAGAGAGAGAGAGAGAGAGAGAGAGAGAATAACAACCAATTAACGACTCATCTTTTCCAGATCATATTTTCAGGTAGACGCATGTCAGATCGAATGTATCAAATATACCTATGTGGTTCTTGCTGTAGAATGGGTTTTCTATATGATAGCGTACGCATGCGCCAAATATCGTCATGGCTTCCTCTACTCCAACATCATCGTAAGCCCATTGGCCATCAGGAGGCGCTGTTCAATAATGTTACATACTGCGATTGGTTGGTTGATTACTTTTAGGAAATGTTTCAACATGGCAGTGAGTCCTGACATACCTCGGCGTATCTCTTTCTTCAATTATATGAGCTGATCTGCCCAAAGGCACTAGACGACTTATACAACAAGCATTGATGCACTTCGGTTCTCCATGTCCATGCGAATGTGGGTGATGCAGAAGATGATCTCAACTCCAAGTAAAATATGGTCTTATCGACACCTCCTACACCAAGAGTTTGTCTTCCCCAACAATTAGGAGATATTTGGAAAATATGTCATCTACCAAAGACACACATCCCTAACGGACCTTGTTAACTATCTGGTAGATAATTGGAAGCGAACGCATGCACCAAAGGCAGACCTCTCTCATTAACTATTAAAGGCCGTGTTCTCACTAGAGACTTAATCAGGAATAACGCCATACTATTCCTGATTAACTCTCTAGTGAGAACACGACCTTACAGTTTTGAATGTGAGGATGGAGCACAGATTGAACACCATCTAGTTTGCGGGTGGGCTATTGCTAGGTATGGTAGTGGGTACTTTAGAGAGTGAATATTGAAAGTCAGAGAATGGCCAGCAAGACCGTTCAACTGGCGATAACGGCAGTAATGCAGGTGATGAATCGTCATCTGATAGAGATGGTTGGTACTTTTGATACATCCTAAATACAGTGACAAAATAATAGTTTATGTCTGAATACAATGGCTGCCCTGCTCTTCAGATGCACTAGTCCCACGTACTCATGCACATGTATCCAACTGTACGTGTTCCATACCTATCCCATCATTGGAGGAATCCGGTGTCAGCTATGTACCGCCAAACTTTAGCTAAATGCCACCCACCCTTCATCCGTGTTGGGAATCGATTGATCCCTGAATTCCCTGACTATCAATTTCCTGAAAACTATACCTGTAGGTAAGCTGTTGAATATTCTGAAACTACTTTGGCAGGGTGTTGTTGCTGCCTATAATGGCACAAACTGCGCCAAGTCCAATTAGTTTCAAAATATTCAACAGCATCTATATTCAATGGTAAAGACATGCAATTCATATAACAACGCTTAGCCGTCATCAATTAAGCGTTAGTGATGAACGTAGCTACGTCAGTCATGACATAATTGATGGTAACATCATTCTACACGTCGTGTAGTTGCTTATGACGGCATATGATTGATGGATATACTGGAAACCTCCAATGTTTTGTCTACCGCACACAGATTTCTTGGCACAGCATATCTCGCAACATTTGAAGTACCTAGCTTGACAAAATCTGTTGCATCAGGATGTAATGTGCTTGCCAATAGGGATAGAACTCTAGGTAAGATACCTTGCATACTTGTGCTCATCAACACTGAAGAACAAGTTGGCCATTTTATTGAGACATGCATATCTAGAGAGAGAGAGAGAGAGAGAGAGAGAGAGAGAGAGAGAGAGAGAGAGAGAGAGAGAGAGAGAGAGAGAGAGAGAGAGAGAGAGAGAGAGAGAGAGAGAGAGAGAGAGAGAGAGAGAGAGAGAGAGAGAGAGAGAGAGAGAGAGAGAGGAGAGAGAGAGAGAGAGAGAATAACAACCAATTAACGACTCATCTTTTCCAGATCATTTTCAGGTAGACGCATGCCAGATCCAATGTATCAAATATACCTATGTGGTTCTTGCTGTAGAATGGGTTTTCTATATGATAGCGTACGCATGCGCCAAATATCGTCATGGCTTCCTCTACTCCAACATCATCGTAAGCCCATTGGCCATCAGGAGGCGCTGTTCAATAATGTTACATACTGCGATTGGTTGGTTGATTAATTTTAGGAAACGTTTCAACATGGCAGTGAGTCCTGACATACCTCGGCGTATCTCTTTCTTCAATTATATGAGCTGATCTGCCCAAAGGCACTAGACGACTTATACAACAAGCATTGATGCACTTCGGTTCTCCATGTCCATGCGAATGTGGGTGATGCAGAAGATGATCTCAACTCCAAGTAAAATATGGTCTTATCGACACCTCCTACACCAAGAGTTTGTCTTCCCCAACAATTAGGAGATATTTGGAAAATATGTCATCTACCAAAGACAGACATCCCTAACGGACCTTGTTAACTATCTGGTAGATAATTGGAAGCGAACGCATGCACCAAAGGCAGACCTCTCTCATTAACTATTAAAGGCCGTGTTCTCACTAGAGACTTAATCAGGAATAACGCCATACTATTCCTGATTAACTCTCTAGTGAGAACACGACCGTACAGTTTTGAATGTGAGGATGGAGCACAGATTGAACACCATCTAGTTTGCGGGTGGGCTATTGCTAGGTATGCTAGTGGGTATTTTAGAGAGTGAATATTGCAAGTCAGAGAATGGTCGACAAGACCGTTCAACTGGCGATAACGGCAGTAATGCAGGTGATGAATCGTCATCTGATAGAGACGGCGCCTGAATGATAGAAACTATGTTCAAATAATATTATCAAATTTAATACCAGGTATGTGGGGGATAGAGGTACAAACACTTTGAGTGATCATATATTGTTCGTCTTCATTTAGATGACATGTTGTGGTTTCATTTCATCTTTCTGTATTTCATAAATTGTACTTTTCTCGCTTTTAAAAAAAATGGTATTCATACAATTCCATGTAATAAAATGCGCATTGACCATTTAGATTTGTCGAATCGTGCATATCATTCAATTTTCAAGGTGTTAAAGGAAATGATCAGGGAACTAAAATATGCTCTTGAATCACAGCTGTATATAACACACACACCAGTGAAAAACATAAATAAATCAGAATAATTAGGAAAGAGTAGCTAAATATCATTTATGGCATACTGGCGGGATCTAATTATTGATGAAGTTGGAGCCATGCGCTCTGGTGTATGCTGGGCGAATAAATAATGCCAGCTAAAGCCGCTCATATAAGCTCAGTTAATTTCGCGTTAAGCTGCTTAGTAACTACGTCCTACAGGTAAAATACTGTTTAGGTTTAAAACAATTTGACTGAAAGCACGATTGTCAAAATATGTAGTAGACATCATATTTCGACCTTGGGAACAAGCAGTGTATTTTGAAATCATTTTGACTGAGACTTGTTGCTTCCACCAGAAAAGGTTACCTTCAGATATAACGTTTTTGAAAGGGTCAATGGTGAATTAGCAGTAGCGAGTTAGTCTTTCTACATCGGTGCCTATGGAGAATACTATTCATACCGCTTGCAAACCTGTATTCAGGTGTGCTTTCGTTATATTCAGGTAGGCCTATGCGGTATGCCTGCACACACAGTTGACGCACGGCGGAGTGAGAAGCGCCAGCTTGGTCACTAATTGGCTCCAAGTTATAGTCCAGTCAATATAGGGATATACCTAGAACAAATTGCAACAGAAGCTTTTTTGGTTTTATGTAATGCTACTGGTCCTCACCTACCAGAAAATAAAAAATTCCTAAAAATTCTATCCCGGTAAAGGACTATTTCACAGAATTGAATAGGACCACTTAAAACCAATTATTAAGCTGAATATCTTACGTATCTTTGACTGGAGACCCATAAAATGTCTTAACTACATAAATAAAAGTGATAGCAAAGAACTGTTATTTCGTGATATGATCGCTATATGACATCCCGCTAACAGTAGATCCGTTACTACGTCTCTTGATGACGTCATCATGACGTCAATTATCAATCTTCCAATATTCAAGTAAATTTAATCCAAGTTTTATGATTTGTTGAATCAGTATGATGAATTTAGTAATGGTTTATTATATACAAACAGTTACATCCGTCATTTTCTCAATGGACGGCAAGGTCCAACATACTCATATTATCTTTACACAGGACCAACGTCTATGTCGTCAAATTCTGCAAGATCTACAGCTTGACAACTTGGAATGTTGCTGCAGTTGGTACCCTTGCATTCACCACATGCATATGTACAATGTAGGCTATGCTTTCTGCAGCTGCATCGCAATGTCGCACATTCTCCTCGGCACTGGCATCGAATAACTTTCAGAATGCAATCAGGAGCTGGTAGCTTATCCATTGTTCTGGGAATAAATTTCCCCTGGTGAATCTGCCATCCGAAATCCTCTGGCTTTAAGATCTCTTGCTCCTTCGTCCATAACTTTACTTGGAAGTAAACCCGAAAACTATGATACTTGGCTGCATCAGACGTTGGTGGCAGATTTTGAATCTGCAGAGATGAAATACTCTTAACCACATTTTCTCGAAATTTTCGAAGTCTCAATGCGTCCAATGTATCAGTTTCACTACCACCATGCATACATACCAATAGCTTTTCACCAGACACCTGAATTCCGGCCTTAGTAGATGTGTGGCAAAATTCCTTTGCATGACTCATGAATGAAGAATTGGACTGCATCTTTCTAAGAGGAACACCTTTGCCTATGCCAAATAAACGTGATGTTGTGTCACATCCACCTATTGCATGAATTAAAGGTAGGTATCGAGCAACATCATCGCCAATTTCAGCTCGCAGAAAATTGATGTCCCAAACGATGCATTTTCCAACCCTGTCTGGCTTCCCTGGCTTATCCGATCTGTAGATAAGTTTGTGGAGACCAGGATCAGCGAAATGGCACAACAATACTAATATGTCTGTGTCTTCCCCAATAACGTGAGTTATGCCTGATTTGGCACACTCAACCCCCGTCAATGCAATCAGAACATTTGCATCATCGACAGCATTCAAAGTTTTAACATTATTTTCTTGGAGTTTTTTGGACAACATATCAATGAAGTTTTGTTTATTGGCTGAATTTGCCAGGAAATGATCCTTCTTTGACTTGAGTGTCATGTTACTTGAGAAAATAACTTTTGTCCGTCTTAGATGAGTCATATCCTTAATCGATGGTCCTGAAATATATCCATCAAACACAACAGTTGGGTGGTTGAATGTTTTTACATACTCCACGTACATCGCGGCAATGTCATTGAAGCTGCTACCTTTCTTCCAAAGAAATCGGTGGATTAATGATCCGCCATCAAAAACAGTGTATTCTGGTGTTATTTCTTGGCATTTGGTGCTGCTCGTAGTAGAAGTTGCAGAATTCAATGCCTCTGCTAGCTGCGGCTTGTTCGCTTCTCGGAGATGTCCATGTTTGTCAAATAGAGATGGTGGATATGTAGACAGCTCGTGCATTAAAGCAATGTCTAGATTGCATTCACTATTATTTGCTACAATTAAAAGGCGCTGAAAAAGGAGCTGTGGGTCAAGAGAAAGCTTATCACCATCACTCGATACGACATGTCCTCCCATACATACCACTTGATCTTTTTTCCTGAATGAAAACTCAAATGCATCGTGGCCTTCCATTTTCTGTATTATGACATTTCCAACTTCCAATGCCTTGTGTTGATTACCAGTGGGATCAGCTGTAATTCCAGTGGCAGTATTATATAATTCATCATTTGACATAAATGGACAGTAATCCTGAAAATATTTTTAAATAGTCAAACAATCTGTGTGATCCCGAACTTTCCTGGCTTCAGACATGTCTTTATGTTGCTCCGAGACTTGATATTCTGCTTCTGTTAGCTCCTGCATGGCCTCGTTGATTTCTGCACACACAGGGTGTGCTAAAAGCCAACGCGTCCTTTGTAATTCATCCATTCCCCGCCCACGAGTGAGGCCCCCAGTGGTCTTGATGGTCCGCATCAATGACTGTTCTATGACAAGGTCACTAGCAAGACCAGCCCAGTACCTATCAGATCTTCGCACTACAAATAGTCCGGTCATGAACTTCTGATAAATGTCTGGCCTTGTACTCTCTAGTTTTACCATGTCCTGCAGATGCAAATATACCGATTTTGTGTAATGCCAATGCCCGGCAGCAGCAAAGAAGGGCAGCATATCTGACAGTGACTTCAAGTACAACTTAAAGTCACCCGTCCTCTGAGCTCTGAGAAAAATCTTTAGCAGGTCTACCATATGCATGTACTGCACCCATAAACATCCTGTTGGACTACTTACAATCATTGACTTCTCTGATTCTAACTTCTCATTTATCCGCTCAAACACATCATCGGATATCACTGATTCAAGTCTAGAGTCATATTTGATAACAACATCAAAATGACGTAGAGCTGCTTCAATATCATCACACGTCACTACTGCATTATCTATATTTCCTTCACTCACCTCTAAGATAGGAATGCCATACGCCGTTGACAGAACCATTGCATTAAGTGCTGCATCAACCAGGAAATGTCCACGTACAGCTCTGGCATACGCTTTTCCAGTCAACATGTGCGTTACAGCATTTTCAGCATACACCAACTCCAGTACGTCTGTTAACCCCGATGACTGCATGAGGTGACCAATGCAACCAAGGTAGCTCATTGTTGTGTGGAAGCCACCTAGAATCAAGATTATTTGCACTAAATCACTTCTCTCGCCTTCATGAGCCATGATTGTCTTGGCCTTCCACCAAAGTGGCTGATCGAAGGTGACAATGGGTGTTGAACCATGACGTTGGTTTTCCGAAGCAATGAAGTGCAAGGTTGAATAAATACAACTCATGTCAGTTGGATCCATATCTAGCATTTGGAGAAAGTGGATTGATGCTTTTCCCGGATGAACTCCTTTGCAAATGGCTTGCATGGTTCCAGACCAACCGGGGCGATTAGGACGCAACGGCCATGACACTTTCCACATTACGTCCAGGTGTTTCCAAATGTCAGCCACACTAACAACAGGTAGTTTATCATAAACCAAAGGTACCCTATTGCCCTTTACTGCTTTGTAGTAGTGAATAGCAATTTTTGCATTATGGACATTATTACTGGCTAACTCTATCCGTGGAATGACATGTTGCTGTGCTAACTCAGGGGTAACGGCTACGACCATGCCCATGCCATGGAAGGTACCATGTCCATCCAACGTACGCAAGTTGTGGTCAACATTATATGCAATATATTGTCCAAAATGTCCAGACATTGGGATATCAATCAGTCCCTGGAAAGCACGCTGCACTTTTTGAGAAATTTACCACCTCTGAATATGAAACACAAAAGCCATGACTTGCCAAGCATTCAATCAAAAACCTTGACCCAAACTGGTGATGCATTTGTACTCCAAGTCCTAATGGTATTGGTGCAATGACAACCCTCGGTCTGGTCATCTGAATCATGCACTGACCAATAGAAGCAACTTTCACATCCTTTGACTCCCCACTTAAAAGGTTTTTTCTAGGAGGACGCGAAGTGTCGTTGGCAGATATGCCAAATTATGTTCCAAGGATCTGATATCAGTTGCCCCTGGGTAGACATCTTTTGATGTCTGCATACATTTGATGTCATTTTTTATGAGCGCAGCTGCCGTTCTAATGATCTGATGCTTTCTTATCTCCTCGTCGTCCACCTTTGGTGCATCATGAAATGTCTGCAATATCTTTGCAGCAGTTGTTCGAAAGGTTACAACATCTGGACGACCGTTAATATTAGTTATTACTATGCTTTCCCCTACATGATTCTCAAGCTTTTGTCGCATACATTTTACACTGTAAGGTTCAGTGCAGAATTCTGACATTTTGTTAACCAGGTCAACTACAGTTGTCTGTTCATCATCGATTTCCCTCAGATAATTGACTACCTTCAGGAAAGCGTCCTCCCTCGATGTATCTACTGGTCTGCCCAAACGTGGAATTTTGGGTTCATCTACTGGGGTTCTTCTATATCGCATGGGAATCTGTTTGCCAGTTCTAAAATTAACGCTGCACACTTGGTGGTATACAGCTTCCACCGCAAGAAGATCCCTAGCATATATGACCCGTCCTCGAACCTCTTCTGTCCAACTATCGTCTTCAGGCCTTTCATCACATGCAGCAATAATTGATTTCTGGCAATCCCATGTGCGTACCTTGAAAACATCATCATTCTCATCACACCTACTATTTGTCTCAACTGCCGTCCCACATAGAAAGCAGTGTTCCTTGAATCGGAATTCAGGTACCTGTGAGCGGAGAATGGGTGATGGGGTATTTCGCGGTTGCTTTCTAATTTTCTTTTTCTGGCTGCTTCGATCTTAGTTCTATCAATGTGATCTCTCCTACAGGAAACATGTAATCTTTGCCCTTTTACAATAGTCATAGGTGCAATCTCACGGGTCAAACTGGCTTCACTTATTCCAGCAATACCTTTTGATAATATCACAAATGTGGGTTTGCCATTGTCAAGACTCTCCCCACAAATTGCACAGCATGCTACATTTGCTGTTTCGTCCATGACGTTGAAATGGTGAAGTAAAACAATGTAATTAATGATTAATTATCATGGGACACAATGACATACATATTTCAACAGTAATTCATATATGGTAATGGGTAAAGTGTTGTGAATTAATGTATGTGTAGGGTTTTCATATATACATGCGCTCTGGACACCAGGTCCTTGAAAGCGCTCTATAGCGGTTCTGTGTGCATAAAGTAAACAAACACTGTTTGTTTCAGCCGATTTGATGAAGAATGACTTGATAAAGCCAAAGCTTGACAAAGAAAAGCTTGACGAAGTGAAAACTTTACAAAATGTGTGGAGAAAACAGAAATGAATACGGAAAACAAGTTTATAAAAAGTTCCGTCCGGAACGTACATTCACGGAAAATAATAGTCAGAAAGTGTTAAATGTCCCTCTGCTCGTTATAAAGGACCTGCTGACAATAAAGAGCACATATGAGACATTCTGCGCATAAATTCCGCCGTTAGCTACAATTTAGCCATAGACTTCCTACAAATGGATGCTTCTAGCGTAATGTATAAATACTTCAATGCCTCCTGTCTACATGTGACGTCACCATTAAGGGCTGATGACGTAAATACACTAGCAATGAGACAGCACAACACTTTTACTAGTAGATTCAATCACTTAGCATCACATTCTACCATTTCTTACTTTTTAGAAATACATTATATGCGTCTAAAATTAATAGGAAATGTAATCCTTAGCTTGCAACAAAAATGTTGCAGCCATTTTTAATCACATTAATTAGGACCTTTCCGGTGTGGGATTTTTAAGAAATTTTTATTTTGTGGTACTTGAAGACCAGTAGTATCAAATAAAACAAAAAAGCTTCTGTTGCAATTTGTTCTAGGTTAACCTTATTTAAGCGTAGATTGACTGGACTATTAAGCGCTCCTAGACTTAGCAAATGCTTTTTCTCAAACAATGCCGATTCATTTCCATTTTTACAGATGGTAGTTTATTTAATATTGTATGAGATTACCAATAAACATCATTTCCCTTTTCCGTTCCTTTGCCACCAACATATTGCTTTATTTACATTATGTCCATCACAACAATGCATGTTTGCACGATTTTAAGCATGGGGCAGGGATGATGACCTTTTGACATGTTGTGACCTAATTATTCAACTGATTCGCATACAACACATATAAAATTATAGATGGCACTGCCGAAATAGGTTGAGTGGTCAGTCCATTCTCTAGGTTGTATAGATATGATGTTGTGCTCATTTCACTTCTGTATTTTCGAAAATGGGCATTTCTTCAGTTATCATAGTAATAACATGTCAAGATATAAATGAACTTTAGCCTTGTAGATTTGCCAGATTGTGCATAATAGTATTATGCTAAGACCAATATATTCATTTATAAGCACGTTGCCATTCACAAAGATGCACAGTTGCCAGATTGTAAGGAGCGGCCCAACATTGGTGAATTCCTTTACCATAGACGACTTCATTATGTATCTAATTTGCATTTAACGTATAGAAAATTATAGAGTGCACAATAGCCGACGTTTTCAGTTGTCTGTCATTTATCTAGCTTGTGTAGATGTAATGTCATGCTCATTTCATTTTTAAGTACAGCATAATTGCACTTTCCCGCTATTTAAAAAACCAGGCATTCCGTCATTTGTAACAGTAACACAATTTCATTACATAAATAAACATTGGCCATTTAGATTTGTCATATTGTTTCTAATGATCACTTTCTAAGATGTTACCTAACTGTCATTAGAACTGTATAGAGTTACTCCAATGCACAGTTGCCAAATGTTAAAGGAAATCTCGTCTTATCTTATACTAACTATCCAGTGATAGAATTTGCCATCCACAACTATTCCTGACACTGTGGCTTTTTATCATGGCGAGAACGAAAGATATTCAGGCGTTAGTAACTAAATGTTAAGACATTTCTACAGCATATGATGGCTGTCATGATTTACTTTTCAACTAATCAGAAACAGTCTAGCGCGTCTATCTAGAGATATACGCTCAGTCATAGCGGTGCCAGCTATAATTTGGCAATGTCCTATAACAGCAATCATATAGGTAAGTTGTTGAATACTTGAATAAAATATAGGTGGGGGCCATAAACGCAACATTTTGACTGGCCACGTGCCAGTCTACTATGCGTGCTACAAAAGTTAGCTCTCTTGTGCTACAGATACCACCCCACCCCCAACCCCACCCCTATAGCGCTTTAACATTCAACTTTGTTCAAGAAAACTTCAATTTTCTCATAGAAAATGTCCGTTTCCAGACCAAGAGAAGACTGATTTTGAAGATTTAACACTGGAAGGACTGGCTCGGTTATCGAGCCAGTCATTCCAGTGGTAAATTTTCAAAAATAGTCTTCTCTTTATCTGCAAATGGGCATTGCTCAAGACTACTACCGAAGTCGTTCTGGCTGATATGAGCGTTAAACGGTTAATATGGTCGGCCACGATGTGAGGAAAAGCTGACAAAAACATGTCCATATTTGCCAAACGTAAGCGGTCTCTGTATGGTGCAGATTCTTTTACCATCATTGATGGCATATGTAACCAAATACTTAAACTAAAATAAAATCCCCTTCCAGGTCATCCTGGTCTAATAGTAATTTCAAGATTACCACAGTCATGAAAATAACTTCTACATTATTTATAGATCTTTATTTATCTTCTGTATGTTGTTGTTGTTGTTGGTGGTGGTGGTGGTGGTGGTGGTGGTAGTGGTGGTGGTGGTGGTGGTGGTGTTTGTGTTGTTGTTATTTATGTTACTGTTGTTATTGGGGTTTTTTAACATATTTTATTGTACTAATAATACAACGGGATTGGGCACAAGTTCCATCAACTTATCTTGTTATTGTTGTTGTTGTTGTTGTTGTGTTTGTTGGTTGTGGTGGTGGTCTTGGTGATGATGGTGGTGGTGGTGGTGTTGGTGGTGGTGATGATGATAGTGGTGCCGGTGGTGCTGGTGCTGGTGACGGCGGCGGTGGTGGTGGTAGTGATGATGGTGCTGGTGGTGTTATTGTTTGCTGTTGCAGTTGTCAATAGTAGGCTAACCTTTGAAAAATTGGTCTATCAATTTCAAGACGAGAAGAAAACAAGACATTTCAAGAAGAAAGTTGTTTTGTACCGTGTACAGGAACCCAGTTTCTTAACTCCGGACAAGCGTTCGGAATTGTCTCAATGGAGTTAGTTCCCTTGAATTACATTTACAGGTTTGTCTTTGCGGCTGTCGGCGCTAGGCAATCAGTAACTTTCTGAACATGATGCTTATTAGGCTAAATTAGATAAACACGGAGCCATCAAAGAACGCACGCGCGCATGCACACGCGGACGCACACGAGAATGCGCTTAGCGCAATGATCGCCTATCAAGATAACTAAAGAATATCCACCATCTAACTTAAAAGCTCCTTCCCATGAAATCGCACAAATGTGCTCTGATAGACGATGCGCAATTTTAACCCATTGACTCTCATAGCCAGAAATGATAAATCCATTCTGACGTAAAGATTATTATGTTGAATATTTTGAAACTAATTTAACTGGGAGCTGTTACTGCCCAGGGCAGCAACAGCTCCCAGTCAAATTAGTTTCAAAATAATCAACAGATTTCCTATATAACTATATATGCTCGTCTCAAATTTTAGACAGTGCATGTCATCTCAGGAGTAAAATAGCTAACGTAATTAATTCTTCCTTTGATTCATGCGTGCAATTTATAAGATGCCGTCATTACGCGATATACATCTTCTGATGTTACGTAACCCTGCTGATTGATGGGGCAGCGTTCCCTGGATTGCGTAATCAGATATATATCATAATAATAAAGAGGATGTCCAAAGAGTTCCCATTTCACACGTAGACATTTATCACACGAGGTGTGAATGACCTCGGATGGAACGAACGCGTTTGACCTCTCTTGGGTCAACTTAACCCTATAATGTCCCTTTACATTTGCATCTATTCTCCGCCCATCTCATAGAAAATGTCCGTTTCCAGACCAAGAGAAGACTGATTTTGAAGATTTACCACTGGACGGACTGGCTCGGTTATCGAGCCAGTCATTCCAGTGGTAAATTTTCAAAAAGAGTCTTCTCTTTATCTGCAAATGGGCATTGCTCAAGACTACTACCGAAGTCGTTCTGGCTGATATGAGCGTTAAACGGTTAATTTGATCGGCCACGATGTGAGGAAAAGCTGACAAAAACATGTCCATATTTGCCAAACGTAAGCGGTCTCTGTATGGTGCAGAATCTTTTACCATCATTGATGGCATATGTAACCAAATACTTAAACTAAAATAAAATCCCCTTCCATGTCATCCTGGTCTAATAGTAATTTCAAGATTACCACAGTCATGAAAATAACTTCTACATTATTTATAGATCTTTATTTATCTTCTGTATGTTGTTGTTGTTGGTGGTAGTGGTGGTGGTGGTGGTGGTAGTGGTGGTGGTGGTGGTGGTGGTGTTTGTGTTGTTGTTATTCATGTTACTGTTGTTATTGGGGTTTTTTAAAACATATTTTATTGTACTAATAATACAACGGGATTGGGCACAAGTTCCATCAACTTATCTTGTTATTGTTATTGTTGGTGTTGTTGTTGTTGTTGTTGTTGTTGTTGTTGTTGTTGTTGTTGTGTTTGTTGGTTGTGGTGGTGGTCTTGGTGATGATGGTGGTGGTGGTGGTGGTGTTGGTGGTGGTGATGATGATAGTGGTGCCGGTGGTGCTGGTGCTGGTGACGGCGGCGGTGGTGGTGGTAGTGATGATGGTGCTGGTGGTGTTATTGTTTGCTGTTGCAGTTGTCAATAGTAGGCTAACCTTTGAAAAATTGGTCTATCAATTTCAAGACGAGAAGAAAACAAGACATTTCAAGAAGAAAGTTGTTTTGTACCGTGTACAGGAACCCAGTTTCTTAACTCCGGACAAGCATTCGGAATTGTCTCAATGGAGTTAGTTCCCTTGAATTACATTCACGGGTTTGTCTTTGCGGCTGTCGGCGCTAGGCAATCAGTAACTTTCTGAACATGATGCTTATTAGGCTAAATTAGATAAACACGGAGCCATCAAAGAACGCACGCGCGCATGCACACGCGGACGCACACGAGAATGTGCTTAGCGCAATGATCGCCTATCAAGATAACTAAAGAATATCCACCATCTAACTTAAAAGCTCCTTCCCATTAAATCTCACAAATGTGCTCTGATAGACGATGCGCAATTTTAACCCATTGACTCTCATAGCCAGAAACGATAAATCCATTCTGACGTAAAGATTATTATGTTGAATATTTTGAAACTAATTTAACTGGGAGCTGTTACTGCCTAGGGCAGCAACAGCTCCCAGTTAAATTAGTTTCAAATAATCAACAGATTTCCTATATAACTATATATGCTAGTCTTAAATTTTAGACACTGCATGTCATCTCAGGAGTAAAATGGCTAACGTAATTAATTCTTCTTTGATTCATGCGTGCAATTTATAAGATGCTGTCATCTTCTGGATTTACAACTCTGGACATCTTACGTAACCCTGCTGATTGATGGGGCAGCGTTCCCTGGATTGCGTAATCAGATATATATCATCATAATAAAGAGGATGTCCAAAGAGTTTCCATTTCACAATTAGATATTTATCACACGGGGTGTGAATGACCTCGGATGGAGCGAACGCGTTTGACCTCTCTTGGGTCAACTTAACCCTATAATGTCCCTTTACAGTTTTATCTATTCTCCGCCCATCTCTAGCTAAACTCCAAACACCCCACGCTCGAACGATCCCTGAACTCAATGACTATCAATTTCCAGAAAACTATGCATGTAAGTCGTTGAATATTTTGAAACTAATTTGACTGGGTGCTGTTGCTGCGTATACAGTGCACAGTCAAATTAGTTTCAAAATATGCACAAGAGTTGAGAAGATGTTTATTAAATAGCAAAGACAAACAATTCGTGCAACGTAACGGGATATTAAGCGTTTAAGACGGACTAAATCGATTCATTCATGAAATAATTGATTATAAACCTACGTAATTGATTATGACCCCATATGATTGACTGAGAAACGGGATGTCTCCATTAGCAAGTTGGCCAAAACGGCCTTATGTAGTGATCGTAAGGAATGTCAATGTGCACACCCGAGACAACGTCTATCGCTAGAATGACTACGGAAGCCAGTCAATTCACCTTTCCAGAGTACCCACCTATCATATGACGTCACAATGAACTGCGTGATGTGTACAATGACATCATAATGAATGACGTCATGAATGACGTCGATAAGTACGTCACGAACGCATATTTGAAGACGGTCTATGCGTCGCTGTACAAATTGTTTGCTTTTACTATTTAATAAATATACTGTTGAATATTTTGAAACTAATTTGACTGGGCGCTGTTGCTGCCATAAGCAGCAACAGCACCCAGTCAAATTAGTTACAAAATATTCAACACCTTCCCTGTATAGTTTTCAGGAAATTGATAACTAGGGCATTTGGGGATCGATCAATCCCAACACGGCGAGGTGTGGGTGGAGCTTAGCTAGTGATGGGCGGGGCATAGCTAAAAATGGAAAGGGCCATTCAGCGGTAAATATAAAAATATTTAATAAAAATAAAAATATAAAAACATCTTGCCTGAAAAAGGTGCACATTCATACCAGAATTCGTGAAAATACGCGTAATGTGTATAGTTTAAGAGGAGTAATTTGCATACTTCAATGTAATGACGCAAAATAAAAATTACATATGATAATTTAATTCCTTCCGTATAAATTACTATTGCGAAGTTGAATTAGGGACTCGTGTCTGTAATGCAATTTCATGACTTAAAAAGCGATATTAATTCTTACGCAATGAAATCATCATATCTAGGTACACAATTCAAGCCTCTAAATAAGTTTGCCAGTTTTATTTTCAAGCCTTTTGGTGTTAAATGTGCACCTTTAAAAACTGGAATTTTCTGTATCATTAACGAAAACGGCCTGCGAAGATGTCTTGAACAATGTCCGTTTGCTGTACAATAAGACGCTATCGGTGTAAATTTCAGTGGTAAATTTTTTTCAATGCCTCTTGGCCTGCAAAAAAATTTCATTTTGTTGAAAAAACATGACGAGTAAAGGGTTAGTTAAAAGTTCATATTCACACCAGAATGCCTGAAAATACAAATTGTACACTTTTTAGATGATTAAATTGTGTGCATAGATGTAATGATCTACATGAATGTAGGCTTACGCGCGTATACATCTTAGCATATGATAATGCCATTCCAGATTAATTAATATAATTTATTAAGTTATGAAATTGTATTAGAGGCACGTGTCCCAAATTCAAATTCACAAGAATTAATTTTTTAATTTTTACTGAATGAAATCATATGTTAAGATGTATTTCATGTCATTACATCTAGACACAATTTAAGCCTCTAAAAGTATACAATTTTAACATTTTATTTTCATTCTACCGTGAATATGCGCCGTTAATATGTCACATTTTGAGTGTGATAACGCGCTGTTGACGCATGATAAACCTAAGAGGTCTCACTATGGTACCAAACATATTTCTTCCAGGTTGCTATTATGTAACTTTCAGCTTGGACAATGAGATATAAGCCATATTTCTAAACTACGATAATGTAGGTGTGTAATAGTCGTTGCTTCATACCGCAGCTACGACTTTGATTAAAATTCTTCTCGAAATATGCAGTAGATGTATGAGCTTCTGGTGGTTATATATCTATGGTAAGTAACATCATCAGTAAGCCTATTTAATGTCTAACCGCCACGGCACGTAACTCACGACAGATATTTTCACTTGGGTCGATGGAGTTATCTCCCTTGAATAATATATTCGCGTATCCCGGCATGAGTGATGCGTTGCTTCCCGACATTAACCCGTTAACCTTTGCACTTTGAATGTCTCACTTTCAAGACAATTATACAGGAAAGCTGATGACTATTTTGAAACTAATTCGACTGGAACCTGTTGCTGCCTGTGGCAGCAGCAGATTCCAGTCAAATTAGTTTCAAAATATTCAACACCTTACCTGCATAGTTACCTTGAAAGTGGGATTCCTGGAATTCAGGGTGCACAATTTTTACTTACACGGGCTGTTGAATATTTTGAACATAAAATATTCAACATTACGCTTGGGTTTTGGTTTTCGCAACAGTTATTTCTGAGCTCTACTTACTGTGTTTAGCCCAGCGAATCAATAATATACAACAACAGCCTTGTTCATATAAACAAATGTCTGCCGACATTACGTAGTGAATTGAACATAAATATCATTTATCTCGCATTATCTCGTAACCTCGTCCCGAAATGAGAAAATGGTAATAAATCCCTATCTGTCTCCGCGGGCGTGTGTACGTGCGTGTGTGTATGCACGAGGGTGCGTGCGTGCTAGGGTACGTGCTAGGGTACGAGCGTCCGCGCTACCCGCTAGTCCGAATTCGGCCTTTGTGGACCAGCGGGCTTTTAAATGCGTGTTGGATGAGCTCATTTTATTGTGGAGAATCCATTTGTGGTGTGTTAGAGACGTCATTTACGAGTCTCTAACGCGTGCACGTAATACATATTAATTTGTATCAATAGTGAAAAATCGGATAAAAAGCCAGACAGTCTGAAAAACTAAGAGCAGGAGATAATATTCTAGATTTACACAACATTGATTAGGCATATATATAGCTATCTCCTGGGCACTGCCGTGAGAGAATGACGTTCGGGCTTTTCGCTTTATTTTCCCCGTGGTATGAAATATAGAATTTAATGAAGAACATTGCGCTCATAAAGTTTTCGATGTATGAATAAAATAAATCGCCATTGGGTAGGCAAGGTCCCGTGGGTAGAGGATTGCTTGATCATACATGTGCACGTCTAGGCGCGGTGACAGCGGGTCAGAATGGTGTAACGTCATATCAATTTATTATTTTGTTTTACAGATATTTATTTGCCACAATAGGCCATAGGCCCTTAAGTGTAGCAATTCCAATATACACACACACACGCGCGCACGCGCGCGTGCACGCGGGCTCGCGCATATATATTTCGTGTAAAAGCCATACGATATTTAATACAGAAGTTTAGTAATAATTTATGATTTAAAGTACATTGATAATTTACCTTTAACAAGTTTCAAGTTTCAAGTTTATTGAAGTACTCCCAGGTCACAATGTGACATATGGGGATTACAAAATAATAGTTAATTTTTACAGGTCTGAGTGACTTTTTACCATTAAAAGGTATTATTATTATTATTATTATTATTATTATTATTATTATTATTATCAGTGCTATAATATGAATATTATTGGTGTAGACATTCTTGTTATCAACATCGGTGACAGCATTATAGACAAAGACAATATTAACACATTACACATTACACATTATTAATATAAACATTATTACACAATATTTGTATAACCAATTTTAAAGTTAACCAAATTTAACAAGCATTTTATAAAAATTAATTGTGGCATTATTGATCTAAACATTGTATATAACCATTATTGGTGGCAACGTTTTTGATTAGTCAGTAGTAGTAGTAGTAGTAGTAGTAATAGTAGTAGTAGTAGTAGTAGTAGTAGTAGTAGTAGTAGTAGTAGAAGTAGTAGTAGTAGTAGTAGTAGTAGTAGTAGTAGTAGTAGTTGTAGTAGTAGTAGTAGTAGTAGTAGTAGTAGTAGTAGTAGTAGTGGTGGTAGTAGTAGTAGCAGTAGTGGTAGTAGTAGTAGTAGTAGTAGTAGTAGTAGTAGTAGTAGTAGTAGTAGTAGTAGTAGTGGTGGCAGTAGTAGTAGTAGTAGTAGTAGTAGTAGCAGTAGTGGTAGTAGTAGTAGTAGTAGTAGTAGTAGTAGTAGTAGTAGTAGTAGTAGTAGTAGTAGTAGTAGTGATAATTGTGTTTGAAATAATTACAATATGATAATAAAATAATAATCTCCGTTATGCAAATTGTTTAAAGATTTTCCGTATAAAGGCGCACAATTTTGTTAGGACCGACAAGTTTGTATTCGAGAGCAATCGTCCGAATTTGTAGTGGTTTGGGCGGTTATGATAATATTTTGGAAGAAATAATTTTCTGTCATCACAGAAAAAGTCGCATAAGAATAGGTAATGATACTCATCCCCAATATCGTGTTTGTCGCAAAGGCTACATATTCTTTCTTCCCTGTCTAAGCCCTCCCACATTCCCTTTTCTATAGGTAACTTATGATTACTAGTTCGAAATTTGACTAAAGTTCTTCTGTTTAATTTATTTAGCTTTCTAAGATACGGCTCTAATTTTAGTTCAGTTTTGAATATACTATATATTTTGGCTTTGGGCAAGGTGGTAATTTGCCCTGACCAAGTGTACATGTATTGGTATTTAAGTACTTGTTTCTGTTATGGTCTGCGTTTCCCAGAGGTGAGCCATTCCGACATTTTCAAGTATACATTTAACTGTGGTCAACCATTTGTATTCTGTATTGTTTTGAGTATAGTCATTGTAGATATACTTGTATAGTAAAGATGATAGCTTTGTTTCTTTGCCGTTTAGGAGTTTTTCCCAAAAATTAATTAATTTATATTTTATAGTAATTTCTAATGGAATTTGGCCTAGGTCTCCGTATACCATATAACTAGGCGTTGTTTTCGAAATATTTAGTATCCGCTTATAGAACTGTACCTGAATTTTTTCTATTGAAGTAAGATTTTCTATCCCCCAGATTTCACATCCATAGGTAAGTATTGGTATAATCATCGAGTCAAATAATTTTAGTTGGCACGTTAAGGGTAATTCAATGTTTTCTATTCGCCTGTATAGTGAGTAGAGTGCTTTAGTAGCTTGTTGACTTAAGTGTTTCATCGCCTTGAGGTATCTACCATTGTGGAAAAAATGTATTCCTAAATATGTGTACGTGTCAGTTATTTCGATTTCTTCACCTTCAATACTAAAATTTAGCCTTTCCCACCCCCGTTTATTGCTGCCAAAAATTAGTATTTTAGTTTTTTCTTTATTTATCCGAAGGTTCCATACTTGACAATAGGTCACATATGCGTTTAGTATTGACTGCAGGTCTGTAGGGCTCTCGGCGAAAAGAACAGCGTCATCTGCATATAATAGCGCTAACAGTTTGATATAGAGATCGATGTTTTCTGTCAGAGCCAGTCCACTGCAACCAGAGCTTTCCAGGAATTCGCTGAGATCGTTTAGGTATATATTGAATAGGATTGGAGATAGATGTTCACCTTGCCTTAACCCCAAGTTACACGTGAATGTTTCAGAGGCAATGCCGTTCATAAATACTTTAGATTTTATGCCTCTATACATATTACGGATGACATTTAACAAGCCACCAGCCCACACATGAACGCTAAGCGCCCCTAAAGACTCCCAACCTCTCCCCTGATCAACCGGAGAAAATCCTCAATTCTCTTTATAGCGTGTGTACGAATTGTATACAAACCATCCTACCGTAATTTCTCCATATCTAGAAAAAAATCTAGTGCTGAAATTTTAAGTCAGTATTTTCAACATTCTTTCCATATGCCAATTTTTCACAGCCAAATCCTTATCACTCAGAATTGCTCAGAATCTCCTGTAACGCTTTTAGTACTCTGTAGCTTTGTTAACTGTTTTAACGGTCAAGCCGATCAAGATAACTTTGCAATGGCCATAAGAAAGGTTTATTTGCCGGCAAAAAGAAGACTATTTTTGAAAATTTACCATTGGTAAAATTGGTGAAATTTAAAAGATACGTAAAATTTCAGAAATAGTCTTATCTAGGCCTGCAAATGGACACTCACTGAGAACATGTTTTTGGATTTTCTTGATCAATCTTGACAATTAGCACGATGAAAGGGTTAATACTGTATTAGCTTAACACTTCTGAGCTTGAATTTTATGCATTATTTATGTTTTCCCCATCTCCGACCGTGTGTTTGGTGGGAATTTTCGTAAAACTTAACTTTAAATTGGCCTGGCCTAACTGATTACATTAATGCGTATTTGGCGTGATGTTGTTTACCCCCCCCCCCACCCCCCCCCCCCCCGTTTCAACTTACTTAACCCCTTAATGGTCAAGCCGGCGAAACCGGCCTCTACAGTGATCTTGAGTAATGTACGGTGGCAGACCAAGAGAAGAGTCCGGATAAAGAAGCTGTTTGCCTGTTTGTGACTCACAGTTAGAATTACTGGCTCTATAACCGAGCCAGTCATTTTAGTCGTACATTTTCTAAAACGGTTTTCTCTTGGGCTGCAAATGGTCATCCTCTACGAAAGGATTTAGCAAACAAACACACAAATATCCGCATTCATTTAATCAGCCAACCAACAAACCAGCCAACCAAACAACTATAGCACCCAACGAACCAACCATACAGCCAATTACCCAACCAACCATCCAACCAAGTAATCAACCAACCAAGCAACGAACCAACTAACCATCAAACCATCCAACCTTCTAATCACCCAACCAGCCAACCAACTATCCAACCGATTAACCGTCCAACTAACCAACAAACAAACAAACAAACACACAATCAAACCAACAAACAACCAATTAACCAAACAACCGCCCAACCAACCAATAAATCAACAAACAAACTAACAAGGAAACAAACCAGAACACCAACAAACCAACCATCCCACCAACCATCAAACAAACAAACAGACACCCTAACACAATGCCACCAAATTCAATAACAGCTGTTAACCAGGTTTAAAAGATAACTAATCTCATCTCTTGATAGCTATTCACGTGATCAGTCAAATTAGTTTCAAAATATTCAATGGGATGAGCAATACATAATAAAGAATATGATGCATTAGAGCTTACATGACATCACGCACAATAGCTTGAGGAGACAAAATGGTGTCGATCACCGTTCTACATTTACTCGATATTACAAAACAGATAACAATTTTGCGATACAGATCAGGGCATTTGACAGGATATGAATGATATGGAATCTATAAACTATACTCTATCGCTGCAATACAACATTTGAGATGAGATTAGCATCGCTTTAAATACCGTCGAACACTAATTCAGTTATCAAAATATGCGTTCATCTTGCTGTTGGTGCGACTCTCAGCGGTCTCCGCGCATTATCCGCATTCATCTGTAGTATGCCTGCAGGTCATTACTGGAATAATGTACGTCATACTGTTGAACATTTCGAACATAATTGTATTGGAAGACATGGCGGCAACAGTCTTCAAATCCACTTATTTTCAAAATATTCAACAGAACATTTCTTACGTCATGTTCAAAAGTGTACTAACTAAAATGCCTAAGTTTTTGTTTTGGAAATATGTTTAAAGGGGCACATTCACAGCAGAATATTTAAAGATAAAAGTGTAAAAAGTGTAACCTTTTAGAGGCTTAGAATATCGTGTAACATGAGGCATCTAAGGAAACGAAATATACCTTAACATCTGATGATTATTAATTTACACTGAATGAAATCGTAATATGCTAAGATTTATTTCGTTTACATTGAGATACATGAGTTAAGCCTCTAAAAGCGTACAATTTAAATTTTTTTAATTTTAAACGGGAACAATAACAGAGGACGGCCACAACACGCAGAATGATGCGTTTGCATAATTAAAAGGGGAATATTCACAAAAAAGCATGAAAATAAAATTGTTAAAATTGTACAGGGGCCTGCTTTTAAAGGCTTACATTGTGTACATAAATTTAATGAATGAAATAAATCTTAACAACAGCTCCCTATATATTACTTGCGAATTTTCGAATTCCTTAGTAGTAAATTTCACCATGGAAAATCATGTTCTTCAATTTCTCATGCGCATCGTTTAGTGACGTCATCGCGTGAATGATTAGTTTGGGATGACGTCATCGCATGAATAGTGCTTTGTCCTTGATGATTGGTAGCTCACAGGACCTCACTTTGATGTCTCGCGTAGTAATTGGGTAAGACTCTATAGGCTCTTCTAATATGAAAACACGTATGGCGTAATCTGGATGTCAGAACTGTAGTTGAAGAATCACATGATGACGCCATATCGTGAATTTTATGGCGTGTCAAAATTCATGAATTTAACAGAAATTTTAGCAATGATAACGTTTTATATTTTTCGAGGTTTTATTGAAATCGAATTCTGGTTTGTGAACTCCTTTAAAGCATTCTGGTGTGGACGTGCGCCTTTCATCATTTCCAACTTATATCAGCCAATAACGGCTTCTACAATGGTCTTAAGAAATGTCAATTTGCAGACTAAGAGACGAGTATTTTTGAAAATTTACCACTGGAATGACTGGCTCGATAAGCGAGCCAGTCGTTCCAGTGCTAGACTTTCAGAAATAGTCTTCTCTTGGGCTTGCAAATTGACATTTTATTTGAAAAATAATTCTTGAACAAATTCAAGGCTTGCCCCTCTTGTGTCAAAAGCGTATTAAAGCGCTCAAAATACTATTTATCTCAATTAACCATGTAATTGTCAATATTTTTTAAGTAAATTTTTGATTTTGCAGCCAAAAACGAAAATTTCCAAAAAAAAAATAGATTGCTGTTATCCTTCAAATCGACAGTCATTAAAGCGGAATTGTCAAGAACATTCAAATTTCTGCTCAGCCAGTGTCCACTTGCAGACCAAGAATAGTATTTTTTTTTTTAATTTACCACCTGAATGACTAGCCCGGTTACCAGGCCAGTCATTCCAGTGGTAAATTTTCAAAATATATCTTCTCATAGCCTGCCAATGGACACTTCTCAAGATCACCGTAGAGGTAGTTTTTTCCCAACTTGACCATTAAAGGGTTAAGTTGACTCGAGAGGTGTTAAAGGGTAAAGTTATTTCTGAGATGAAGACTCTCTCGGACGTGTAATGGCGTGGGAACGATGTTCAAGCCGCGTATGATTCAATGACGCGTAATCGACTCGTATCGTCCAGGTGGCGCAGTATAGTGCGTATTGCAATCACAACATTGATATACGTATTCCTACCATAAATAAATACTAGTTTTCGTGTAATTATTTTCGCGAGATCATTCTGGCTTTAGTTACCACATCGTCCACATGGCGACCACATCTATGATGATCTTGATAAATGTCCATTTGCAGACAAAGATAAGACTGTTTTTTTACAATTCACCACTGGAATGCCTGGCTTGATAACAAATTGATTGTTTGCAATGTGACTGCGCCAAAACCATTTTATAGTGAATCAAATACAAAAACAACAACAACAACAACAACAACAACAACAACTACTACTACAACTACTACTACTACTACTACCACCACCACCACCACCACCACCACCGCCGCCACTCTCAGCTATAACTAGGGCCTACTCCTAGCAGCACTCGGCATAGTTTACAAAATCAGAAGCATTTTAAGCCTATAACAGACGATCCAGCATGTATGGTTATACATGTGTGATTCGACAAAGTCGGACGATGTTTGATCGTGTATCATACCTTGCGACGAGTCGACTCATACACGCAAAAATGTTGGACAATGCTCAACTTTAATCTGTCAGCGTGAAACGTGTTGGATGAAACAGCCCATGACATCCGGAATATAAATCACGTGATTTTGTTGGTGTCACCGGTTGGTAAACTCATCCAACAATGTCCGATGCTGTATGATTGTGTATGATGCACATGGATGACATACAAATGTATTATCATACATGTATAATCCTACATGTCGGATCGTCTGTCACTGGTTTTAGTGAAATGCCATAGGGGCGGGGTGGGTTGGGGTGGGTGGGTTGGGTGGGAGTGGGGAGGGGGTGGGGGGGGGGGGGCTGCAATATACCTGTTCTACAATTTAACAGAATCTGTTTGATAAACGTGCAGGCATAATTATGATGTATCCTGAGTCTTATAGCGGTTTATTTATCGACGCTAGCACGGTGCAATGGGACGCGTAAGTATGTATGCCTGAGTTAAGGTAGGACACCCGTAAAACTCTGGAGTTCACAAGTTCGAAAACGCACTACCATTCCAAACTTTTTATTACCGTATATCTGACATAGACATACTCGTTTTATTTGCAACCGTCATAACTTTAACCATTTTAATCCGAAAGGCGAAAACTTCAACTTTATTTACAGTTTAATACTTATTCTATTGAGTATTTTGAAAGTAATTTGACAGGGCGCCGTTGCTGCCCTAGGGTTATACATGTGTGATTCGATAACCCTAGGGCAGCAACGGCTCCCTGTCAAATTGATTTCAAAATACTCAACAGCTTACATGATCTGTAACTGCTTTGAAATTACTCTGAAATTGGCATTCTAGGAATTCAGTAGTGCAGGGGTTAACTTAATCTTAGCTTTACAGTCCGAGCTATTTGGCAGACTATTTACGATATAATAAATATTTTGTTGAAGAAAATTGTAAATAATCTGACTAGAATCTGTTCATTCCAACGGCACCAATATATTCCCAGCAAATTTAGTTTCAAAATAATCAAGGGATTCCCTGTATGACGATTTCAGGTATATGCGGGTTAATCCGAACGCGAATAAAACGTTCTATCTGTGAAATCTCTAAGAGTTTTATGTCTGTTTCCTGGCGTATTCATTTCCCGCTATATGCGCATGAAACTCCAAGTTCTTAGTTATTGCCAAGCTAACAGTGCATAGGGGCCTACTATTCAGTAACACCGTGTTCTTGGGTATTACACATATAGTTCTATATGATTACCGCCCACGCCGAGGCGCTCAGAAATACATGCACGTACGCCCATAATAACCCACGCACGCGCTCGCCCGCCAACTCACACGCGCACACGCGCGCAAACTTAGACCCCTTTGCTCGCATAGTTATCTACGCCGTTCGCAATCCCACTAGCCGTGATTGTTCTACCCGTGGAATGCTGTTTCCGATTTCACAATTACCGGCCATTAACCACATAATGCTTGAAAGTCCACTGTTTGATTTCAAGACAGATATACATGAAAGTTATTAAATGTTTTTTTGAACTGATTTGACTGAAACTCAGTGTTGAGGCCAGAGCAACAACCCCAGTCAAATTATCTTCAAAATATTCAAAAGAATATGCACTATATCAAAGGATACCGGTTAAGTGTGAAATTCTGAATCCGTTCTTCAGGCGTGTAAATGTGATACGCTGGGAATTGAATAATTCAGTTTCTCAGTTAAACATATGGTGTCATAATCAAGTATGTCACGTGTAGACTGACGTCATAATCAAGTATGCCATGAATGACTTGATTTAGTCCGTCATAAACGCTTAATAGTCCATCAAGTTGTACGAATTGTATGTATTTACTATTTAATAAACACACACAAAGAATGTTACTGAAAGGTTCAGAAATCGAGATCATCTGAGACAATGGACCTTTCAATCATATGACGTCATAATCAATTATGTTATGAATGGCTTAATTGATGACGGACTAAGCGTTGTTGTACGAAATGTATGTCTTTACTATTTAATAAACGTACTGTTGGATATTTTGAAACTGATTTGACTGGGCGCTGTTTCCGCCATAGGAAGCAACAGCACCCATTCAGATTAGTTTCAAAATATTCAACATGTTACCTTATAGTTTTCTGGAAATTGATGGTCATGTAGTTCAGGGATCGATTAATCCAAACACGAGCAAGATGAGGGGGTGGGGGAGATTATCTAGAGATGGGTGAGGCATGGCTAAAACTTGATTATTTGACAGTATCATCAAAATGGAGACATGATTAATCATATTGATGTTATAGGAGTTGAATTGCCTGAATATATACGATTTGCAAAATATAATGTTGATGCTCTTCCAGAATAGTTTGGTCTACCGTGTAATCCCGTAGGACTTTTGTGTCAACATTGATTTTATGGTCAATTTCTACTCTTCAGGACAAACGGAAAATGCATGGTGTCCACTTTTTACCCCCTTAAGGGGGTTTTGGTGATGTCTTTTTTCAAAATGGCCGCCGCCACCAGGGACTCAGAATGGTCAAATTTGATAAATTGTCACAGAGACTTTTAATTTGTCTCAAATGAAGGGCAATTTTTATCTGATCATCACTAACCTTCAAGAAAAAGAAAACCAATAGTTTGTGGTCCTAATTTGCATATTTCCCAGATGGCCACATTCCAATTGAGTCCGCTGAGTCACATTCATAAGTGTTAGGTATAACGTTGGAACTTCTTCTCCTAAGAACGTGATTTCTGTGTCTAGATATGCTGTTTTGGGTATGAAAAATTGATTGGTGATGAACCCAGAGGAATGAATTGTATGGTATCACTGATGTACCACATTTTTCTTGATTTCATTCACCAGTATCACAGTAACTGAAATACAATACCATTGTCTACAGTATGACTTCATAGATCATCCTCATCAACATAGTCGATTAGGGCCTGAATCAAATTCAAGGCAGGATTAGACACACGATTTCCCCCTTTATTGCACACAGCACGCCATATTGAAATGTGTTCAGACATGGTGTTGATCGGTCTTCGCTGGAGGCAGTTTTCTATCCGAGGCAGAAAGGGGTTTTGGAACAGAGAGTAGTTTGTTTTCAATAGCGTATATGCACAGACTAGAGAACACCTTTATTGGTAGTTGCGTTCAAACATGAACAAAGAAAATTATGATAAATAGCAAATCCTGAAAAGGTACGAGAGATTACGTTTACTTCAATTGATACTTTTTAAAATTACCCGGGTCATATGTTGTTGAAAATAAGATGTTTATAAAGTAACCCAATGATGTAATTGGGTGATATGCAGGGAAATTAGTTAAAAAGTAATGCCTAATTTCATGAATTGCACTCCACGCACTCAATTGGCGTGGCGGCCATCTTGACAATATGCAAATTAGGAAAGAAAACTAAATTTTTTCAGTATTTTGTAAAGATTAATGATGATTAGATAACAATTCCCCTTCATTTGTGACACATTATAAGTGTCCACAGCAGTCTTTCAAATTATACCATTCCGCGCCCATTGTCGGCAGCGGCCATTTTGAACACGCCCCCACCCCACCTCTAAAGATGGTAAAAAAGATTTGACACGATGCATTTTTACTTTGTTCATATCATAAAGAGTCCTGGCGCTCAAGTCCTACGGGAATATTCCTACATGATGATTTGCACTAGAAGTACGGACGCAAAAAATGTAAATCATTCAAAGACTGTAGCATATAGAAGATGCATACCTAGTGAAGAGGCAGTATATTTTGAAATACGTCTAAGAGTATCAAAGTTTCACAATTGTCAGACACTGTTCCTAGTTTGCAGTGCTAACACGACTGAAATGAAACCAGAACCAGTTTTTCCATCAAGAGTAAAGACGGACGAGGGCTCTATGTGGTACAGACGAAGGATTTTCGAGAAAAGCACAGGCGAATCATGGCACGGTCTAGATCTTTTGGACGCAAAATGCGAAGGCATTTACACCAATGTAGAGTGGTTTAAACTCAGAAATAGGCACACCGGAACTGGAAATAGGAGTTCTAAGCAAATTGCCTATCATACTTGAGCCTATTTTGACAGTTATGGAGGTATTGGTTATCAATATGATTACACTATAATAAGATTTGGCAAAGAATTATAACGCAAAGTGAAATTGCTTCCACAGGATAGGCAGCGCTGTTGGTTGTGAAAAGATTATAATTATGTATAGAGTAGTGTACACACAATGCTTAAAGACCACAGGCGAACATATGCCCTGTTCTTCCAGCTTGATAGATAGAAGGGGGCGCATTTGACATCAACTCATCAGAAAATATTATGAATGACAAAATGTGGAATCGATTATTCTTGGCAGAGAAGTTAGCATGTGAAGCCATGTTCGTTGCCGTGTGGCCCAGATTTACATTAAGCTTCTGAATCTGATCAAAGTATCGACACGAATGCTATAGAAACTCTGCCAGATCAGGTTGGCAATGGTTTGCCACAAGTAAGCGAACCGGAAATAGTCTTAGACACGCTGTTCACTGTGTGAAGTATTGAGTAATCTTATAAGATTTGACAAGGAGAATTCTCATAAAACCACTATCTTGTCCTTCGTGTTATGGAGACAATAGGCAAGTGGTTTCTACATTACTCACGTTTACGTGTACTATTAGAGATGAAAATGCGCCCTGGTGTGTGCCCTACGACCACACCCGTCACTAGAAGAAGTATTGGGGTGGACTGTATTTATTACATGTTTGATGCAACTCCACCATAGGTTTACAGGGAATTAATAAGAAGATACTTTATTGATAAGGAAAGTGAACACATGTTTAATTAAATCAAGTTCTTGATTACCAAGACCGCGAGCATTGCAACAAACGGGGAATGTTGCTACAGTCGTAATCGGTGTCACCCTATCCGACACAGCAGTCTATGTATAGATGAAAACCTATCTCCAATGGACAGGATCGACTTGTTACGATTAGCCGCATACTAATTAGAATCCAGATGGAAGATGAGGACACTTAATATAATTGCAAGGAAACGTGTGCAACTAAAATAACACGAGATGTACAATAAAATTATAGACTAAATGTAATCATTCCACATATTTAGCCAGTATAATGAACTCATCCGATTTGCTACTGCTGACGTGGTCGCAGTCGTACTGTCTCACAGATGATACCAAGGCATGTATCTGCATTGCTCAGGTAACTCGAAATTAATTAGGTTAGTAAAATCTATGGTTACTTCGCCAATTTCCCGCGGGAAAGGTTTTCAGGACATCAAGCAAAAATCTAAAACAATGGCTTTGTCCTATTAAACATATACTCAAAAGAGTGATCATAAAGCAAATATCAAAGCCTGAATGGGGCGTATTTCATCGTGTGCTCACTTCAGTGGATGCTGGATGAGAGGTAGATATAGCAAGTAGGTTTCACCCAGAATGGACCATTCCATTTTACCCAGCCATCATATGACGTCATAATCAATTACGGGACGTGTAGAATGGCGTCATAATAAATGACGTCATTCGATCCCAACACTGGCGAAGTGTGTATGGAGCTTAGCCAGAGACGGGCTGGACGTAGCTAAAAATGGAAAGTTTCATTGTATTTGGAGACCTTGTTGTTGTCTTTGTAAACTGTGACATGGGTAGAATACCAATATAACTGATGTTCTATACCACAGTGAGAAGAACACTATTAACCCTTTAATGTCTAAGTTTGGTCAAGAAAATCAAAATATTTCCCTATTGAATGTTCATTTGCAGACCAAGATAAGAGTATTTTTGAAAATTTACCACTGTAATGACTGGCTCGGTTACCGAGCCAGTCATTTCAGTGTTAAAATTTCAAAAATAGTCTTCTCTTGGCCTACAAATTGACATTCAATAAGTAAATATTAAAATTTTTCGAATAAATTTAGTCATTAATAGATGCCCTGGCATAAAGATAAATCGAAGCTTGATACGCAACAGCGATATAAGCGTCCAAATAATGGGCTTGTTAAGTGATGACGTATTTCCGGGTTCAGTCCAATCGTTTAATACACAAAACAATATTTTTGTTTAACGACAAATGATGACGTCAGAAACACGCACTTATGATGTAATACAGCAAAGTACACACTTGCGAATCACGCACAGTGCTGTCATACTTAACAAGCCCAATAGGGCTGGCTTCATTTCCCCCAGCTGAAGATAAAGCAATCCTTAAATGGGTGACAACTGAGAGTTTTGATTACAAGGAAATTGCTGTCAGCAGTGGATTCCATGAAACTAACACGTGAACATCTGAACACGTGAACCTGCATACAAATCTTGAAATCGCTGATACCAGAAACCTACTCCACTCCGCTGCACAATGGCATAAGGATAACAATAGCAAGTGCCGGTACATAGATGCAGGTGACCGATGTTAGCGGTGTTGTCTATAATCAATAAAATATGGATGCAAACTGGAACAGGTAAATCCCCACATATGATTACAATGCACAACATATCACTAAAAGAGGACATACGTAAATGAGTTTCGCTTTTTTATGGAATATGTCCAGCCAATTTGACGGAATTGAAACGATGTCTACGTTGAAGGTGTACCGAGCACATTAAAAACCTATCCTATTGGTCAACATACATTGTCACCTGACAAATCATTTGCATGTCAATGTCAATCCAGTTTTAGCTATGCCCTGTCCATCTCTACCTAAGCTCCAACGACACTTCGCTGTGCTGGGAGCGAACGATCCATGAACTGCCTGACTATCAATTTCCGAAAAAATATACACGGAAGCCGTTGAATATTGTGAAACTTCTTTGACTTCGCGCTGCTGCTGCCAATGGCAGCAACAGCGCCAAGTCAATTTAGTTTCCGAAAATATTCTACAGTATATTTATTAAATAGTAGACATAAATACATACAATGCGTACAACAACCCTGAGTCCGTCGTCAATTAAGCGTTCGTGACCAACTTATCTACGTCATCTATGACGTCATTGATTACGACGTCATACGACATGTCACGCAGTTGATTATGACGTCATATGAATTATGGATACACTGGAAATGTTCATTTTACGATCCAGTTACATCGTCGACATTAATTCACACTCTTCGCTACTCGTTTTTCTTCAGCGGTAAGAGCAAAATTGATTACCAGTCAGGATAAATCTCCTCGCCACTCAATGTGTGGTTAGTATATGAAATAAACTATGCTGACACCATTTCCCATAACAATGGGTCAAAATTGCGTCTGAATCCTTACAATAAGTATTCTATGGATGAATAAAGGCAAACAAGGACAGTTTAGTCGTTTTATTTTGACCAGTGTCTTGGTTCAAAACTGATCGCATCACTGATTTATTTTCTCCAATATTTATATAACTAAGGTGCCCTCTTTAGAATTCGAAAATGTTCCAAGAGCAACCTATCCATAATTGCAATAATCAGATTACTTACCATCATAAATACGGGGTTAACAACCCGAATACTGCTACTACTGAGCTTGGACGGCCAAGATATTGATGAAAATACATTTCGCCATTTGGAAATCTAAGATGGCAGCCGATATAGGAAAATCGCAGCCTGGAGACATACCGAGAGAGAGAGAGAGAGAGAGAGAGAGAGAGAGAGAGGGGGGGGGGTGAGCGGGAGGGAGGGAGGGCGGGCGGGCGGGCGGGAGGGAGGGAGGGAGGGAGGGAGGGAGGGAGGGAGGGAGGGAGGGAGATCACATTTACTACACCAGTTAACAATATCATCATACTCATCACAAGCATGCCAGTGCGATGCAGAGCCCTATAAATGATATTTGGCAGTTTACAGCTTCTACCCAAGATGTATAGATTGAGTCGTATTTTGAGATTCTGTCCATGACTATCTGTCAAACAATGCTGTTAATAGAGTGACTTATTTTCTTACTCATTATACGAGAGGGTTCAACTTTTACCTATTTTGTCACAAGCCTGAATTTCTGCCCACTCTCGATAGTGTAGAATGGGGATCCGATCTGCCACTCTGGTATATGACGTCATAATCAGTGACGTCACAATCATGAGGTGAACATCATGGTGACGTAATATAACTCCGTCGTGAAGCTCCAAAAGTCCGTCAAGCGTAGGAATTGTATGTCTTTGATGGATGTACAACATATAAAGCAGTCTGTTGTCTATTTTGAAATGAATTTCAAATAGTCTTTCCAAATATTCAACACGTTACCTGGATACCCAGAAAACACTGTTTCGTTGGCTCAACGCAAGTCTTATTCATTGGACCAACCTAATTCTGCTCGTTGGCGTTACATTAGCCCACGGTATTGATTAGTGCCTCAACAATTGACTGGATGGCTGAGATACAACTATTTACGTTAGGCCAATGTTGTATCTCCGCTACTTGGCTGATAGTAAGTTAGATACGGTGTACCTACGCGCGAACCGTCGTGATATGTTGGGCCAACATAAACCCAACGACCAAAACTACGTTGGGCCAATGACGAAACTTACGTTGTCCCGACATAGCATTGTTTCCCGTGTAGTTAACTTTAATTTAGATTCAGGGAATTCAGGTTTCAAAGCTTCAACTCGACTCCAACACGTCCTGTTTAATGAGGTGGTGAAGCTTATCTAGAAATGGGCAGGGTATAGTAAGTTAGAAGCTAATCAGTCTATACCGCATGACATCATCATATTGCTCTAATTCAGGTAAATTTCTTATTCAGAGATTATTTTTGCTTCAAGGGGTTTCTGGATGTGCACTTCTGAATTACACGCTTACTGCTAATCGCTTGGGCTTTGCTCTTTCAGCAGAAAATCTTCCTAAGAATGACTTCTCTGCTTTGTAAGTGTGAGGGCGTGTCTGTGTACAGTACAGCTAGTAAATAAGTTTAAATGTTTCCAAAACAAAAACAGAAATACATCAGTACAAAATGTCCTGTTGAATAGTTTCAACATAATTGAATTGGAAGCCATTGCTGCCTAAGACAGCAATGTCTTTCAAGCCCATTTTGGTCAAATTATTCAATTGTACGTTTTATTTTATTTTGTGAACATTTAGAATTATTTCTGAGCTTTACTATATAACACGTATGTAAGCCAACGACGGATAAACAGAGTGAGACCTCGCGCCGCTACAGCCGATTCACCAAATCTGGAATTGTAGTGGCACCCCGGTTTGGTATGGGCTAACTCAGCATTTAATCCTAACCCCTATTGATCTAAAATCCCAAACCTAAGAGTTTATGGTAATAAAGGAACGGACAGTATAATTATGAGGTAAGTAGGAATATATATCACACCTTCTAGCACCATAACTGCTGCCGACTATGGGCAGTTACAATCCCCAATTCCAATTCTATCTCTAGAGGTGGGTGGGTGGCGGACCAATTGCTCACCCAACTGACCAGTCATTTAACCGGCACTGGTGGTTGAAAGCGTATACAAAACAAGTCTGAACACGCTGTATTTGATATTTTGTTGAATATTTTGAACACAATTCGATTAGAAGGCATTGCTTCCTTAAGCAGGAAAGCTGAAGCCATATCCACGTTGAAAATGTTCCAAAAGACGTTAACACTTTGAACGCGTAAGCCCAAAACACCAATATTATTGTTGAAAATAATTTGATTGGGAACTGCCGCTACTATGGTAGCAACATGTTCTTGTCAAATTGGCTGTAAAATAGTCAACAGCCTGCATGTATTGCTCCCTTGACATTGAAAGTCTGGGATTACACGCTTCAATTAAATAACTTCATATTTATGTCAAATTTTTGTCTCAAATGTAATTCTTAGCCATCAAAAATTAAGTCGAGGCTAATATACGTCAACAATATGATACGATGGTAAATGCATAGACTGTATTCTTGGACAACATCGTACATTCATAAAATTTCCAGTGGTTTGCAAGTGTAAGTCTATAGTTTCCATTAACGCTTTCAGGACGAAGCCGGCCAAGACCGGTCTCTGCAGGGGTCTTGAAAAATGTCCATTTGCAGGTCAAGAAAATACTATTTTTGAAAATTTACCACTGGAATGACTGGCTCGGTAACCGAGCCAGTCATTCCAGTGGTAAGTTTTCAAAAATAGTCTTCTATTGGCCTGCAAATGGGCATTCAATAAGTAAATATTTTAATTTTTTGAACAAATTTAGTCATTAAATGTTTACTCGAATTTACAGCGTCTGAATAAAATCATACCAAGAATCTATGGATCCTGCTGGGCTATGACTGTGGCTACGACAACACCATCTCCAACCAAATTTATTTTAAAATGAACACCAGTTCATTTGTTAATTTAATTTTGAAATTTAAAATTTTAACACCAGGGTGGTATAGTTTAATGGTTAGGCAACACATACAATTTTCAGATAACAGGTCCAAAACTGCACTTTGATTACCGGCGGTGACGGGCTCATCTTCAGTCATCGCGGGACAATTTTTTTTACACTTTATCCGGACAGAATAGGCCTACGCGCTGCCTTAGTCCCTGAATGGGAGAAGAGATATGTCTGTGGTGGCCGATGATCATTTTGTGATGGAGAATTCCTTCCAGATTGTCAGCCAAGGAGCTCACGTACACGAAGAATGGGACCGACAGGGAATTGAACTGGCAACCGACCAACGCGCCATGCACCACAAACGCTTCCAACTACACTGAAGCCGCAAGTCTTGCCGCGTTGGTGTGGTGGAAGTATGTGTGGGTTATGATCCTTGGCGCTTTCGTCGGTTGCGGATTCGATTCGCTGCCAATGCCAAAATACCTTAATGCCACGAATACGGGTATAACCAAGAAGGGGGCGTTTCGTAATAAGCCTTAAGAATCTTGCATGAATATTTTCTAATTGGAAGGAGAGTAGATTTAGAAATAGTGAACATTCCGGCTAGACTCCAGCAGTGTATAATGAGAAAGCGAGCTCTACCTCTGGGGACATTTCGATGAATAATGCCAGATTACTTCCTGTAGCTAGTTATTTGCTGATTAGACAGTGCAGGTAAATACTAGAGCAATTCACATTCCCAGTTTATCCATCCATCATATGACGTCATAATCAAGTAAGTGGCGTGTAGTAGACTGACATTATAATCATGACGTTATGAATGATTCCAAATAGCCCGTCTGTAGCGCTTAATAGTCTGATACGTTGTACGAATTGTCTGTTTTTGCTATTTACTAAAGATGCTGTGGAATATTTTGAAACTAATTTGACTGGGCGCTGTGGCTGCCAGAGGCAGCAACAGCACCAAGTCGAATTAGTTTCAAAATATTCAACAGCTTACCTGCATAGTTTTCTGGAAATTGAAAGTTCAGAGATCGATCGATCCCAACACGAGCGTTGTGTGGGTGGAGCTGGGTTAGCTAGCGATGGACTGGAATAGATAAAACTGGAACGGTCCATTGCGGATTGCAGACGATAGCCCTATTCTTTTTTCTTACTTTTAAGAGTTTTGTTTTTGGCGATCACGCACAACGTTGTGTAATGCTAAAAGGGAATCACGCGGTTTCATATGTTGAAATTCGAGACGCATCGGATTGGACGTTTTCGAGTTATCCAAAGGTCCATAACGTGATCCGATTCGCATGTTGGTCGGTTATTCGGGCACGCCCAACGCCTCGAAATCCTCTTGTACTGCAAGTTCCATTGTCGTGTTAAATGTTGGGCCAAATTGAACCGGTATTTTAGATAGATCGCCGGAAACAGACACGCGTGCAGTTAGGAATGCATTCCATATCCTACTTACGGGTCGGTGTGTCTGTGCGTGCGTGTGTGTGTGCGTTGCGGCGGTGGGGTGGGGGGGGGGGGAGGGTAAAGAGTTAGACTAATGTCACGCTTGGACAGAGTACGGAACTCAATGACGCGCGTGAAAATAAGTCTTCAGAACTCAATGACGCGCGTGAAAATAAGTCTTCAGATGATTAACTTCCTGGCCTAAGCTTAATTTATTAGATGCTTCTATTTTACTGACACGTTAGGAACTAGATATATTTTCCATATTTCCTGATAGATTTCTATATTACTACAATCACATCGTAGCGCCTATCAGATACAACGAGTATGTTACACATTTACAATATTGAAACAACCCAGAACGGTGTATGTGAACATGGATCCTATGGTCGGAAAATTAACCGTCGCCAATTCATTTCCTCAACGGCCTGATGGAGTTCTGTCCTTCTGTCATATTAACTTATTCTCAGCATTAAAGATTTCTGAAACTAAGTTTCAATGTGTGGCGGGTCAATAACGGATTCTTTATCAGAACAGCAGATACATTGATCCTAGTCTGACCCAAGACTTCTTCTATCATTGCGGCGTGTGTTCCAGCCATGTCGATAGACTTTTCCAGAGTATTGACGTCATATGACGTCATAATCAGCGAAGCGGCGTCTATGATGACGACATAATCATTACGTCACAAATGATTCTCTATGCATATGGGCCGTCGTTAACTCTCAATAGTCCGACACGTTGCATGCCTCTACTATATTTTAATAAAAATGATGTTGAATATGTTGAAACTAACTAGGCAGCAACCGCACCCAGTTAAACTAGTTTCAAAATATGCAACAGCTTACCTATATAGTTTTGGGGAAATTAATAGTCCGGGAGTTCAGAAGAGATCGATCGATCCCAACACGAGCGAGATGTGGGCGGAGCTTCCCTAGAGATCGGCGGGGCGTGGCCAAAACTGGAACGGTCCATTTCATTCCGGTTGCTATAGGGGAATACCCGAACCCTTACATGGTTTGTCCCTAATGATAAGCAGACATGGCTGCTGGTCTCAGGGCTCATTGTTATGGTCACCCCTTACTATCTAGCATCCCCCAAATTACCCATTGCCTGACGGTGATTTTGTGGTATTGCAGTATTATTATTAATGTATAGAGGTTTTGATTTCTAACTATGCCCCGCTCATTTCCAGCTATGCCCCGCACATTTCGAACTAAGGTCGAACCACCGGTTTGCCCGTGTTGGGAGTGATCGAACCCCGTACATACCATGCAATAATTCACCTTTCCAGAGTACCCACCCATCATATGACATCATAATGAACTGCGTGATGTGTACAATGACATCATAATGAATGACGTCATGAATGACGTCGATAAGTACGTCACGAACGCATATTTGAAGACGGTCTATGCGTTGTTGCACACATTGTTTGCTTTTACTATTTAATAAATATTCCGTTGAATATTTTGAAACCACTTTGACAAACTATTCAACAGCTTCCCTGTATAGTTTTCAGGAAATTGATAGCTAGAGCATTCGGGGATCGATCAATCCCAACACGGCGAGGTGTTGGTGGAGCTTAGCTAGTGATGGGCGGGGCATAGCTAAAAATGGAAAGGTCCATTTTGATTGCGAAGTCAGCCTGCGTGTGAGGTGATTGATGGAACCAGTTTCTGAATCAGTCGTATGACGTTATAACCAAATACACCACGTGTAGGCTGACGTCATAATCAATTACGTCATGGATGACGCGATTTAGTTCACCATAAACCCTTAATAGCCCATCAAGTTGCAGCAAGTGTATATCTTTACTATTTAATATACATTCTGTTGAATATTTTGAAACTAATTTGACTGAAAAGCATCCAGTCGAATTAGTTTTATAATATTTAACAGCTTACCAGTACAGGGGTCGATCGATCTCAAAACGCGAAGAGCGTGGGCGGGGCTTACTTAGAGATTGGCGGGGCGTAGGTAAAACTGGATTCCTCCATTCACTACGACGTCATATACTTGAGTGACAGATAGGATCGATCCATTATTCAGGCACCATGAGACACATCGCATCCACGAACTGTCACGCGCTAGTGTCGTTCGCCATGCATGGTTAGCGAAGCGGGAAAAATTTATTGATACAAGCATTGTTACATGTATACCCGTCACTAAATGCAACATATTTGACGGTTAAAAATATAAACAGCCCCTAGGCTTCAGGTATGGTGAGTCATTTATATATCGCTTTAATGAATTCTAATTATATATGAATGTATAGGGCTAATTGTACCAGGGCCCATTACCCCCAGCATAGAACATATAAAAGTACGCTGAGACACGCGCACTAATCATTATCAGATCGATAGCTCGATGGGCGGGTGGTAGGTGGATAGGTAGGTAGGTGGATAGCTAGCCTTCTATGTCGGTCAGTTCAAATTCCATCTTAATGGAGGGTGGTTGGTGAATCGGTGAGTAGACGGATACCTAGCTTTCTATATTGGTCCACCTGTCTGTCTGTCGGCCGGTCGGTCGTTCGGTCAATCAGTAGGTCGGTCAGTTCAAATCAACGGACTATTCCATCTATCTTCATGATGGAGTATCTTTGTCGGTTATGACCGAGACGTCTGCATACACGTAACGTATTCCCAAGCTGATTATAATGCCCTATGCTTGAGTGGCATAGCGGTTCCATCCATCGGGACACAATTTTATCTTCAAAGGCAAGACAATAGAAATATTGACATTATCTAACTACTTACTTGATAAACATCTCCTTTCCTGAATCGATTAGATGCCGTTGTATTCCTTTCCAGGATTTTTTAAGTCGGAAAAGTTCTCTATACGTCAGCGGACTATCCGGATGTACGTAGTGCCCACCATTCTCTTTCGGTGAAATAACATCCGCTTCGTTTATCTCAGTAAACTCCACTGTTTTAACATCGCTCTTGTCATTCGCAGTCTTTGGGTAGATACAATGAGTTAATCGACCTCCCATATTTACTAAGAATGAACAATACGTACGTCACCCTCGGAGAATGAAGAGAAAATAGGCCTATGTCTAATTTGAAGTAACTTTAAGTGTCATTTCTCTTCAAGTAAAAATGAACTGTTTCCTTTGAAATAATAAAATACACTTAAAATACATAATTGTTATAGACATATTAGAGTTCAGTATTTAGGTAGCATGTTTCTAAACAAGCAATCGTCTCTTGAAAATGTTCAACATAATTGGATTGGAAGACATTGCTGCCTTAGGCAGCAATGTCTCCCAATCCAATTATGTTCAAAATTGCCCACAGTACGTTTCATCGTATTTTTGGAAACAATTTATTTAGGATTTGTAGCGTACAGCCATACATCAGAATACGTACCATTACTTAGCAATGCGTTTACTTTACTAAGACCGTGTTCACATATATAGGCCTACACCGAATCAGTTAATCCGACGTGAAAACCTTTTCGCGCATACTGGGGCGTTTTATTTCCATAAAACTAACACCTCTGTAACGCCGTAATCATAAAGGAACTAACCATCAAAGGCGGCGCTGTTGTTGATCACGTATGATTCTCACAAAAGAGCGCCCCTAACGGCGTAAATACGAAACACGTTACGTTTATATTACCGTACGGATTTAACCTACGTCGGAGCAACTATTTCGATCCAGTTAATCCGCCGATTTTTTTTCTTTCTAGTTAACTAGTCCGGTGAACGTGTCTTATTAGCGTGTTCAGACTTACGGACGTAATCGATTCATCGGCGTTATGTCGGAGTACACTCTCTGACGTGAACGCGACTTGAAACCGCTAGCGGTACCACAGACCTAGTTTCGCAGTTGTTATACAGTATAGCTCGTAAATAACTTAACACGTTTCCAAAACACAAAATAATAAACATGTTGGTACAATTTTAACCACGATATAGGAAATGTTGTGTTGTATATTTTGATCACAATTGGATTGGAAGTCATTGCTGCCTTAGGCAGCACTGTCTTCCAATCAAATTATTTTTAAAATAGCCAACAGTATGTTTTATTTTACTTCGGAAACATGTTATGATTTTCTAAGTTTTACTGTAGAATCTATAAAATAAACAAACAAAAAACCCACAACAGAACTAACAACACTCGTATCAATAAACCAGATTACAAGTCACACACACGCAAAAACATGATTATCCAACGAAAGCCACGATCGAATTAATCCCTGTTAATCCGATAATCCGTATTAAATCACAGCACATGTGCGTCAACCACAAGAATACGCAGTCAATAATTATCATAAGACCAAATGTATACTGTCTTGTTGTGCCGTAACTTTAATACGATTTCGTAAACACAAGATCTACGTTATACAACACCGACCAAACACCAACCAACAACCGTAGCTGCAGCCATGTAGTCGTATCAGGAACTCACGCGATCCAGACAGACAGACGTCACGCGAGATTGGGACAGATTTATTGGGTGAATGAGAAGCGCAATTTTTACATCGATGGATAGGGACTATACCTAGACTTCTCTTCGACTACTATCAGTATTATTGGCGTTTTTTGCTGTAGCGGATGCTATGCAGTAATCGCGTGATTGCATGACGTAAATACGCTTTGCTAAAGACTTTATCTTTGATTATTTCGACATCACAAACGCTCACCAGGGCAATGTAATGAAGATTATCTGCGATATTTTGAAAGTCATATGACTATAAAAGCTGTAATTGTCTAAAGTAGCGAATAACTCTTATCAAATCACGAGCGATATTGTATACGTTAAATAATATACGTATATGTATAACGGCACAGCTTACTAGGCCGGCGCTGGACTAACACCGGGCCGCATAGGCCCGGTATTGGCCCAGTACGGCCCAGTAAAACACGTTATCAAGGCAGATAATTCTGTTTGGTAAATGCAAGCAAATACTCCGGAGAACTGTCAGGACAACAAATCATTACGTCTGATTAATATAATTCCCACTAATTATCTGTAATATAACTCGTACTGCCATCAAAGCGGATACCACTATCAGCAGCACGCGGATAGTTTGACCACGCCATAATGGAGTTGTGTTTTAATGGCTGCAATCTTCGATCTGGCAACGCCAGTAGCCTACTTCAATCTAAAACAGGTGGAAGAGGGTAATGCGACTGGGTCTGTCCGTTTGTTCGTTCGTCTTGCCGTCCGCCTTGCCGTCCGTATGTCCGCCCGTCCTCTATCCATTGGTCGATCGGTCGGTCGGTCGTTCGGCCAGTCGGTCAGTCGTTCGTACGGTCGGTAGGCCAGTCGGTTTGTCGGTCGGTCGGTCGCACTGTCGGTCAGTCGGCTGATCCGTCCGGAGCTGTATCTAAAAAATTCTACTCTGATTTGGCTCCAATTTTAGCACAAAAAAGGAACTTGGCGTGCACTCGGACTCTCAGAATTTGTCCGTGATCCGGGTAAAAGAATAAATTGTGGACCTGTGGCTATTTCGCAAACGATTGGTCCGATCTGGCCTAAAGTTTAACATGGGAAAAGGTGTGATCATACACTAAGTTCCACAACTTTGGGCTTGATCCGAAAAAACCCTAAAAACACCAGAAAAATCCGGAAAATACAGATAATCTGAAAATGATTTACAACGTGGCAAATACTGTATGGCGAGGGTCTGCAATCATAGAGAGCAACAACGTTGTATAAACGTAGCTAAGATAATTCATGAGAAACGCCAGCTCTTCTTATTGAATTTGATGTCGGCCTAAGCATTCGATATACTGGCCCGTTTAAATATGATCGCTTATTGTCCATAATGCGCAGTAATTTCCATATTAATTTGACTGGAACCCGTTACGGTTGGGTAGTAACAGTTTTCGGTCAAAATAGTCCCAAGGTATTCAATAGATCTCCTCGTCATTCATATATAATTTGCCGTCAGTTCGCGATATGATTGGAATGGTTAAACACGCGTTTACTGGTAACCATTTGATGACAACAGACCTAGATCATTTAGAATTTAATTAATGTTAGGGTGAATATTTTGAACGCGATTTGACTGGGAACTGTTGATACCAATGACAGCAACAGTTCCCAGTCAAATTAGTTAAAAATATTCAAGAGTTTGCATGTATAGTTATCTTGAAATTGAGTTTCAGGGAATTCAGGATACTAAGCGTTAATAATAGGCCTATGCTGTAACAGCGATCGCGTAGACAGTTATAGTAGGCCTACAACTTAGAAATCATCGAAAATGTTTCCAAAATAGCACCAGAAACATGTTGGTTAGTACAATTTTGAAAACTATGTAAGAAACGTTCTGTTGAATTTATTGAACATAATTGGATTGGAAGACATTGCTGCCTTAGGCAGCAATGTCTTCCAATCAAATTATGTTCAAAATATTCAACATTACGTTTTATTTTGTTTTAAAAACTTCCTAAGGGTTTTTTTCAGAGCTGTAGTGTATGTCTACCTAGGGAAAACTGAGACGCGTGTACACCGCAATATAAATTCTTCGAATCTTTCAATTAGCGAAGACGAACGCGTTCTCGTCTCTTTTTAAAGTCAACTCGAATTTTCCAATTAAAACGCATTTTCGTGTTTTTCCTTCTCCTAGCGTGACAAGACATGTACTAAATAATAATTGGCGAACTGGATATTATCCTGCACCGTCCTCTAATGGTTCAGTTCAGTTTCAGTTTTCAGTTTTCTTTATTTCACTCAGGCCGTTATTAAACGGAATATGAGGGTACATAAATCAATAAACATGTGACGGTAGAGATCTGTATACATGAGAGTACTGCAATTATTATTATTATTATTATTATTATTATTATTATTATTATTATTATTATTATTATTATTATTATTATTATTATTATTATTATTATCATGATGTTGATGCCGCCGCTTAAGGAGTAGCAGTAGCAGTAGCAGTAGCAGTAGCAATAGCAGCAGCAGTAGCAGTAGCAATAGCAACAGCAATAACAGCAATAACAGCAATAGCAGCAGCAGTAGCTGTAGCAGTAGCAATTGTTGTTGTTGGTGGTGTTGTTGTTGTTTTTGTTGTTGTTTTTGTTGTTGTCGTTGATAACAAATTTACTGTTGTTGTTGTTCTTGTTGATGATGTTGATGTTGTTGTTGTTGTTGTTGATGTTGTTCTGTTGCTTTTTGTTTTGAAAATCGTAAGTTCAGCAATTATGTCAAGGGCTATTGACTTCCTGCCTGTTTCAAGTCCACAAATCTATACACTAGCGCACACGCACAAACAAACAGGAACTGATGCCGAGTGTCGAATTATTATTTTTTTTAATCTGCAGATTACTATTAGGATTAGGCCTATATTGCTACATTGAAATTACGTTACAAGAGGATAAATAGTTGAATAACTATTTGTGATTTTATGATCCTGTTATGATGAATTTAATTCCTGCAGCGGAAGTATTTGGAGTGATGAGATCCCGCATTATATCCTATAGCCAAGGTTTACCCGCTTTCTGTTGATGATAATCTAGATGTAGATATAGTGGCTGCGTCATTGCGCATTGGCAAGCTCTCTTCCGTATTCTCACGGCAATAGTAGGGGCATCATTCCCGGAGTTCGTAATTAGTATAATTATGCCTGGGTTCCTTCCTACATTCCTGCCTGTCTGTCTGCCTTCCTGTCTGCCTGCCTGCCAGCCCGCCTGCGTGTCTCAGTGCGTGCGTGCGTGCGTGCGTGCGTGCGTGCGTGCGTGTGTGTGTTTTTTTAGGGCATCGGGAACATCAGACCACTGACGATGTACCCTCCTGAAATAAAGAGTATTCGTTGTTACCAAGCCTTTGAAAAGCATGATTCTACATATATTTACCTCAAGAACATGTCTCAAAAGGTGCCCCAAAATTTTGTTCTATGAAGATTATAGTGGTGGCAAATGTAGGCTCTCATCAAGACAAAACAATTTAGTTTTGGTGGATAAAGGGATATAGGTTCAACCATGTGACCGCCAGGTGTCATCAAAGGTCAATTGAGGTCACAATATGACATACAACTTAAAATTACAACGGTTCGTCCTACGAAGATGTTATTAGTGTCAAATGGTGTCAAATCTCTCATCAAGATAAAGCAATTGGATAGAGTGGTAGGTTCAGCAATGCGACTTCCAATTGTGATTTAAAGGTCAATCACACTCATAGTATTGTGTAATTTGGAAATAACAAAGGCTTGTTCAATTAAAGTGGCTGTCATCGAGAAGGAATGACTATTTTATTCCAGGGCGATAAAGTGGTAGGGTTAACCGTTTGATCTGTATAAATCACTCAAGGTCATATCTAGAAAAACAGTGAACATTATTGTAGATCATCATATGAATACCACGTTAGTCTCAAATGAAATGGCTTGTTAAGACAAAATAATTATGGACATTAATTTGGTATATAAGGTGGTGGGCTCACACTTATGACTTCTAACTATAAATCCACGATTATTCAAGGCCATATAGGGTAAATGCAAAGGATGATGCACGTTCTGCTTCCTGGTCCTTGGCTCAATATGCATAAAATCATATTAACATGGCTTTATAGGCGCATTAATTAACTCTGGGTCTATCGACCCCACTTTATATCAAGATATAGTGATATCAAAGGAAACGCATTTACAATAAAACGGTAATTTAATTGTGGTGTAAACATTCAGAGTAAATGTACTTGAATAGCAGATCATCACCACATTTATGTGTGAAATTATGTCTGAAATAAATAGTCTAAAGGTAACGCCCTTGAACTTAGTTATAGACATCGCAACCGACTACAGCTACTCTGAGCCCTCTAAAGGGTAATACTCAGAAATAGTAAGTTATAAAACATGCAAAGCTTAAATATGGCAAGGATTAAGTTCAAATCTTATACTAGTAGATTTTATACCCTTTCCATGAGTTACTTGGAACTTGAGGATTTGCATATTTTATTTACGTACATGCGATAGTTTTCGCATGTGTAGAGAACTGAGCCAACCTTGTGGCAACCACATGGCACAGTGAGCAAAGACATGCCTGGAAGTATCCGGCGACGTCCACACAGTTAGAAGACCGCCAACCAGCCTAAGAAACGTCGATCTTCATCTTGCAAACGTGTCTGCTGACTTGTAAGACCATATCGATGGCAGGTAGGGGGCCTGCCGAAGATGTAGTTGAGATGCATTCTGTGATAGCGGAATATGTTAAACATCCCGTGTCTTCTGACTGAACATATTCATCCGAAGAGCATTACCCTGAATAATAATTGGTTTCCAGTCCTATAGCTGGCATGTGAATGACGCGATAATAACCAGTTTAACATAGGTTAAATCCGGGAATTGACACAAGAAAGCTGTTGCGAGTACCTCCGTAAGCTATGTGCATTTTTGCCATGTTTTCAATCAACTATGTTTACCATCGTTCTTCAGTCCATGGTGTCACATCGAGGCATTGCTTGGAACTTCGGAAGCACCATTGCAGCGTTCTGGGCCAAGGTGCTTATAGATCTGATTGACATAGAACAACTGCTTGTGTTTTCCCATAGCGAAGACAAACCACCGATTAACACGAGTCTTTATTGACTGTAATCATCGGAAGTGTGCCAAGAGAATACAAAGAACGGGAGTATCTCCTTACAAGACATCAATATAATGTACCTTTCTAGTTCTAGCTATGCCTCGTATTGTGATCGATCGATCCCTGAACTCCCTGACTATCAACTTCCAGAAACCTATACAGGTAGGCTATTGAATTTTGGAACTAATTTGACTGGGCGCTGAAAGGTGAATGGTGGTCCTGAATAGCGTCAATGAGATTCTAGTCTCTGCTTACATGTGATTACAGGACTCTGTTATCTCAACATGCACTATACGGTTATCTAATGTCAAATAGACATCCTTGCCGTGAGTGTAAATGGGTTTTTAACTGATTCATTTGGCAGGAATGTGAACAGTTCTTTGTTTGAGGAGCGGCTCGAAATTTGCGGAAATTTTGCAGGTCCAACAACACGTGGTTCCGTTACTCCACCAGTTCCGCCAGCTAGCTGGGTTCGGGTATTTCCCTTAACCCTTTGAAACCTGAATTTTTAGAAATCCAATTTTAATGTCGCTATACAGGTAATCTGTTAACTATTTTGAATTTAATTTGACTGGAAGCTGTTGCTGTCTTCGGCAGGAACGGGTTCCTGTCAAATTAATTTCAAAATAGTCAACAGAAAATTATTAAATCATAAACCCTTTTGGTATTTTAGCCTTTCGCGTTCAAGGGGTTAATATCTTTAGGAGGTATTGAGCCAGTACCAAGATAACGCGATCACAAACTTAGGTTTAGCCCCCAGCCGAAGACACAACACAAAAGATGCATATGCGTCAAGTATTCAGCCGGTTGGCGTTGATTGCATTGTATGGATAGCGCCCATATATCAGTGATTCCCACATCATAGCTTGTAGGTGGAACCTCAGTTTCCTCCACTGAACCTGCGCCTTCGTTAATGATATCTTCAACAATGCAGTGACACAATAGAGAATAAAAGAGTAAAATTTCCCTGGCGTGTAGCCAGTGAGACAACGAAATGGCCATACAGCGGAGACTAATATTTGAAGACGGACAGTTTTTTTCAGGCTTTCTGTCTTGTGGCCAGTTGGAAGAATGTCCAATTGTTTCTTTTAATTGTGAGTTTAATTTCACACGTTCTACCTTCCAAAATCGATGCCTTACGGTAACTGTAATGTGACAGGCCTAGTGAGTCATAGTATTGCCTTATCTGGTGCAAGTGGTGATGACGATAAGCACACGCGTCCACGAAGAAACACAAATTCCATTTCTCCTTCGTGAAATGGATTTCCATGTAGCAGAACTGTCTTAGGCATGTTACTGACGTCCACCGGGATCCACCGGGATCCAAATTTGAATTATCTCTATACAATGGACTTTGTGTTTTTATCTTGACCTTTAGTGACCTTCAATGACCTTCAATGACCATATTTCATGCATTTTGCCACGAGGGTAACACATTAATGTTGCGAGGAAGATCAAATAAATCACAGCACAACCTTTTATAACCTACGATTTTCTATTTTTAATTTCATTTAGTCTCTTCATATGACCTCGAAGGATATCTGGTGATTGTATGGCTGCCCTAATCAATTTACACACCAGAGAAATTTATTTTATCTTACTCGTACTGAGAACTGCCTTTTAGTACGAATATGTAGTTGTGGACGTTTCTGTTAGCCATTTTACTTTTTACTGTGTATATAACCAGGAATGACCATTAATGACGTCTGGGGTCACATGATTGAACCAGTTTATCCACCAGAGCAAACTCGTATTGTCTTGATAAGAACTTACATTTGACACTGCTAGCATCTTCATAGGACAAATCGTTGGTATTTTCAATTCTATACCATAACAAGACCTCACACGCGGTTTAGTAACCTCTGGCTGTCGCATGGTTGACTCTAATACTGTATCAACTGGAACACAATTGCCTTGTCCTGATCAGAGTTTTCATTTGGCACTAATATCTTCTTCAAATGACAAGCCGTTCTTAGTTAAAATTTTACACGATAATACGACATTGATTGACCTTAAAGGACAAGCTGGTGGCCTTAATTGTGGTCCGATCTTTGGGGCACCGGATTCGTATTCCTGTGGTTGGAATATACAGCAAGCCATTAAAAATAACTTTTCTCAAGCGTTGTAACGAATTCTCAATTTTAAAATGGAGGCTCTGTCCCACTACAATAGAGAGGCCCATTTCTAGCTGTGGTGGTATTCTGCGGCTGTAGTAGTAGAACAATCCAACAGTTGCAATCAGTCCTCCTTCGGGTTTTTTTACAATTGTGTCTTGTCCTCAGCCAAAATCGTTAGCTTCGCCAGGTCCATTCCTGATTTCGTTGTACCGAGTCCCGCTTTCTTGAGGTCACCTCACAGCACGGTTAACAGATTTGTGCAACAACGCCCTCTCCTGGCTGCCTCCTCGTATATAATGGGCCGAATTTCACGGCTGTCTGTGCTGGTGTGTCTTCTAGCATCCTTAGTGTATGGCTACCCATGGACCATCTACAGCTCTACAGGGGCGACTTTTACAGACAGTCGCGATGTATTACACAATGTATTCGTGTCTAGTGTATTATTAAAAATTATGTTGTCCGGCCATCGGTGTCCAGTGATGATGTGGGGTGGCGGGGTGGGGGCTGTTTGTGGAGGCAAGCATTACACTTGTGTAGATTCCTAGTTATGCCCGCCCATTTCAAATTAAGCTCTGGTCACTTTTTACGGATGTTGGACTCGATTTGAAATATTGAAACCTGAATTCCAAGAATCTAACTGGCAAAGTAACTGTACAGCTACCAGTGAAATACGTTTCAAAATATTCAACATAATT
>CM067373.1:142980516-143211182 GCA_034401795.1 Chaetoderma sp. LZ-2023a | reverse complement strand
ACGACACGACGATGTTATTCAACATAATTTTTATAAAATTATTTATTCAAGAAGGACATACTACTCTTGCACGGTCGTGGCGGACGTGTCTACTATCGTGATGGACCTACATTATTTGGACTGTGACGTCAGCAAACACGTGCCGTAATTGATTATTTGATTCTACAGAATATGTTTTAGGTATAGTTATATCTCAATGGCCCTTTCCAAGTGTATCCATGCATCACATGACGTCATAATCAACGACGGACGTGTATGATAACGTTATAATCATGACGTCATAAGTGATTCGAAATAGTCCGTACATAACGCTTAATAGTTCGACACGTTGCATGAATTGTATGCCCTTACCATTTAATAAACATTATGTTGAATATTTTGAAATTAATTTGAATGGACGCTGGTGCTGCCATAGGCAGCAACAACGCCCAGTCAAATTAGTTTCAAAATATTTAACAGCTTACATTGATAGTCAGGGAGTTCGGAGATCTATCGATCCCAACACGGACGAGGTGTGGGTGGAGCTTAAAACCGGAAAGGGCTATTAGAGTAATGCTTTATCTTATAATAGCCAATCAATGCAGCTGAAACAATATACCACGCTTAAACAATGCGTGATAGTTTTTTACCGTGCTAAATATGTTTTCAAACATAGAATGTGTCTCTTTACCCTGTTCTCTAACCTGTTAGTCTGGGAATCCCCGTAATGAAGTGATCCGAGCTGGCAATCATGTATAAACATCATACTCAATTAGGCCTATGTCACGTGTACACTAAGGTCACAACGCATAATGCCGTATCCATCAGGAGCATTGGAAAAGTTCGCGCAGATGTACGAATTGTATGTCTTTGATCGATGTACTATTTACTAAAGATTAGGTTTAATATTTTGAAATTAATTTGACTAGACACTGCTGGCATAGGTAGCAACAGCACCACATCAAATTGGTTTTAGGATAATCAACGGCGTACCTGTATATACGTTACCTTGACAATTGGATTCTGGGATTCACATTATATAAATTGATTCAAACGCGTGTACCAGTGGGCGGAGGCCGCGGAACTTAGTTAGAAATGGATCGCTCTCTTGGGGCATGGTTCAAAGATTTTCAATACAATTTTACTGGCAATTAGAGAGATTTTGGCTGTTTTAGTTACGCTCTTGCATCTGATTTGCAGAAACAGCCCAGCTGGTTCGCACATTTATATCACTCGCGTATAATAACCGGTACAATGATCGTGTGCGTTTAGTATATCCTGTGTCAGAAAGAAACACGGGGTTGTGTTGTGGGATAGTTATGGCGCGAGATGCCTACAGTTATCTGGCCATTATCTGAAGAGGCGGGCTAAGGTTCTAAATAGAGCGATCCATTTCTCGCTATGTTCCGCCCATTTCTCGCTATGTTCCGCCCATTTCTCGCTATGTTCCGCCCATTTCTCGCTATGTTCCGCCCATTTCTCGCTATGTTCCGCCCATTTCTCGCTATGTTCCGCCCATTTCTCGCTATGTTCCGCCCATTTCTCGCTATGTTCCGCCCATTTCTCGCTATGTTCCGCCCATTTCTCGCTATGTTCCGCCCATTTCTCGCTATGTTCCGCCCATTTCTCGCTATGTTCCGCCCATTTCTCGCTATGTTCCTCCCATTTCTCGCTATGTTCCGCCCATTTCTCGCTATGTTCCGCCAATTTCTCGCTATGTTCCGCCCATTTCTCGCTATGTTCCGCCCATTTCTCGCTATGTTCCGCCCATTTCTCGCTATGTTCCGCCCATTTCTCGCTATGTTCCGCCCAAGATTACGCTTGTTGGAATCGACTTGAAAGTTTAAGATCTGAATTCCCAGCATTACCTCTAAATTTCTCTGAATACGCGTAAGCTGTTCGCTGTTTTGAAACGAATTTGACCATGGTCGGGGTGGGGGTGATGTTGTCGCCTCTGGCAGTAACTGTTCCCATGCAAATTCGTTTCAAAATGATCAACATAATGTTTAATAAACTGTAAATTCATCGAAGACATACAATTCAACACGTTTGTGACGAACTTTCCGATTTTGGCGACGGGGCTATGTAAGTCATTTTTTATTGTGACGTCTGATAGCGAATGACCTATTTGATTATGACGTCATACACGTGAGTGACAGATCAAGATCATTTCGGTGGTACGTATGCATGTATTTCTCAATAGTTACAATACAACGTAACTTGTTTCCAAATAAACAAAAACACCAACGTACTGTTGAATACTTTTGAACATACTTGGATTGGAAGACATTGCTTCCTAAGGCAACAATGTCTTCTAAGCCAATTATGTTCCAAATATTATATTAGAACATATATTACACCGTGTTCAAAATTGCACGAACTAACATGTGTATCTTTTTGTTTTCGAAACGTTCTAGCTTATGTATGCGCTGTACTGTATATACCATGGTGTGAGAATTATACTTACACGTATTCACTTAACATTCTAACTCAGTGAAATTCCAGCGACTTGATTTCAAGACACATAAACAGGACAGGTAACTAACAGGTGATGAATGTTTTGAAACTAATTTGACTGAAACCAGTTGGTACCATTTAACTGCAAAATATTCACCATACTGTTCCAGAAATCGTGTTCTTTTTGGTCTGTAACGATTAAATGTATTAGCTGCAGGAATGGATGAATCCAGTTTTAACTATGCCCCGCCCATTTCAGGTTAAGCTCCACCCGCAATTGCCCGTGTTGAGATCGATCGGTCGCTGAACTACCTGACTATCAATTTTCAGAAAACTATACGGGTAAGCTGTTGAATATTTTGCAACTAATTTCAATGGGCGCTGTTGCTGCCTATAGCAGCAGCAGCGCCCAGTCAAATTAGTTTCAAAATATTAAACAACATGTTTATGGAATAGTAAAGACGTACAATTCGTACAACAACGCTTAGTCCGTCATCAATTCAGCGTTGGTGACGAACTTACATACGTCATTTATTACGTAATTGATTATTACGTTATCATAAACGTCACGTCGCTGATGATGACGTCATATGCTTGATGAATAATCGGAATCTTTCATTTTTTGGTCTACAGTACAGCTCATAAATAAGTTAAAATGTTCGCAGAAGTAAAACAGAAGCATGTTAATTAGTACCATATTGAGGACAGTATAGCGTATGCTCTGTTGAATAATTTGGACTTAGACAGCAATGAATTCCAAATAAATAAAGGCCAACGTATTCAACATCACGTTTTATTTTGATTTGAAAACATCTTACGTTATTTTTTAGCTGTACTTTATATTGACCTAAGAATCTAAAATAGACAGAAATACTCTCTCGAAGATGAATTTACGTCACATCCGCAAATTCCTGCACACATGACACACAGTTCTACATGCAGCAACTGTTAACGTCAAGAGTCACGCTAGACTGTTTTTCTATTAAGTAATGTTTATAATGAATTATATGCGTTGGCAAGTGATGGTGGTGGGGGGACAAAGACAGCCTAAATCGGAAGAGGGTGGGTGGGGTGTGGTGGGTGTGGGGGCTGCACCACAGAACATTTTGAAATTTAGATGTTCTATGATGGCTTCATCGCAGTTTTGCGGTAAATATGGGATTTCAGTTGTACCCACTGCAAAAAAGTGATGTGGGGGTGGGGCGGCTTGGTGGGAACTCATTTCTTTGACACCGCCCCCACCCTTACAGTTCCAAAAGTGTGCATGTGTGCGCGCGTGACCGCATGTGTGTATGTTGGGTGGATGGTTGTTGGGGGATGGGAGGGGGGAATGGGTGGAGGGATCAACCTTCTCCTTGCCCCATCCCTCTTTCCTGCGCCTATGTGAATGCTACGCGCTTTAATCATCTCGTTTTAGGTTGAATAGTATAGTCTTGTATTAATCGCGTAGTTATAGCATCTTCTTCGTATTCAATTTTCTGTTATCGCTATTTTCTCGTGGAAATTACTACACAAATGGCCAATAATAACCCACCAGATATCATTTATGATCCTGCGTCGAAGGTGATCTCGCGAGACAACAAGCTGTATGCCTACTTGTGGAAATAAAATGACAATTATGACAAAGAAAGAGAGATCATTGCGGGAAATCACCACGATTTAATAACTGTCCGCGTGCTGAATTTCGGCAGACTACATCTTCCATGGGCGTAACTGTGGATATATTGAATATTTTGAAAACAATTTGACTGAAAGTTGCTGGTGGCTAAGCAACTTTCAGTCAAATTGCAAACAAATTTCCGTGAAATTGTTTTCAAATTATTCTGCAGGTTCAGAGTTGGCATCCATTGAAATTATTGTGCGCTGGCTTGCAGAAGTCAGACAGATAATACTGATAGGCGCCACGCTATGGAGTTGGCGTATCCAATGGCTTTCTTTGGCATATCTCCAAACAGTGGTGTTGCGATCCTCTGGATATGATGAAAGAACTTGAATGATTATATAACTTACATTACTCCTTGCGTGGAATTTTTGTATGAAATGTCTCGGGATTGGAGTGGCATTTCCAACATGCGCGTCACAATTTACTATTGAGCCTAGGCGCTCGTGTATTCTAATTTTAAAGGTGCGTTTTGTCTCTCAAACATATAATTTTCTTTCACTTAGTGCATGTTATTATATAGATAACGTTTCTAGTTTGGCAGTTTCCAAGAATTGTGTATCTGTGTGTTAGGTTAGTGTATGCGCGTGCGTGCGTGCACACATACGTGTATGGTGCGTGCGGGGCTTGGATAACTAGAGTGTCGCGTCCACTATTGTCGCATTAGTTGTGCATTAATCCCGTGCATGTCAAGCGCGTCTCAGAGCGCTCAATATACGAGTCTTATCAGTTATGCCTTTACTTTGTCAAGAGTGTTCGAGCATATTGAAACTTTCGCTCAGTGAGTGACCATTTGCTGACCAAGCGAAAACTGTTATGTTTTTTAAAGTTTATAACTTGAATTTAGGAAAATCTGTTTAAGAAATATGTTAACCGCTTTGACGAGTAAAGGGTTCATGGTCAAGAATATCTAAATCTGTGTTTAGTCAGTGTCCAGTTGCAGGTCAAGAGAAGACTATTTTTGAAAATTAACAACTGGAATGACTGGCTCGCTAATCGAGTCAGCCATTCCAATGGTAAATTTAAAAAATAGTGTTCTCTTAACCTGTACATAGACAGTCCTCAAGACAGCTGCAGGTGAACTATTGGTCGGTGTACACATTATAAACGACAAGTTGACACAAGAAGGGTGAATTCAGATACTAGAATTACCACCAGTGTTATAGCACCACCACATTAGCAGGCAACCTCTGTTAACCCTGACCATTATGATGCCAAACAATTTATTTTTCAAAATTAATTAAAAGATGAACGTATGTTCATTATTCAACAAATTTGGTGGAAGATGTTGCTGTCTATGACAGCAACATCGTCCACCAAAATTGTTGAAAAATGTATGCCAAATTTCTTTGCTATTGACACAGTAAAAAGAAAATATTCACATCGAAATGGTAAGCGTTAAGAGGGCATTGCAAGGCGCGTCCTTAAAGTACAGGAAATTGATTCACGCCCCGCCCCGCCCCCTACCCCGCCCCTCCCCCCACACCCCACACGGGTGTGAGCGGCGAACGTGTATATAGCTACACATAGCGATTGAGAAAATTGCTTCCGCATCCGTAGGTCGTTCCGTGTCTGCTTCCGCGCATATGCAATCACACATAATCAAATGAATGATATTATATCTTTACCGTATCTGTATCCGCGCTTATGGAATCAGCTTAAGACAGATTTGGTGGCATCTGTTTGTTAACTGGAAGATACCGCCGCGTGTATTGGACAAAGACACATAGATCAAATGTCAATCTGACAATAAATTATTTATGTAAATTGAGGCATTAAACCTTAATCCTTTGCCAGGTATGGTTGTCACGCGCCAATAACCAATTTGACCCGTTTGGAAACGGCGCTTGCCCATATGGCAATGTGTTATCGGCGCGTCCGTTTGTAAACTGCGCATGTCCCGTATATAAACTTGTTATCGGCGTGCCCGTCTGTAAACGGCGAGTGACCGATATAGCAATATCAAACTTGCGCCAATAGTAAATGCGCATATTTGTAAAATAATTTTGATTTCTAGCCCTACGTCCGTAGATTTTTGGTTAAGTTTCAATCACTGGAGTAGTTTATTTGGTATTTCTTACTTAAAGAAACACCGCCTTCAAATGAGGTGGTGGGAATTCGCTGAATCTTTGTATGACATGCGTGGGCAATCGCTGGCCGGAGTGTGAAGTACACGGTGTCTGAGTGAAAGTGTTGTTTTTAAAGCGTGCTGTTAAGTTTTCAAGAATAATTTCCTGCCCTGCAAATGGAGTATTTTCTATGAGACGATTTAAAATTGATGTAATAAATGTCAGCATTATTTTTAATGTTTATAAATGAATGTAGTCCAATAACGCGTACGGGTAATCACAAGATAGTTGATTAATCAGAGGTCTAAATCAATTCACCGGACCTTACCATTTTTAGCTATGCCCCGCCCATCTCTAGCTAAGCTCCACCCACACCTCGCTCGTGGTGCGATCGCGCAGACGGTCAGATGTGTCTGAACAACTGAATGGATCGCTGAAATGATAAGACGGAGTTAATGAATGGATGAATATATTGTCTATTGGCGCAAGTTTGACATTGACATAAGGGAAGTGTGCCGTTTACATATGGGCGCGGCGATAACCAATTGGTGTATGGGTCATGCACCGTTTACAAACTATCCTGCACCGTTTACAAGTGGGCCAAATCGGGTACTGTGTCACTACATGGGTATCAAACGTTCAAATGAAAAAGAATATACAGTTTTAATATATGATGAATATTTGCCGTGGTTTGATAAGCGGTTACTGCTTTCTTATGCAGGCTACCGATCAAACCAAGTTAAATATTGATCTGTAATGTAAACTAAAAGACTACTGAATAGTGCTCGAGGCGCGTACATGCGTGTTGGGCACACGTGCGCGTGTTTGCGTGAGCGTGTGCGTATGCGTGCGTCCTGAGATATAGAAATACCTACATATGTACATATTCCTTGATAAAACTGATATTTAGCTCACTTGAATAGCAACACTTAATTTCAAAAGCAATTATCTGGGTCTGATCTGGGCGGAGGTCGTCGCTCCAAAAGAGAGCGGCGCCCATAGATCAGACTTGGCAAACCTAGTCGCAGGAGAATACTGGCTCTGATAACAAAAAGTTGGTGAAGTATTTTATGCAAATGGTAAAATACATGTCGCATTCAGCTGACCTTGTTCGTGAGGCTATCGTCTTGAACTGGCGCCTGACTCCAACTGTAAGCAATTGAAATCGGGCACCGGCTTATGACGCGTGCCTCCCAGACGCGATCGGCTAAATGTCATAACGGACTGTGAAATAGATTATATGCACAGATAATATAGTATTGTTTATGTACTGTATACCGCCATTACTAAAGTATTATTCATGTACCTGTATTCGTATACTTCAAGAGAGTGAACCGAATAAACTAAACTAAACTAAACTAAGATAAGCCAGTGTCTTAGAATTTTGTTTGAATTCACTTGTTTCTATAGGAGCGACAGCGCCTAGTTAAATTAATGTCAAAATATTCAACATAATATTTGTTTAAATAGTAAAGATACGTATAACCTGTCGGCCTATTAAGCGTCTGCCGTTTAATCATGCATAATAATAACCTCGTATATTCTACGTGTTGTCCCGATGCACCCCTCACCCACACTGTACATGGAATGAGGAGATGCTGACTTATTATTATAACACTAAAATTTGTTCATGAAAATTAAAAAATTCTATTCTCATCTAAAATGTTCATTTCCAGGCAAAGAGGAGATTAATGTTTCGAGAATGTAGCGCTGTAACGGTTACCGAGCTAGTCATTACAGTGGTTAATTTTCTAAAATATTATTATTTTGCAGGACCATTACGGAGTGTTAACTGGTTAAAGAGTGACTATTTATTACATATTCTCACGCCTATCCAATTGATAATGAAGCCAATATGCCGCTGACATCCAAAACATACCGCGAGACAAATCTGAATATTCTACACAGACCAGGTCACTGTATTTACATCCTATGTCACCATTACACCCAGTGAGAGAAATAAAATCAAAAAGAAAATAATCTTCAGCGTTCTATTAGCGATGTAAATATGTAAAATGAGACAAAGGCAAGTAGACGCTTCACCACCTGGCGGAGAAAAAGCTATGTGGTCACAGCGCCACCTGGCTGAAAGCTTGCTTGATATGGCAGGGAATGCGCTTCTTTTAATTATTTGAAAACCGAAATGGTGAATATGAAAATTCATTTACAGTTTAATAAATATAACATTGGATATTAAAAGTAATTTGACTGGGAACTGTTGCTATTTATGGCAGCAGCAAGTTAATTTATTTTCAAAATATTCACCAGCGGAACTGTATCGAGTTTACGCGTCTAAGCCCGTTTGAATACTGAATTCACAGAATACAAATTAGATAAGGTTAGGCATACTAGGCATGTAAGCTGTTGAATATTTTGAAACTAATTGGACGGTAACCTATGTCAAAATTCCCAGTCAAATGTGTTTCAAAATATTCAACATTTATCATCTTTATTAAATAATAAATGTGGTTTCGAATTCAACAATTAAGACTCAAAATATGTTTTTCACGAAATAGATAGGGGATGCGCGCTAAAATGTGTGAAAGCGACGATCACATTGCAAGAAAAGCGTACAGATGGGGTATATTACAGTCATTATTTTCGGGAGCTTCAGTTTCAGAACAGTACCGCTAAGAAATGACTTAATAATCTCCCATCTTAACAAAATAAAGCGAAAATAATGAAATAAAATAAAATGTCTGAATATTTTGAATATGTCTTCCAATCCTTTGGAGATTTCAAGTTTGTCCATCGGTCATATGACGTTATAATCAACTACGCGACGTGTAGGGTGACGTCATAATCAACTACGTCGTGAATGATGTAGGTAAGTTCGTCGCGAACGCTTAATTCATGGCGGACTAAGCGTTGCTGCACGAATCGTAGGTCTGTACTATTTAACAAACATGGTGTTGAATATTTTGAAAATAATTTGACTGGGCGCTGATGCTGCCATAGGTAGCAACAGCGTTCAGTCAAATTAGATTCAAAATATTCAACACCATGTTTATTAGATAGTAAATAATACAATATATAGACCATAGGCAGCAACAGCACCCAGTCAAACTAGTTTCAAAATATTCAACAGCTTACCAGCATAGTTTTCTGGAAGGGAGTCCAGGGACTGATCGATCCCAGCACCGTCAAAGCGTGGTCGGGGTTTAGCTAGAGATGGGCGTGACATGGCTAAAACTGGATTCCTCCTTTATGTTAAAAATCTTCAACGGAACATTTCTTACAAATTAATATGTTTCCGTTTGTTTGGTTTTGTTTTGTAAAGTCATTTATAAGCTTTACTGTACGTCTTAACGAAACACAGACTAAATCCATTATTTTACTAAGATTACAGATTACAGATTGGATATCTGGTGGAAATGACAAATGTATACTGTTTCTTATCATTAGACATATTATTACACACTCGGATGCAATATGTAGATGCTGGCACAACATGCAAAGAAATAAGCGGCTGCGTAAACACAACTGCAACCATTAGAAAAATATATTACAATATCTTCTGTCTGTGTTCCTCACTATGCGTTCATCTGTGAGTTGGTATTTACTCTCGCGCTATCAAAGAAAGCGTTGCATTCATTCGCGTCTGGCTTGTCTGTGAGTTTTAACTGGCGTTGCAAAGACAATTTAGCTTACGTTGTCCGTCATCTGGGTAAAAGAGACCGGATCCGGATCGGATGGTTTCGATCGATCCATGCACTTTCTGAATCTCAACTTCCAGAAAATATATACAAGTAAGCTGTTGGATATTTTGAAACTAATTTGACTGGGTGCTGTCAGCGCCCAATGAAATTAGTTTCAAGACATTCAGCAGCTTCTTTATTAAAAAGTATAGACACAATTCGTGTAACAACGCTTAGTCCATCGCCAAGTAAGCATTCGTGACGAACTTATCTACGTCATTAAGGAAGTCATTGAACTTGACGTCAGCCTACACGTCACGTAGTTGACTATGACGTCATATCATTGATGGATAAACGTGAAAGGTGAATTGGCCGTTAAATACGTTGCACCATGAATTCTCAGAATTTCATTTTAAAGTAAGCCGTTTAACATTTTGAAATTAATTTGATATATGGCCGCAACGGGTCCACTCAGATTAGTTTCAAGATACTCAACAGAAGATTTATTCAAATCTAAATAAATCTTCAAATTTTGCAGTTCAATTTAAATGAGTTAACGGAGGGTGACGTGATGACCTGGGGGGGGGGGGGGATATCAGACATGGGGATGCACGTCACGTGACTGTACTCGCGCCTCCTATCATCGGGCGGTGAGTTTAAGCACCTACCAGAGTAAAACGGAAATCGAATTTAGTGATTTGGAACTCCACTATGCGCGTGCGTGCGGTCGGGCGGGCGTGGTAGGTGCGGTGCGGGAGTTACGCGGACGGGTGTGTTAAAGGTGACGATGCTTGCACTTATTCCACGTATTTCTCATTTCCCGTTAACCTTATTTCATAGCAATGTTTGGCATACTGACCGTAATAAATAAATTATAACCAAAATTAAAGACAAATACGTTAATTGTCCCAAGTCACGTGGGCTGTCAACGCACAGGATTAAGACCTCACCGTGTAAATAGGTGTATTGCCATATAATCGCTACATGTATCTCTACAGCGATCGTTAAACATTTTAAAACACTACCTCCTTTTAGTGTAACTAACATAAACGTAATGCAGCGATTCATACGCTGTGGATTCTGTATGCGGGTCTCTGGTGCAACTACATTAAATAGGGCGAAATATTATTGAAATGAGAATAAATAAACCGTTTCACTTTTCTTATCTGACGAAAGCAGGCGATGACACATAGTCATATCGCGCGGTCTCGCCCTCCTGCTAACGCTGTCGTATCGAGTCCCGTGCTTGCACGCTTATGATGGTTTCACTAAGTTCGCGAAACTTCATAAATGAAGTCAGTCAACTACTGCCTAATACAATTGCTCGGTTATTATCATCCTACTACTATACTGTTAATCGCATAGATTGGTGTTAGTGTCTCACAAGCTCTCCGCCAATATTGGCACGAAGCTACGCCTCTAATTTAGACTTATAGCGAGATTGAAGTAGGCAGTACTGGATCGGGGGGGGGGGGGGGGGGGGGGGTAGGTGCGTGCGGTCTTATGACCTGATGTACCCTAAAGACCACCCCCCCCCCCATGGGTACATCAGGTCATAAGACCGCACGCACCTACTCCCCCCCCCCCGACCCAGCACCTACCCCATCCCTTCCCCACCCCCGTTAGGTCCAGGTCAGGCCCTCCCCATCCCCCACGCCCAAGTATGAGGAGCAACAGAAAAGCCATGGACAAGAACAGCAACATGAGATAAAATCGAGAGACAACGATCAACACACACACACACACACACACACACACACACACACACACACACACACACACACACACACACACACACACACAGAGACACAAGCTAATGCACAAACCGACGTCACAAGAACTCACAAGAATTCAACAGAAACCATAAAGGCCAGGCGTGAGTCTAGACCCTAGCATTGGGAACTAGCATATAAACGCCTTACATATTACAACACACACGCACAGGCAGAAATCTGATTAGCTACCTGAAAACCGACAGCCAACATAGTGAGAAATCTTGGGTTTGCAAGTAAGGCCTCGAACAGCGAAGCGATGTGAGTGGTCGTATGTTAGTACGAGGGCCATGACACGCCGTGAGAAGCGTAGGTACTGATTTCTTGCCGGAAACAATGACCGTGATAGTACCGGCAAAACATATGCTTTTCACGCAGATAGTGGAAAATAACATATGCATAGAATTAACATTACAAAATTCCTACCAGCAGTACCCTTATACTATTACCATATACGAGAAATCAGGGATTGTATAATCCTTACACTTCAAATTTTCTCACATTGCAACACATAGGCCCTATTTGTATTGTCTAGATTTTTCCGTTTTAGGACAAAGCTTGTGAAATCATAGTCACGGTCACAACCTAAATTCATTTTATAGATTGTGTCCCCCCCCACCCCCACCCCGGCGCTTACTGTTACACGGGAATGGCAGAATCCATTTTTTGCTGTTTATTCCCATCTCTAGCTCGACCCCACTCGGACTTTGTCTGTGTTGAAATCGATCGAAACATGAATCTCAATTTCCAGATGACTATGCTGGTAGGCTGTTGAATATTTTGAAACTAATTTGACTGGTTGCTGTTGCTGTCTATGGCAGCAACAGCGTCCAGTCAAACCAGTCTCAAAATATTCAACACGATGTTTATTAAATAGTAAAGCCATACAATTAGTTCAACTTGAATTAAAGGTTTATGGCAGACGTAATTACGCCATTCACGGTGTAATTGATTATGATATCAGCCTACACGCGATGTAGTGCCTTATGACGTTACATGATTGATCGATAGACTGCATTCATTCATTCAAAACAGGAGCAATAAGATATGGCAAACCGCTGCCTTACCATTTCTTGACACATGGTAAACGCGTTCTTGATTCTTCAGATCTTTTAGAATAGTCAGATCATGGCCAACGTTGCGGAATCCTACCGTACGGCCACGCCCTCTCTTGGATTAAAATGTCAGTCAAACCGGACAAGTAGATTCTGAGAAACCGTGTTCTTATATCCGGATCGCGGCCAACGTCCGGAAATACTCTTGGATGGTAAATATTTCCGGTGTGTTAAAGTTTGAACAAAATCGAATCAGTAGTTTTTTAGATACACATTTGGACGCACGTAGCACGCAGCGCGCACGCACATACACACGCGCACATGTATAGTCATACACACACACGCACGCAGAGACACACACGCGCACTCACGCACGCACACGTGTCGTTGGGACAAACTGTTGACGGCTGGCCTCGAACTAAGGAAACTCGTATAATCGTACTCTGGAATTATGAGGCAATACTCGCTAAGTTGCCATTAGTAGTAATTGCAGGTAGTAAAATCAACATACGTCCGTGATTGCACAGATTACTGGGCCAGTACTGGGCCAATGTCGGTCTGTATTAGCCGGGTATTGGCTCAGGGCTCGCCCAGTAGCCTGCATTATTAGGACGTCTGTCGCTATAAAGTCGATAAACAGTTTGTAAATGCGCGAATCTATTCACGATGACAAAGACACATAAACGCAGAAATATCAGCAAAGGTTACAATCATCTAACACATCTAATCCTGCATAACGTAAAATTTATGTTAACGTTCAATGGAATTGATTTCTTTAAAAACACTTCCTGAGAAAGTCGTTGCTGCGTTATCTAGACCTATATGTATGCCTACACCGCGGACATCGGTATTTTTCGTAGTCAGCTCCCATGAATTTACGTTTATCGGACTTCAATATTATGACACGCATTAATGTGAGTTTTATTTTACTGTTACCATTAATGATATCTGTTGTCCATTAGGCGCATAACCCTTCCTCTGCTACGCACAAATAGTCCAATTGTCCAAAATCTGTGAACCGTTTTGAGCTATGTAGGTTAATCCGGCCTCTACTGGGGTCTTGAGGAATGGCAATAGGTCACAGGCCGATAGAAGGCTGCCTTTGGAATTTTACCCCTGGCATGTCTGGCTCGGTAACCGAGCCAGTAATTCCAGTGGTAAATTTTAAAAAAATAGTCTTCTCTTGATCAGGAAAGGGACATTAACTAAAGAAGAATTTTAAATTTCTTGATATGTCTATAAATAAAGGGGTAAAGATAGCACTTCCGCCGAGGAAGATAATTAAATATCAGTAAATCAAGCGATCACATCGTATGAATTAAAGCTTCCGTGTATCAATAAATACTAACTTGTAATGCCCATACGTCATATTACCTGAATCTATTATCTTTATTGATAGGGTATTCTTAAACAGAGCGACTATATACCCAGTGTAATGGGTTATCTTTCCAGACGTTTCAAGGTGTGCGCACGTAGGCCGGATATACGGCATTAGTTAATTAGCGCATTGATTACAATTAATACACCTATTAAAATTGCAAGTATTCCACGAAATTAAATGTCTCGCATGTCTCCTCTTTGTCAGAGCGACCTTGATGTTTGAGCTTGTGACCACAATGCCACCGTGCTGCTTCCTAAAATGATAGGTAAAATGCATCCTAGTTTGGTTCCAAAAGGATTAACCTATTCTGAAATATAAATGTAAATGATTTGCTAAACGCAGAAACTTAACGTTTAAAAAGCAGATGCCAAATAGCAAGGTCAGAATTACCTTGACTTTTGACCTAGTTACCTCACTGTCGTCATTCTCCTTATGTCATAGGCAGACATGTGTTCAAGGTTGTTTCCACTAGAATTAAGCTATCTGAAATATGGGCAAAGATGTTTTGCTAAGCACATAAACATAGCATTGACAGACCGCAATACTGACAGACTGACCAATCGGGCGATCAACTGACTGACCGACCGATCGACAGGCAGACCGACCGAATGACTGATCGACAGACAGATCGACTGACCAACTGCCCGACCGACCGACCGACCGACCGACCGACCGACCGACTGACCGACAGACAGACAGACAGACAGACAGAGAGACAGACAGACAGACAGACAGACAGACAGACAGACAGACAGACAGACAGACAGACAGACAGACAGACAGACAGACAGACAGACAGACAGACAGACAGACAGACAGACAGCATGACAGACAGACAGACTGGCCGCAATACTGACCTATAATAGTTTCGAGCGCAATTAAAATTAAGAACAAATTACATTAGAATATATTTACGAAAGCAACTATTTGCCAGATTCGTAGCAAAATGGAGCCTCATATTAATGACAGTATCATTGATCTTGTCTAGCACTATAGCTGTTTCATGACAACTCCGGCCAAAACCGGTATCTGTAGGCGTCTTGAGGAATGTCCAGTTGCCGGCCAAGACAAGATTATTTTTTTTAATTTTACGACTGAAATGACTGGGTCGATAACAGAGCCAGCCATTGCAGTGGTAAATTGTCAAAGACACTCCTCTCTTGGCCTGCAAATGAACATTCAATAAGGAAATATTTAGATTTTCTTGACAAAATTTTGACATTAAAGGGTTAAATTATGAATCAGCAGAATCTCAATTGCAAGGTAACTATACAGGTAAGTTGTTGAATATTTTTAACGAACTTGACAGGCACCTGTTGCTGCCATAAGCATCAATAGCATTCTGTTAAATTAGTTTCAAAATAACTGGACACAGATTTATTTACCATGCCGTCATTTTTTGCAAACAACAGCGACCGAATACAATGTATACCTAGCCATGAATGAAAACTGACACTTCAAAAATATTGCTTTACGGATATGTATGGCCAAACTGCTGAAAAGTTATATAGTGATCTTCATTACTCACTTACCTCTACTGTCAACGGTGTACAGCCATCAGCATTCAATCAAGATGGCAACTCTTCAGGTATGTCGACTTCAATTCCAAGCTTTGAAACCTGAACAAAACAGACGCAAATGTAGGCATCGCTTTGCGTAGCTGTTCCTAGGTTTTAGAAAACTCAACAGCTGCATTCATGTACACCTGTGCGTAATATGCAACTAATATCGTCTTTGCCATCCGTGCCACCGTCGGACTGCATATACAGGAGAGATTGATTATAACTAAACTAGTATACACAGTAAAAGCAGGAAGGCAACTCTTCAAATCAGGTCAACAACGAAGTGCGCATGACGAAAGCAACGCCAATACTCCCGAGGCTCTCGATCCTATGGCGGCGTAGACATTGGTTCCGATCATAAAACAATGATTACACGAATATGGATTGACGGGATGCCTCTCACCTACAAACGAGCATCATATGGAATGTGTCTCACTTACAAGCGAACATCAAAACAAAAATCCAAGATGAACCATATTCTCTCGAAAATATGATGATGGCTGTAGATTTCCGCGAAACATTTCTACGTTGCAAAAATTCCCGGACGACTTGAAGACACACATCTCCATGTACCGGACTTCTTGAAGGCACACATCTCTGTGGTGTGACTCAGCGAATGAAGATGTGGTGGCATTTACAGAAGAGTTATCAGAATCTTTCTGGATAGAATGATGAGAAAATCTACTACTAGCTTTAATAGTTTCGTGAACCATACTTGTGTTGTCCACAATGAAGCTATAAGAACTACATCCGTTCCATCTGATTCTATTTTATGTAGCAAACTGAAAGGGCAAATATGTATGAATTATAATGTGACCACTGTAATGTAAATGCACCAACTGCTATTGCAAGCGGATCTGGCTTCCAGGCTACATAATGTTCTAACCGATTGTTAAGTCTGGAAGTAAACAAATCTATTTCCGGCATTGCAACCTTTTGCTGAATTTGCTGAATTATTCTATGATTTAGTTTCCATTCAGAATCATAACTGACTTTCTGTGACTCGTCATCAGCTTCTTTAGTATCTATACCACGAATATAAGATGCACCAAACCAGATATTTCTAGCTATGCACCAATTTCAAATCGCTTTTGTGACTTCATTGTCGATAAGCATTTTGCTGCACATTTTATTTATACATGCAACGGCTCCCGTGTTATGAATCATTATGGGTCTTGCATATGTAGCTGTGTTTTGATTACACAATGATTTCCGAGCAAGAAAAGCGGATTTATTTCTAACTAATTTATGTGACTGTGGGCTTTTTATTCTGACCACAAACCACCTGCTCTGATTGTGCTACACATTTCACCAGACTTATCTTTGAAGTATCGCAATTCTGTTGGTAATATCGGACGTGCTCTTCTGCGCGGTCCTGTGAAAAAACAATTCATATTTATCTGTCACAAATATATTTCGGTTCTTATGTTAAATAATATTCAATTCTGTTTTTCATAATTGCCCTTATTTTGTTTCAGAAATTTATTTCGTTCAATTTCTATGGTCTTAAAATACAATGATGCATACCACACTTGATTCAGTTGCTACTAACACACCCACATTTTCATCACATTGTCGTATTATGGCCAGGTTTAAAGTCAAACCTTTCACAGAATGCTATAATCTGATCTTTTTTGTTTGTGGCAAATGCACTGTCATATTCGTAGAATCTAAAACAAAGCAAAGGTAGTCAATTGTTTTGCTAGGCTATAGCAGTATTTTTTCTGGGTCAATTGTGAAACCAAGTCTATTCATTAGTGAAACTATGGCGATATTATTCTCCATACAATCATGATACGAGTCACTGTGGAGCAGACAATCACCAATATATCCCACAATTGAATGTCCATGTTTACTTAATGTGGAATAAGCAGGTTTCAAAATCTCTGTGAACAGCCACTGGGCTGATGTCAATCCAATTACTAAAGAACAAAATTGGTAAAGGTCACCTTTCCAGAAACATAGCAAATATGCCCTCTCATGAGGATGAACAGATACAGAGTAATATGCATCCTATAATTCATGCAAAATAGCATTTTGGCTTCTTGAGCTTAATAGCCATATTTTATGAATCCATCTTAATATGGTAGTCAAGATTCAGAGATTTAGTACTGTTCTGTATGAATCATTTTTGTTGGCTCTTATATCGATATATATTCGGAATGAACTGTTCTTTATCACGTTCAGCTAATTCCACAACATACGTTTCAGTTAATGGCTGTAATTCATGATCGATTAATGTCGGAAACAGTTCATCCCGATGTAACTACATAGGGCATACCTACTGTCCTGATTTGGCTTGTTTTAAAATTCCAGTCTCACTACCTTTCCGCAATCAATATATGTGGCAATTTCTTGCTAATTACAAACATAATGGCTGGTTTTCACAGCATGAAGATTAGCATATGTATTCACAATCATAAGATTACAAAGAAAATTAACCATTTGTGCACCTGTTTTAGTCCTATCTAGATCTACCCGGATTTCTTCCCTGCACATTTCGCGAAGGATTTTCCGTTAGGTCCGTTACTTGACTTCCATTTCGGATTGTACTGGTCCCTTCTTGTGAAATTATTGAAATTATTGTAGCGTCTTCTGTAGACTCTATAACCACGTCTGAAACCACGGTATGGTAATGGTCATCTAGCCCTATACCGTGTCCTCTGATCTTCATATAAATCCTTCATTTGTTTAGCCACATTAACTCTGAATAACTTATCTGTAACACTATTATTCGGTTGGCACACAGATTGATATGTCCTGTGTAATCTATACGTGATCAAGCCTTTCCGTCTTTGACTAATTTCTCCATACAAGTGGTAATTTTCATGGGGGCCGTGACCATTATGTTTCTACCTTTTTTTCTTGTTAATCTACGTGCCTTGGACGATTTACAAAAGATTTAGCTCCTATGCCCCTCTGAAATGTGGGCCTAACTCCGCCAGAGCATGAATTCCAAAATGGCTGCCAGGGGTCATTTTAATAATGTGGCCGGTGATAACTTTTGAACTAAGTACACTACAGTCATGAATGATCGGCCATTTTCCACTCATTTTGGCGTGAGAAATCTGTTGTGATGGGCTTGTTTGGCGGTGATTTTCACCTCTAAATCCAAGATGGCAGCTGTCGGCATGGGGAAATAGATAGCCAGTTATTTTTCAGTTTTGATGTCACCTTGATCTTTTATATAACACAACCGCCTTCCGTGATTTTAAATATTCAGTCATGCAAAATAGCCCTCAATATGAATCCAATGCCTTGAAAAACTAGTATTGGTACCATACATGATAAAACATGCTGTATGTACTGTATGAAAGGTGCGGATCCAAAGAGCACAGCCATCATAATCAGTTACTCCTCTTATCAAAAGAAGATGCGTGGATTAAGTTCAAGTCGCATGCTGTTTACCATGCTTATTATACAATGAGACAAAGGACGAGTATGTTAATTGATAAAGCCCATGCCAAATAAAAGGCCTTTAGAATGAAGATTCCTTATCCACGTGAGTTCTAGCGCAAGCAAATATATTATCATAAATCTCTTACAGAAGAAACAGCACAACATCTTCAACGAGTGAACCTGAGAGACACATAAATTGTTCTTCAATTATACATGTTCGGTAATCGTCAAAAGCCATGAATTACGCACGCTATATGGCCGCTCGACAGATAAGCGCATACTTTCCAATTATGGACATCATTCAGTTGTCAAGTCACGCTCTTTGAAGTCGCTTCTCGTCAATGAATGTGGCCCTTCCACACCCAAATGGCTTTCACCAATTCCATTTACAAAGAATTCAAATGTTCAGCGATATCAGGCATCATGGTGACAGCCGGCGTATCCGCTGAGGATGTGGTTGGTCACTCACTGCGTCGCAAACATTTCAAACGTGGTATGCGGCATTGAGACTTTTCTAGCAGACTTCATCACATTCCAGACACGATCATGAATGCCTCTCCTATGTCCGGGAAAATCCATGCATCCACTGCCAAGCTGTGCCAGTAAATGATGCATCCCGATGAACTGCCGGAAGCCTACATATACGTTGAAATCGACGAGGAACTACAGAAGCTTGCTGACACTCTGTACAAATAATTTATTTAATGAGAACTCGAAACTGACATAAGTTCAAATCTTCAATAAAACTTATGCTGTTCATAACAACAATAAAAATGGATGACACCTTCCAGACTTCATTGCGGTTCTGGTCAGTCTTCCTGATAAACAGGCTGCTTATATTTAAAGTTGTCTGTTTGCCCAGTCCATGACTCAGAGGCCATACTTCTGCATGGCCCTTGACATATGGATTGAGTCAACATTGAATAAGGGCTTGAATATGAAGTCTGATTGGCTTGCCATTCTCAATAATGAGAAACAGTTACACACCAACACTCGCACCGTCAATGATGTAAACGGAATGATGGTCAGCGTACACCACCATTCCGACAACAAGGAACATGCTAAAAAGAAACATACCGATTGCATCGCAAGTCAAGACTGATGGCTAGGCTGTTCATGATCTGCGCGCATATCTAACTGACTGCAAGTACGATCCGTTTGACCATTTCCAACCAAACCCTTGATTCTCTGCAGTCAGGAATTCCGCATTCAGAAACGTTCGCTGCTGATCTGACACAGGAAGATGTCATGAGGAAATTGGATGCGTTTATTGTAGAGAGGTTTATTCCAAGGTTAATTCACTGCATGATGAGTATCGTGGAGTAAATGGCATCATTTGCAATCTAAGAAGTAAAACCATCAGACAACGACAATATGAATGGAATGACAGCATAGGGGGAAACAAGACCCATGGCCTCTGTTTTTGGCCTGCCTGAAGAGAGTCGTTCTCTCAAATTTGAATCGTTCAGAATTGTGTGACAAAAGAGAGTCTGCCTATCTTCAATGCCAATGGCACGATACGGAATGTGCAGACGCACAATCTGCAGGAGAAACTCACGATGACACCCATACAGGAAACTAATACATATGCAACGATCATTGAACTGTGTGCCTCATCTGGTGCTTGGCTGCCATAACTACTGAAGATTGAGAGAATACCGATGGTACCAATCATAATTGGGGAGATTATAGAAAGTGGTTCACACAGTCCTGACACGGCACACATTTACAGAGTGGATCATTTGTGTGAACGATCCATGCAATCAGAAACACAAAATGAAAGACAGCGAGCATATGCCACATCAGAAGGTGTACCAATGAGTTTTATATATTTACATGAAGTCAGAAGATAAGTTTCCTGCAAGCAAAGACAATAAGATCTGCTTGCGTTCATTTCAGCCAGCATGATTACAGAACACTGCAGCCACATCTGCTGTAGAAATAATCTATTATGTATGTATCAATGCCAAGAATCTCAGTACTGGGCAGAACAGTCAGGTAGTATAAGTCGGTATATCGATCGACCAGTCTGTCGGTTGGTCAGATTTTGGCATTTATAACAAAGCCTATAGCTCAGGATTGGGTAATCATATCACAACAAGATTTGGACACATGGTTACTTATAGCAAGTGGAAACAACAACACAAGAATGATATTTTCAGGTAAAAGGGCAAACTGCTATGGCTGCAACCATAGCCTGTCACACTTGTTTAACACTGCATAGGTCGCAGTTAATGAGCATCCACATTCGCTTAATATCTCAGAAGGCGGATATATTGCATTACAGATCAAGGCAACCTTACAAGTGGACAATAAGTGCCCTTTCCCCATGCTAGAATTAATGGAAGAAGACATTGCATTTGTGCACATAGGTAGTTTGGTTTCTAAATTATACAATTTCTGATTTTCAACATGGGAGCGGTTATCTTGGATTTGGAGGTGAAAATGAATGCCAAACAAGAAATCGACTATGACGACATATTTCTTACGTCAAAATGAGTGGAGAATGACACATCATTCATGATTGCAGTGTACTTAATTCAAAAGTTATCAACGGCATCATTCTCGAAATGACCCCCTGCCAGCCATTGACGGGAATTTGCTTTGTAATCCATTTTTTCCGTGTCCTTTCATAGGTTTATATAGTCCCATGCACTGGATTCTTGGCGCCATGCCTTTGACAAGAAGGTATTGCTGTTTCTGCGTCTTAATATCCGAATATATGGCGTTCTTCACACCCTCTTCCGGAATATTGTTCCGTAGAGCTTATTTATAGGGTAGCTTTGGGCCCATAGCTCCCATCCAGTCTGACAAATTCGTTTAATTCGGCTATTTAGGCAGATAGGTCGTTTTCTGAATGCCGGCACTCGACTTCAGAATAACTGTCGCGCAGATTATCAAATGGATCGACCTTCAAATCTTCTCCGCTGGTTGATTTAGTGTTCGGCCTTAAAGTATTGGTTTTACAACGTATCGGATGAATTTAATCAGTCGTTTTATCTTTTTGATCTCCAAACTTCTTAGGATTAACCTCGTTACCCCTATCACTCTCTGGGAATATCGTCGGTTATGTCAAAATCTGTTAATATGTGCGACGACCGCCGCCGCCGCTGCCGCCGCCGCCGCCGCCGCCGCCACCACCACCACCACCACCACCAACGCCGCCATCAACATCATCAACATCATCATCATCATCATGCCCACTACCACTACCACCACCATCACCACGAGCATCATCATCAGCATCATCATCGTCGTCGTCACCACCAGCACCACCAGCACCACCACCACCACCACCACCATCACCGCCACCACACTCAACACCCTCATCATCATCATCATCAAAATCACCGCCATCACCACCATAGTCATCATCATCATCATCGTCATCATCATCATCATCATCATCATCATCATCATCATCATCATCATCATCATCAGCATCATCGTTCTTTGTTTGGGTTTTTTCGATCTCACAGATTTCTGCTCTTTCGACCCTTCTGCAGCAGAGACTTAGACCATGATATGCCTTGATTCACTCAACTTAGCTGAAAGAAAGGTGCTTCTCAGATGGATTGAATGTTCTTGATAATACCAGTGCGTAACTTTCTTAGTCAGTGAACCTCTTTCACAGCGAAGCACGAATGACGTCACAAGCTGCGCACGTGCCCTCATAGGGGCACCAGAGTACTTACTTCAGTGAGATAAAGTGCGTGTCACAGAATGAAAAAGTATCATTTCTCTTGTGTAATACTTCCCATGATTGAATTAATTGCATTAACAATGCCACCGGACATTATAGCTAGGCACAGCAATGAAATGGACCGTTCCAGTTTATCCATCAATCTTATGACGTCATAATTAACTACGCGGCGTGTAGGATAAGATTATAATCAATGGCGTCATGAATGGCGTAGATAAGTTCGTCAAGAACGCATAATTGATGACGGACTAAGCGTTGTTGTACTAACTGTATGTTTTTAATAAACATGGTGTTGAATATTTTGAAACTAATTTGACTGGATGCTGTTACTGCCATAGGCAGCAACAGCACCTAGTTAAATTAGTTCTAAAATATTCAACAACTTACCAGGATAGTTTTCTGGAAATTGATGGCTAGACAGTTCAGGGATCGATCTCAGCACGGCGAAGTATGGGCGGAGCTTAGCTAGAGATGGGCGGGGCATAGAAAAAATCCGCCATTAACAGAAGCCAGCCGTATAAACGATTTTATTAAAACATAACACGAGCGTGTGGTTGAATTAATCAAACAATTGTAATTATTGACCAAAATTTTATTTTTTGCCAATATGCTCGTTAAGCCTAACGTCATACATAATGCAATTGACCCGATGCGTTGCATTTTGCTTTATGGCGTCACAATGAATTTGTTGCTGACCAACAACATTGTCAATCTGCCAATCTGTCAATCAAATATATGACATTGTAATGAATTACGTCACATGCAGGTTGACGTCACAATCAATTATGTCATGGATGACGTCCCTAAGTCCATCATATAAACGCTTAATGGTCCCTCAAGTTGTAGGAATTGTATATTTTTATTATTTAATAAACATTCTGTTGAATATTTTGAAACTAATTTTACTGGACGTTGTTGCTGTCATAAGCAGCAACAGTGCCCAGTAAAATCAGTTTCAGAATAGTTAAGAGTTTACCTTGATATTGGAATTCTGATAATTCAGGGTGCGATGGATTTCAACACGGGCAAAGCATAGGCAGTGCTTAGCTGGAAATGGGCGCGGCATAGCTAGAAATGGGCGAGGCATAGCTAGAAATGGGCGAGGCATAGCTAGAAATGTGCAAGGCATAGCTAGAAATTGGCGAGGCATAGCTAGAAATTGGCGAGGCATAGCTGGAAATGGGCGCGGCATAGCTAGAAATGGGCGAGGCATAGCTAGAAATGGGCGAGGCATAGCTAGAAATGTGCAAGGCATAGCTAGAAATTGGCGAGGCATAGCTAGAAATTGGCGAGGCATAGCTAGAAATTGGCAAGGCATAGCTAGAAATGGGCGAGGCATAGCTAGAAATTGGCGAGGCATAGCTAGAAATTGGCAAGGCATAGCTAGAAATGGGCGAGGCATAGCTAGAAATGGGCGAGGCATAGCTAGAAATGGGCGAGGCATAGCTAGAAATGGGCGAGGCATAGCTAGAAATGGGCGAGGCATAGCTAGAAATGGGCGAGGCATAGCTAGAAACGGGCGAGGCAAAGCTAGAAATGGATCACTCTATTATTAATATAGTATTAGAAATGAAAGTTCCAAATCTAAAAACATTTATCAAAGGTCAAATGTCCACGGATAAGTAGTAGTCATCCGAAACTGGATTCATGCATTGTTTTATCCTTTAAATTTTTGGAAAGGTTCATTGCAAGTTGATGGAAAAGAAGAATGGCCAACCCTTGCACTAACTCCAGGGTATTTATTACAAGGCAATTGCGTATGTAAGTTGTTAAATAATTTGAAACCAATTTCGCTGGACGCTAATATTGCAATAGGAAGCAGCAACTTCAAGCGAAATAAGATTCAAAATAGTCACCCCCAAAGGTTCATGTGCGTTATCTAGCATCTGTTATCTGATATGTTGGGATCAACGTCTCTAGGCGACCCGAGGGTAATGCCCGGGAACAGATGCTAATTGGCATTACCGTAACATATTTCAATCCGCGTATGGTGTGGCGTATGTGGCATTTACCTTTAACTAAGGTATTCTTCAGTTTAATATTCAGAAATTTATTTATCTTATCTAATTTACGTGTTGCTGTGTATATGCATTTCCTTTTGCTACTTTCTTCCCAAAGCGTGTCACCATCTTGGTTCACGCCTTTGTAACACATACACCGACATTTGGCGAATAGTCAACTATCTCATGTTGTCGTAAACAGTACAGCTCAGAAACAACATAAAATATTTGCAATAGAAAAAAACCACACTGTTCACTATTTTTAATGTAATTGGATTGGAACACATTGCTGCCATAGGCAGCAATGTGTTCCAATCTAATTATGTTCAAAACATTCAACAGAACATTTCTTACGTTGTGTTCAAAATTTTACTAACTAAAATGTTTGTTTTATTTAGTTTTTGGAAACAGATTAAGTTATGTCTGAGCTCTGCAGCTGTATGACAATCACAAATTAGATTAAGATCGAATGTCGAACAGAATACTACACGCTCTCGTATACAGTTCAGTCACAATTAAGGAACGAAAGATCGCCATCAGGGATGTTCTATAAACATTGGTCTCATTAGTGGCACATCCTGTCCAGTATGCGATACGCCCATGGGGGGGGGGGCGGGCGTGTATCAATGACGTATTTATCTCAAGGGGCTATACTTGTTGCGGTTTAACAGAAAATAGAATTGTCTTACGTCTTCCGTTTTGAGTCAGTCACGCCACACTAATAGGAAGAGAAATATGTAGTCTTAGGGCGTGTTCACACCAGCTAGTTAATCATGAGTAACGCCATGCTTCGGTATGCCGTTATTCTGGATTAAGGCCTCTTTCTCATTGCCTAATCCTGTTTAACTATTTCTTGTATTATGTAGGTTAATAATTAGCCGATATATCGTTTTGCGTTCACACTGCGAGAAGATAGTCCCGGACTGGACGGTGGCGCTAAATGGCGGAGAGCGAGATACAATGCTGGTCATCGCGCTCCCTGCCAGACAGTGAGAGACAAAGTGCACAGTAACACTACCTGGCAAATTTTGACGGAGTAGGCCGCGTTCTCATAAGCAATAGCGATATATCGGAAGAAAAACCGCAGATTTTGTGGGATTAAATTTCGAAATAAATGACGTATTTATTCCGGTACAAGAGCCAGTCCAATGAGAACGCTAGCCGATATACCTGGTATTTACCGAAATAGTGGTTGTATGAGAACACGGCCTAAGACTCTAGTGAGAACACCGTCTGAACACGGGCCTTATAGGCCTTGTTCTCATACAGCCGATTTTGCGGTAAATACCAGGTATATCGGCTGCCTCTTGTCCCGAAAAAAATATGTCACTTATTTCAGAAGATTAATGTCACAAAATCGGTTTATCTTCGCACATATCGTTATTGATTCCCTATGTGAACGCAACCTATTCCCTCAAAGCGTGCAAGGTAGAGTTACTGTCTACATTTTCTCTCACTGTCTGCCAGGTACCGCAACGGTCATTGTTTTATCTCACTCTCCACCAGGTAGCGCTTCCGTGTAGTCCAGGATTATCTTCCACCAGTGTGAATGCAAACAGATATATCGGCTGTATAGTAACCTCCTAGTACACGGATTAGGCAATGAGAAAGACGCCTAAGTGTTTATGAAGACGAGACACATGTCCTAGGAATGGAGGGATACTATCTGCCACTCAGGTATTTGAGATTGAAATTCGAAATACCTCACTCGTTAGCAGTCATAGTTAAATGGCGTATGTTCTACGGGTAATGGACAGTGATACGACAGTAACCATTTGCGTTGTATATATGTTGAGAAATAATAATTTACTAAACATTTAGTTGACTATTCTGAAGCTAATTTGACTGGGAGCTGTTACTGCCAAACACTCCCACAGAAACTAGTTTCAAAATATTCAACACCTTACCTATATGGCCACCTTGAAAATGAGAATCTGGGCCATCAGCGTTCAAAGTGTTGAAATATAATTCAAACATGCGCACACAATAGGCGGAGCTAAGCTCGAAATGGGCGTGACATACCTAGGCAAGGATACTTGTATTATAAGCCAGTTTCAGTTACGTCAGCGACTTTATCAAAAAGAAACAGGGCATGTTGTCTATGCAAATTACAGGTTGGCCCATGGCAAATTGCAATATTAATCATGCATCGTGCTTATTGTTCATTCAAGGCATCCCCTTTTAGCCCAGTTAAATTAATTTCAAAATATTCAGCAGGGATCTATTCAAGTCCCAACACGTAAACCGCGTGGGTGGAGCTTAGCTATAGATGGGCGGGGCATAGCTAAATCTTGATTTCTCCATTGATGTCAAACGTACAGAGAGCTATAGTACAGAAATCAACGGGATACATTTGTATTAGATACAAAGGGAAGCCTGAGCATTGACCTATATTCCAAATGTCAAAATAATGTATTTTGTATTTGGATGATATATTTTGCCGAAAAGTACCGACTCTAAGTTTACCACAACTTCCTAAACAAATAACAGAAATATTTCCATTTTCCCAATTTCTGATAGGCGGAAATACATCGAGTATACACCGTGACACAGTATTGTACTAACCCATTACCAATATTGCTGGGGCATGGTCTGTGGAACATTACTTGTCTCGCGCCATACATGCACGTGCGCGCACTCACGTACGCGCACATACGCACGCGCGCACACACACACACACACAATCGCGCACGCACACGCGAACGCATGGATGAACAAACTAATTAACGAATGAACGAACATACGAATAATTGAACGAATGAACGAACAAATGAACGAACGAACGAATGGCGGAAGGGACAAACGAACGATTGGACGGACGTACGAACGAACGAACGAACGAATGAATGAATGAACGAACGAACCAACGAACTAGTGAACGAACAAGTGAACGAACGAATGAACGAATGAGCAAGCGAAAAAGCGAGTGAACGAACGAACGAATGAACGAACGAATGAACGGACAAATACACATGTATTGAAGTAAGATGTGAACGTATAGGCATGCTCTGTTGACATCTAGCCTTTCGAAATGGTCGAGAGCAGGGCTTCTCAGTGAACCCCTTCGACTTTGTCATATCACCTAGACATATTCCAGTATGACTTCACCTGATATTACCTCCACAGAGACCTTTCCATCTTTAGCTATGCCCGGCCCATCTCTATATAAGCTCCACCCACACCTCGCTGATGTTGGGATCGATCAATCGCCGAACATCCTAACTATCAATTTCCAGAAAACTATACAGGTAAGCTGTTGACTATTTTAAAATTAATTTTACTGGGTGCTGTTGCTGCCACAGGCAGCATCAGAGCCCAGTCAAATTAGTTTCAAAATATTCAACAGCGTGTTTATTACATCACGTACAACGTGTCGGCTGGCTGTTAAAGAGTTAAAACCGGGCCATATAGAATCATTTATGACGTACTGATTATGACGCCATCCTACACACCGCTTAGCTGATTATGACGCTATATGACGTCCGATCGATAGATGAATACTCTGGAAATGTGAATTACAGGAGACACTCGGCATCCATATACATTTCATAAATGTTCAGGAGGAGGACGCCCGTTCCATTTCTCCTAAAACTCCTAAAGACCCAGTTAGTAAGATCGCATTTGTAGCTCGTGAATACCCGTTGCACATGCGATCTACTTAACCTCGTGTGAGAGATGTGATACACAATGATACCTCGTGTAAGATCCTCTATGTACACTCTCGCTTGACGGCCTATATATATAAATAAATATATATATATATATACATATATATATATATATATATATATATATATATATATATATATATATATATATATATATATATATATATATATATATATATATGTATATATATATATATATATATATATATATATATATATATATATATATATATATATATATATATATATATATATATATATATATATATATATATATATATATATATGGTACAGGGACATAGCCACATGGACACATCATTTTATGTATGTGTAAGCTATAGGATTAGGATAAGTTCAGTAAACTAGTCAGCAATAATAGGGAACGGCATTGTGTCTACAATTTCATATATCTCCGCCTAGACGGAAGATCCCGGGTCGGTACGTGGGTCGTGACGTTGGCGAGCTAATCCCCCTAAGAGCCACCCACCAGGCAACATATCCGAATACCCAGTACCATATGTGTGGAGGATTCGAGCTTCGATCCGGAGAGTACCATCACGGAGACAATGCTGCTTAAAATCATGCCAATCTGGAGAGGCAACCTGCTATAGAAGTTGCAACATTAGATTTGCAATTTTGTCATGTTGAATCAAAGGATTGTATGAGTTGTTTGGATAATGACAATGTATTGAGAGACGAACTGAAATCCATAAAGAAACAACCGACAAACGAAAGACGAACGCACAGCGGATTGAAATCTGATACGGATGGCAATCAACTTATAGAAGAAAATTGGCAAATGACAGCACAGATCGATTTATCGAAAGGGTAAAATAGTAAGATGGTACGCCAAGTAGAGTTCGAAAAAACACTATGGGATTGCCACGCAGCTCTTGGATCAAGAACGCGAAATAAGACAAAGAGAAACAACAGAACTGAAACAGTCGCTGTTAATTAAAGAAACAGAAATTGATCATTTGCGATCTGAAAATACACCATACAGCAGCAACTAATGAATATGTCATTAAGAATTAACATTGTTCTCATTCAATGACAATGACGCGTTGACATGAGAAAATGACGATTTAATCCAGTGACTAAACAGACAACAAAGTAATGAATATGTCATTAAGAATTAACATTGTTCTCATTCAATGACAATGACGCGTTGACATGAGAAAATGACCATTTAATCCAGTGACTAAACAGACAACAAAGTAATGAATATGTCATTAAGAATTAACATTGTTCTCATTCAATGACAATGACGCGTTGACATGAGAAAATGATGATTTAATCCAGCGACTAAACAGACAACAAAGTAATGAATATGTCATTAAGAATTAACATTGTTCTCATTCAATGACAATGACGCGTTGACATGAGAAAATGACGATTTAATCCAGCGACTAAACAGACAACAAAGTAATGAATATGTCATTAAGAATTAACATTGTTCTCATTCAATGACAATGACGCGTTGACATGAGAAAATGACCATTTAATCCAGCGACTAAACAGACAACAAAGTAATGAATATGTCATTAAGAATTAACATTGTTCTCATTCAATGACAATGACGCGTTGACATGAGAAAATGATGATTTAATCCAGCGACTAAACAGACAACAAAGTAATGAATATGTCATTAAGAATTAACATTGTTCTCATTCAATGACAATGACGCGTTGACATGAGAAAATGACGATTTAATCCAGCGACTAAACAGACAACAAAGTAATGAATATGTCATTAAGAATTAACATTGTTCTCATTCAATGACAATGACGCGTTGACATGAGAAAATGACGATTTAATCCAGCGACTAAACAGACAACAAAGTAATGAATATGTCATTAAGAATTAACATTGTTCTCATTCAATGACAATGACGCGTTGACATGAGAAAATGACCATTTAATCCAGCGACTAAACAGACAACAAAGTAATGAATATGTCATTAAGAATTAACATTGTTCTCATTCAATGACAATGACGCGTTGACATGAGAAAATGACCATTTAATCCAGCGACTAAACAGACAACAAAGTAATGAATATGTCATTAAGAATTAACATTGTTCTCATTCAATGACAATGACGCGTTGACATGAGAAAATGACGATTTAATCCAGCGACTAAACAGACAACAAAGTAATGAATATGTCATTAAGAATTAACATTGTTCTCATTCAATGACAATGACGCGTTGACATGAGAAAATGACCATTTAATCCAGCGACTAAACAGACAACAAAGTAATGAATATGTCATTAAGAATTAACATTGTTCTCATTCAATGACAATGACGCGTTGACATGAGAAAATGACCATTTAATCCAGCGACTAAACAGACAACAAAGTAATGAATATGTCATTAAGAATTAACATTGTTCTCATTCAATGACAATGACGCGTTGACATGAGAAAATGACCATTTAATCCAGCGACTAAACAGACAACAAAGTAATGAATATGTCATTAAGAATTAACATTGTTCTCATTCAATGACAATGACGCGTTGACATGAGAAAATGACGATTTAATCCAGCGACTAAACAGACAACAAAGTAATGAATATGTCATTAAGAATTAACATTGTTCTCATTCAATGACAATGACGCGTTGACATGAGAAAATGACGATTTAATCCAGCGACTAAACAGACAACAAAGTAATGAATATGTCATTAAGAATTAACATTGTTCTCATTCAATGACAATGACGCGTTGACATGAGAAAATGACGATTTAATCCAGCGACTAAACAGACAACAAAGTAATGAATATGTCATTAAGAATTAACATTGTTCTCATTCAATGACAATGACGCGTTGACATGGGAAAATGACGATTTAATCCAGCGACTAAACAGACAACAAAGTAATGAATATGTCATTAAGAATTAACATTGTTCTCATTCAATGACAATGACGCGTTGACATGAGAAAATGACGATTTAATCCAGCGACTAAACAGACAACAAAGTAATGAATATGTCATTAAGAATTAACATTGTTCTCATTCAATGACAATGACGCGTTGACATGAGAAAATGACCATTTAATCCAGCGACTAAACAGACAACAAAGTAATGAATATGTCATTAAGAATTAACATTGTTCTCATTCAATGACAATGACGCGTTGACATGAGAAAATGACCATTTAATCCAGCGACTAAACAGACAACAAAGTAATGAATATGTCATTAAGAATTAACATTGTTCTCATTCAATGACAATGACGCGTTGACATGAGAAAATGACGATTTAATCCAGCGACTAAACAGACAACAAAGTAATGAATATGTCATTAAGAATTAACATTGTTCTCATTCAATGACAATGACGCGTTGACATGAGAAAATGACGATTTAATCCAGCGACTAAACAGACAACAAAGTAATGAATATGTCATTAAGAATTAACATTGTTCTCATTCAATGACAATGACGCGTTGACATGAGAAAATGATGATTTAATCCAGCGACTAAACAGACAACAAAGTAATGAATATGTCATTAAGAATTAACATTGTTCTCATTCAATGACAATGACGCGTTGACATGAGAAAATGACCATTTAATCCAGCGACTAAACAGACAACAAAGTAATGAATATGTCATTAAGAATTAACATTGTTCTCATTCAATGACAATGACGCGTTGACATGAGAAAATGATGATTTAATCCAGCGACTAAACAGACAACAAAGTAATGAATATGTCATTAAGAATTAACATTGTTCTCATTCAATGACAATGACGCGTTGACATGAGAAAATGACGATTTAATCCAGCGACTAAACAGACAACAAAGTAATGAATATGTCATTAAGAATTAACATTGTTCTCATTCAATGACAATGACGCGTTGACATGAGAAAATGACGATTTAATCCAGCGACTAAACAGACAACAAAGTAATGAATATGTCATTAAGAATTAACATTGTTCTCATTCAATGACAATGACGCGTTGACATGAGAAAATGACCATTTAATCCAGCGACTAAACAGACAACAAAGTAATGAATATGTCATTAAGAATTAACATTGTTCTCATTCAATGACAATGACGCGTTGACATGAGAAAATGACCATTTAATCCAGCGACTAAACAGACAACAAAGTAATGAATATGTCATTAAGAATTAACATTGTTCTCATTCAATGACAATGACGCGTTGACATGAGAAAATGACGATTTAATCCAGCGACTAAACAGACAACAAAGTAATGAATATGTCATTAAGAATTAACATTGTTCTCATTCAATGACAATGACGCGTTGACATGAGAAAATGACGATTTAATCCAGCGACTAAACAGACAACAAAGTAATGAATATGTCATTAAGAATTAACATTGTTCTCATTCAATGACAATGACGCGTTGACATGAGAAAATGACGATTTAATCCAGCGACTAAACAGACAACAAAGTAATGAATATGTCATTAAGAATTAACATTGTTCTCATTCAATGACAATGACGCGTTGACATGAGAAAATGACCATTTAATCCAGCGACTAAACAGACAACAAAGTAATGAATATGTCATTAAGAATTAACATTGTTCTCATTCAATGACAATGACGCGTTGACATGAGAAAATGACGATTTAATCCAGCGACTAAACAGACAACAAAGTAATGAATATGTCATTAAGAATTAACATTGTTCTCATTCAATGACAATGACGCGTTGACATGAGAAAATGACGATTTAATCCAGCGACTAAACAGACAACAAAGTAATGAATATGTCATTAAGAATTAACATTGTTCTCATTCAATGACAATGACGCGTTGACATGAGAAAATGACGATTTAATCCAGCGACTAAACAGACAACAAAGTAATGAATATGTCATTAAGAATTAACATTGTTCTCATTCAATGACAATGACGCGTTGACATGAGAAAATGACGATTTAATCCAGCGACTAAACAGACAACAAAGTAATGAATATGTCATTAAGAATTAACATTGTTCTCATTCAATGACAATGACGCGTTGACATGAGAAAATGACGATTTAATCCAGCGACTAAACAGACAACAAAGTAATGAATATGTCATTAAGAATTAACATTGTTCTCATTCAATGACAATGACGCGTTGACATGAGAAAATGACCATTTAATCCAGCGACTAAACAGACAACAAAGTAATGAATATGTCATTAAGAATTAACATTGTTCTCATTCAATGACAATGACGCGTTGACATGAGAAAATGACGATTTAATCCAGCGACTAAACAGACAACAAAGTAATGAATATGTCATTAAGAATTAACATTGTTCTCATTCAATGACAATGACGCGTTGACATGAGAAAATGACGATTTAATCCAGCGACTAAACAGACAACAAAGTAATGAATATGTCATTAAGAATTAACATTGTTCTCATTCAATGACAATGACGCGTTGACATGAGAAAATGACGATTTAATCCAGCGACTAAACAGACAACAAAGTAATGAATATGTCATTAAGAATTAACATTGTTCTCATTCAATGACAATGACGCGTTGACATGAGAAAATGACGATTTAATCCAGCGACTAAACAGACAACAAAGTAATGAATATGTCATTAAGAATTAACATTGTTCTCATTCAATGACAATGACGCGTTGACATGAGAAAATGACGATTTAATCCAGCGACTAAACAGACAACAAAGTAATGAATATGTCATTAAGAATTAACATTGTTCTCATTCAATGACAATGACGCGTTGACATGAGAAAATGACGATTTAATCCAGCGACTAAACAGACAACAAAGTAATGAATATGTCATTAAGAATTAACATTGTTCTCATTCAATGACAATGACGCGTTGACATGAGAAAATGACGATTTAATCCAGCGACTAAACAGACAACAAAGTAATGAATATGTCATTAAGAATTAACATTGTTCTCATTCAATGACAATGACGCGTTGACATGAGAAAATGACGATTTAATCCAGCGACTAAACAGACAACAAAGTAATGAATATGTCATTAAGAATTAACATTGTTCTCATTCAATGACAATGACGCGTTGACATGAGAAAATGACGATTTAATCCAGCGACTAAACAGACAACAAAGTAATGAATATGTCATTAAGAATTAACATTGTTCTCATTCAATGACAATGACGCGTTGACATGAGAAAATGACGATTTAATCCAGCGACTAAACAGACAACAAAGTAATGAATATGTCATTAAGAATTAACATTGTTCTCATTCAATGACAATGACGCGTTGACATGAGAAAATGACGATTTAATCCAGCGACTAAACAGACAACAAAGTAATGAATATGTCATTAAGAATTAACATTGTTCTCATTCAATGACAATGACGCGTTGACATGAGAAAATGACCATTTAATCCAGCGACTAAACAGACAACAAAGTAATGAATATGTCATTAAGAATTAACATTGTTCTCATTCAATGACAATGACGCGTTGACATGAGAAAATGACGATTTAATCCAGCGACTAAACAGACAACAAAGTAATGAATATGTCATTAAGAATTAACATTGTTCTCATTCAATGACAATGACGCGTTGACATGAGAAAATGACGATTTAATCCAGCGACTAAACAGACAACAAAGTAATGAATATGTCATTAAGAATTAACATTGTTCTCATTCAATGACAATGACGCGTTGACATGAGAAAATGACGATTTAATCCAGCGACTAAACAGACAACAAAGTAATGAATATGTCATTAAGAATTAACATTGTTCTCATTCAATGACAATGACGCGTTGACATGAGAAAATGACGATTTAATCCAGCGACTAAACAGACAACAAAGTAATGAATATGTCATTAAGAATTAACATTGTTCTCATTCAATGACAATGACGCGTTGACATGAGAAAATGACGATTTAATCCAGCGACTAAACAGACAACAAAGTAATGAATATGTCATTAAGAATTAACATTGTTCTCATTCAATGACAATGACGCGTTGACATGAGAAAATGACGATTTAATCCAGCGACTAAACAGACAACAAAGTAATGAATATGTCATTAAGAATTAACATTGTTCTCATTCAATGACAATGACGCGTTGACATGAGAAAATGACGATTTAATCCAGCGACTAAACAGACAACAAAGTAATGAATATGTCATTAAGAATTAACATTGTTCTCATTCAATGACAATGACGCGTTGACATGAGAAAATGACGATTTAATCCAGCGACTAAACAGACAACAAAGTAATGAATATGTCATTAAGAATTAACATTGTTCTCATTCAATGACAATGACGCGTTGACATGAGAAAATGACGATTTAATCCAGCGACTAAACAGACAACAAAGTAATGAATATGTCATTAAGAATTAACATTGTTCTCATTCAATGACAATGACGCGTTGACATGAGAAAATGACGATTTAATCCAGCGACTAAACAGACAACAAAGTAATGAATATGTCATTAAGAATTAACATTGTTCTCATTCAATGACAATGACGCGTTGACATGAGAAAATGACGATTTAATCCAGCGACTAAACAGACAACAAAGTAATGAATATGTCATTAAGAATTAACATTGTTCTCATTCAATGACAATGACGCGTTGACATGAGAAAATGACCATTTAATCCAGCGACTAAACAGACAACAAAGTAATGAATATGTCATTAAGAATTAACATTGTTCTCATTCAATGACAATGACGCGTTGACATGAGAAAATGACGATTTAATCCAGCGACTAAACAGACAACAAAGTAATGAATATGTCATTAAGAATTAACATTGTTCTCATTCAATGACAATGACGCGTTGACATGAGAAAATGACGATTTAATCCAGCGACTAAACAGACAACAAAGTAATGAATATGTCATTAAGAATTAACATTGTTCTCATTCAATGACAATGACGCGTTGACATGAGAAAATGACGATTTAATCCAGCGACTAAACAGACAACAAAGTAATGAATATGTCATTAAGAATTAACATTGTTCTCATTCAATGACAATGACGCGTTGACATGAGAAAATGACGATTTAATCCAGCGACTAAACAGACAACAAAGTAATGAATATGTCATTAAGAATTAACATTGTTCTCATTCAATGACAATGACGCGTTGACATGAGAAAATGACGATTTAATCCAGCGACTAAACAGACAACAAAGTAATGAATATGTCATTAAGAATTAACATTGTTCTCATTCAATGACAATGACGCGTTGACATGAGAAAATGACGATTTAATCCAGCGACTAAACAGACAACAAAGTAATGAATATGTCATTAAGAATTAACATTGTTCTCATTCAATGACAATGACGCGTTGACATGAGAAAATGACCATTTAATCCAGCGACTAAACAGACAACAAAGTAATGAATATGTCATTAAGAATTAACATTGTTCTCATTCAATGACAATGACGCGTTGACATGAGAAAATGACCATTTAATCCAGCGACTAAACAGACAACAAAGTAATGAATATGTCATTAAGAATTAACATTGTTCTCATTCAATGACAATGACGCGTTGACATGAGAAAATGATGATTTAATCCAGCGACTAAACAGACAACAAAGTAATGAATATGTCATTAAGAATTAACATTGTTCTCATTCAATGACAATGACGCGTTGACATGAGAAAATGACGATTTAATCCAGCGACTAAACAGACAACAAAGTAATGAATATGTCATTAAGAATTAACATTGTTCTCATTCAATGACAATGACGCGTTGACATGAGAAAATGACGATTTAATCCAGCGACTAAACAGACAACAAAGTAATGAATATGTCATTAAGAATTAACATTGTTCTCATTCAATGACAATGACGCGTTGACATGAGAAAATGACCATTTAATCCAGCGACTAAACAGACAACAAAGTAATGAATATGTCATTAAGAATTAACATTGTTCTCATTCAATGACAATGACGCGTTGACATGAGAAAATGACGATTTAATCCAGCGACTAAACAGACAACAAAGTAATGAATATGTCATTAAGAATTAACATTGTTCTCATTCAATGACAATGACGCGTTGACATGAGAAAATGACCATTTAATCCAGCGACTAAACAGACAACAAAGTAATGAATATGTCATTAAGAATTAACATTGTTCTCATTCAATGACAATGACGCGTTGACATGAGAAAATGACGATTTAATCCAGCGACTAAACAGACAACAAAGTAATGAATATGTCATTAAGAATTAACATTGTTCTCATTCAATGACAATGACGCGTTGACATGAGAAAATGACGATTTAATCCAGCGACTAAACAGACAACAAAGTAATGAATATGTCATTAAGAATTAACATTGTTCTCATTCAATGACAATGACGCGTTGACATGAGAAAATGACGATTTAATCCAGCGACTAAACAGACAACAAAGTAATGAATATGTCATTAAGAATTAACATTGTTCTCATTCAATGACAATGACGCGTTGACATGAGAAAATGACGATTTAATCCAGCGACTAAACAGACAACAAAGTAATGAATATGTCATTAAGAATTAACATTGTTCTCATTCAATGACAATGACGCGTTGACATGAGAAAATGACCATTTAATCCAGCGACTAAACAGACAACAAAGTAATGAATATGTCATTAAGAATTAACATTGTTCTCATTCAATGACAATGACGCGTTGACATGAGAAAATGACGATTTAATCCAGCGACTAAACAGACAACAAAGTAATGAATATGTCATTAAGAATTAACATTGTTCTCATTCAATGACAATGACGCGTTGACATGAGAAAATGACGATTTAATCCAGCGACTAAACAGACAACAAAGTAATGAATATGTCATTAAGAATTAACATTGTTCTCATTCAATGACAATGACGCGTTGACATGAGAAAATGACGATTTAATCCAGCGACTAAACAGACAACAAAGTAATGAATATGTCATTAAGAATTAACATTGTTCTCATTCAATGACAATGACGCGTTGACATGAGAAAATGACGATTTAATCCAGCGACTAAACAGACAACAAAGTAATGAATATGTCATTAAGAATTAACATTGTTCTCATTCAATGACAATGACGCGTTGACATGAGAAAATGACGATTTAATCCAGCGACTAAACAGACAACAAAGTAATGAATATGTCATTAAGAATTAACATTGTTCTCATTCAATGACAATGACGCGTTGACATGAGAAAATGACCATTTAATCCAGCGACTAAACAGACAACAAAGTAATGAATATGTCATTAAGAATTAACATTGTTCTCATTCAATGACAATGACGCGTTGACATGAGAAAATGACGATTTAATCCAGCGACTAAACAGACAACAAAGTAATGAATATGTCATTAAGAATTAACATTGTTCTCATTCAATGACAATGACGCGTTGACATGAGAAAATGACGATTTAATCCAGCGACTAAACAGACAACAAAGTAATGAATATGTCATTAAGAATTAACATTGTTCTCATTCAATGACAATGACGCGTTGACATGAGAAAATGACGATTTAATCCAGCGACTAAACAGACAACAAAGTAATGAATATGTCATTAAGAATTAACATTGTTCTCATTCAATGACAATGACGCGTTGACATGAGAAAATGACGATTTAATCCAGCGACTAAACAGACAACAAAGTAATGAATATGTCATTAAGAATTAACATTGTTCTCATTCAATGACAATGACGCGTTGACATGAGAAAATGACGATTTAATCCAGCGACTAAACAGACAACAAAGTAATGAATATGTCATTAAGAATTAACATTGTTCTCATTCAATGACAATGACGCGTTGACATGAGAAAATGACCATTTAATCCAGCGACTAAACAGACAACAAAGTAATGAATATGTCATTAAGAATTAACATTGTTCTCATTCAATGACAATGACGCGTTGACATGAGAAAATGACGATTTAATCCAGCGACTAAACAGACAACAAAGTAATGAATATGTCATTAAGAATTAACATTGTTCTCATTCAATGACAATGACGCGTTGACATGAGAAAATGACGATTTAATCCAGCGACTAAACAGACAACAAAGTAATGAATATGTCATTAAGAATTAACATTGTTCTCATTCAATGACAATGACGCGTTGACATGAGAAAATGACGATTTAATCCAGCGACTAAACAGACAACAAAGTAATGAATATGTCATTAAGAATTAACATTGTTCTCATTCAATGACAATGACGCGTTGACATGAGAAAATGACGATTTAATCCAGCGACTAAACAGACAACAAAGTAATGAATATGTCATTAAGAATTAACATTGTTCTCATTCAATGACAATGACGCGTTGACATGAGAAAATGACGATTTAATCCAGCGACTAAACAGACAACAAAGTAATGAATATGTCATTAAGAATTAACATTGTTCTCATTCAATGACAATGACGCGTTGACATGAGAAAATGACGATTTAATCCAGCGACTAAACAGACAACAAAGTAATGAATATGTCATTAAGAATTAACATTGTTCTCATTCAATGACAATGACGCGTTGACATGAGAAAATGACGATTTAATCCAGCGACTAAACAGACAACAAAGTAATGAATATGTCATTAAGAATTAACATTGTTCTCATTCAATGACAATGACGCGTTGACATGAGAAAATGACGATTTAATCCAGCGACTAAACAGACAACAAAGTAATGAATATGTCATTAAGAATTAACATTGTTCTCATTCAATGACAATGACGCGTTGACATGAGAAAATGACGATTTAATCCAGCGACTAAACAGACAACAAAGTAATGAATATGTCATTAAGAATTAACATTGTTCTCATTCAATGACAATGACGCGTTGACATGAGAAAATGACCATTTAATCCAGCGACTAAACAGACAACAAAGTAATGAATATGTCATTAAGAATTAACATTGTTCTCATTCAATGACAATGACGCGTTGACATGAGAAAATGACGATTTAATCCAGCGACTAAACAGACAACAAAGTAATGAATATGTCATTAAGAATTAACATTGTTCTCATTCAATGACAATGACGCGTTGACATGAGAAAATGATGATTTAATCCAGCGACTAAACAGACAACAAAGTAATGAATATGTCATTAAGAATTAACATTGTTCTCATTCAATGACAATGACGCGTTGACATGAGAAAATGACGATTTAATCCAGCGACTAAACAGACAACAAAGTAATGAATATGTCATTAAGAATTAACATTGTTCTCATTCAATGACAATGACGCGTTGACATGAGAAAATGACGATTTAATCCAGCGACTAAACAGACAACAAAGTAATGAATATGTCATTAAGAATTAACATTGTTCTCATTCAATGACAATGACGCGTTGACATGAGAAAATGACGATTTAATCCAGCGACTAAACAGACAACAAAGTAATGAATATGTCATTAAGAATTAACATTGTTCTCATTCAATGACAATGACGCGTTGACATGAGAAAATGACGATTTAATCCAGCGACTAAACAGACAACAAAGTAATGAATATGTCATTAAGAATTAACATTGTTCTCATTCAATGACAATGACGCGTTGACATGAGAAAATGACGATTTAATCCAGCGACTAAACAGACAACAAAGTAATGAATATGTCATTAAGAATTAACATTGTTCTCATTCAATGACAATGACGCGTTGACATGAGAAAATGACGATTTAATCCAGCGACTAAACAGACAACAAAGTAATGAATATGTCATTAAGAATTAACATTGTTCTCATTCAATGACAATGACGCGTTGACATGAGAAAATGACGATTTAATCCAGCGACTAAACAGACAACAAAGTAATGAATATGTCATTAAGAATTAACATTGTTCTCATTCAATGACAATGACGCGTTGACATGAGAAAATGACCATTTACTCCAGTGACTAAACAGACAACAAAGTAATGAATATGTCATTAAGAATTAACATTGTTCTCATTCAATGACAATGACGCGTTGACATGAGAAAATGACGATTTAATCCAGCGACTAAACAGACAACAAAGTAATGAATATGTCATTAAGAATTAACATTGTTCTCATTCAATGACAATGACGCGTTGACATGAGAAAATGACGATTTAATCCAGCGACTAAACAGACAACAAAGTAATGAATATGTCATTAAGAATTAACATTGTTCTCATTCAATGACAATGACGCGTTGACATGAGAAAATGACCATTTAATCCAGCGACTAAACAGACAACAAAGTAATGAATATGTCATTAAGAATTAACATTGTTCTCATTCAATGACAATGACGCGTTGACATGAGAAAATGACGATTTAATCCAGCGACTAAACAGACAACAAAGTAATGAATATGTCATTAAGAATTAACATTGTTCTCATTCAATGACAATGACGCGTTGACATGAGAAAATGACGATTTAATCCAGCGACTAAACAGACAACAAAGTAATGAATATGTCATTAAGAATTAACATTGTTCTCATTCAATGACAATGACGCGTTGACATGAGAAAATGACGATTTAATCCAGCGACTAAACAGACAACAAAGTAATGTATATAATCTAGTACATAGGGATAGATCACGGGATGATCGCAACCCGGACTACAGAAGCAGAGATCGTCAGTCTTGCAGATACGAAAACAGACGAGCATACTATCACTAAACAGCTCAGTGTGCCAATCATGTAGATTACAGAGCTATTGTATACATATGATAAGCCTTCCTAGGACAGATACAGCCATTTTTATACTTTTGCTATTCAGATTGGAGAAAGAAGATGGATAGACAATGCATCTAGTAATGTTGCGGGTATCGTCGTAGGTATAATAGAAATGTGACGTAGCCTAATGAGAACATATGCAAATCCAGGTAGGAAATGAGTCGGAATGCAATGATTATGGTTTTGTTGGTTATTTTCATCAAATATGGTTATAAAGTAATCAGATTAAATTAGTAGAGTAATTAGGCAAGATATGCATTAATTTGTGGCGGATTAAAAAAAATGTTGTCTAACTCGTTGTATTCCGATGCCAATAGTCGTCATAATAAGATGAATTATGTCAGATTTTATATATCTGAAGATTATTGGATTTGGCTATATAAATATCAAATCCGTGTTTGTTATTTGACTGATTGTATATATTTGACGATGAAGATACAAGTGACAGAACGTAGTAATGTAGATCGAATACCGAGGTATCCCACTTGTTTGTCAATGAGTAAATTAACTCTTTTCTGATTTTTACATTAAAAAGTGATATTAAATTTCCATCAGTGATGGGCCTATAGTTAATAATCGAATAAGTATAGATAATTATATCATTATGTTGATGCCAATGTCAAAAGTGCAGCAAACATTACCATCAGCATAATGATATAATTATCTATACTTATTCGATTATTAACTATAGGCCCATCACTGATGGAAATTTAATATCTCGTTTTAATGTAAAAATCTGATGTCATTTGTTTTTCTTTTCGCAGGATATGGAGTATCCTAGGGGAAGCAGGGGGTAATGTGGTCCAGGGCCATAGCCACATGGACACCCCAACACAAATAGACGGGCATGGCGATACACGCCCGCAATGGAACAATTAGGTATTAGTAGGACATGACGCTTGATAATGCATGTGATTCGATGTATTTATGATGTAGCATATTGCCATACGATTGTATTATAAATGTTAATTATTAATTAGTTTAATTTGTTAATTATACTCTTAGTTCACATTCACGCTCACCCACGCCATCACTTAATAAACACACCTTTGTTGACATAACGACAGAAGCATATTTAAGAATGGACGAACGTTGATAACCGAGAGTGAGAGTTACAGTTACGAACTCGGACTTCAACAGCGGAGATTCGGACCGCTAGTGACAGATAGTGAGTAGTGATATTGTCAGCTATGTAGTTAGCTGGCTGGTCAGTTAGAGAGAGAGAGAAGAATTTAAGGTTAACTTTGTTATGTTTTATTAGAATACTTCTCTCTTAGGAATCCATTGTAGTTAAGTAGAATAGGTCTAGAATAGGTAAGCGACACGTGACTAGAATTTGGTATTCTGTGTAAACTATAGCGTTAGGAAAAGTTCAGTAAACGAATCAGCAATAGAATACAGTATTGTGTTATCCATTCCATCTATCTACTCTAGACGGAAGATCCAGGTCGGTATGTGGGGTATGACGGTGGCGAGCTAATCCCCATAAGAACCACCAACCAGGCAACCTGTCTGAACACACCGTACCATATTTGCATTCACATGTTCAAGTGCATTGATCATGATCACTGCTCGTGGCTACTTATCTGCAAAATAAAGGTCATATATGGCAAGGTACATCTGTTCATTACAGGTGATCAGTATAAACCTTTGCACACGTGACTGTCCTACCGTGTTTCTGGGCCGGGGGTCGGCCAATACCGGGCCGTACTAGAAGGGGAATGGTGAAGTATCGGCCCAGAAATCTTTCGTTGTCATGCTCGGCTGGAAATCACTACATGGTTGATGAGCTCGCTTGAGTCTCCAAAATAGTTCCCAGGACCTGGAGATATCGTCAACACAGGTACTAGTCGCCCGCTAGTTTATGTACTGGATGCGTTAAACAACTTCCGCGGAAGACAGGCGACGAAACATCTACCTGATATAACATTCTCAGTAGCGCTATAATGTTGGACTAAATCATTTTTTTAATCGGAAGCAACGGCAAAGTGATTGCAAACCTATCGAGGTAAGACATACCCACATCCACACGTACGCACGCACACAGCCAGGCACACACGCACGCGCATACGCACACGCACGAAGCACACATGCCCGTGGGCACACAGCACACACACATATTCACATAAATGACGGACACATACAGACACGCTGTTTCTTATGTATTCGTCGTCATCTTTGTCGCTGTGTCTACACCACCACCACCACTATGACCACCACCACCACCGCCGCCACCACCATCACCATCTCCATCAGCACCACCATCACTATAACCACTACCTGCGCCGCCGCCGCCAAGTCCTACATTTGCCGCTGCTTCTGATTCTGCTTCTGCTGCGACTACTACTACTGCTGCTGCTGCTGCTGCTGCTGCTGCTGCTGCTGCTACTACTACTACTACTACTACTAATAATAATAATAATACCACAACAACTACTAGTACTACTACTACTACTACTACTACTACTACTACTACTACTACTACTACTACTACTACTACTACTACTACTACTACTACTACTACTACTGCTCCTGCTGCTGCTCTTTTCTTTGGCAACACGATCAATGGATCATGCTTACATAAACTACCATCCGTGTACCATGTACCTGAAAGACTCCAGACCGATGATGATTACTGTATTCTGCGGCTGTAGAAACATCCTACAGCTGCGATCAGTCCTTGCTCGCTTTTGCCCACTGTGCATTGTCCTCAGCCGAAATCCTTAGCTTCTTCAGGTCCATTCTTGACTTGAGTGTACCGAGTCCTGCTTTCTTGAGGTCACCTCATAGTACGCTTAGCAGATTTATGCATGCCGTCCTCTCCTGGCTTTGTATTTGCTGGCTCGGAGTAGGGAGAATTCCAAGGATCTCTGTGCTGGTGTCTCTTCTGGCATCCTTAGCACATTGCCAAACATTGACCATCTTTGCTGGGCGACATTTACATATTGTATAGTGCATCGTTGGAAATCATGCTGTCTGGCCATCGGTGTCCAGTGATGGTGCGTAGGTGTTTGCGGTGGCATGCATCGAGTTTGTATAGAGCTGCCTTTGGAGCTGTCCAGGTGTTACAGTTATACAGCTTCAAGGATACCCAGGTTGTATTGCATAAAAGTAGCCTCTTTATCAAGGGCATCTTTGATCTACGAATCCATAGCTTCCAGAAGAACTGGAAAGCTATGTTCCTCATGACGCAGCGTGCAGAAATGTCCGCAGTACTGCAAAAGCAGTGAGCCCAGGATTTTACTTTTTCTCCATGGTTCGCCGCCACAAGGTGGGTCGTCAATTTCTATAGTTTCCTGCTTTGTCGATAGGAATATGTGGGTGAACTCTGTTTTGGATTCACTCATAAAAAGATTCTCAATTTTTAGTTTGCTTGCAGCTATTGGGAGAAGTTCGTCAATGGGGTTTCTTTTCCTCGTCTATGAATACAACATCGTCGGCATCTTCCATCTCTAGCGGCATGCCCAGTATTGACACTGGGTGGTTTGGTCTTGTGGAAATTTCCCGCACAGATTTCAATGCGGCAGCAGGGTAGCAGGTGAAAGGCACCGGAGATAGACCATCTCACTGTGGGGAGCCAATTGATGTCTCAAACTCTACAGACCTCACTGACTTGACTCGTACTCTCTGCCTGGTGTCTGCAAGCAGTAGTCTCACTAGTCGTAGCTCATCTTCATTGCAACTGGCTTGGCGTAGTACATCCAGGATCTTTGATCGTTTAATTGTGTCGAAGGCTCGGAACATGTCAATGCCCATTTTGTGGAAGTCCCAGTGTTTGGACATGCCTACCGACACAAGCATGCGTTGAGCCCATACAATGTCTGCGCAGCTGCGTCCACGTTTGAAGCCACTTTGACATGATCCGGTGAAGTAATCGATCTTGTCTCGGATGTGGCATAGAGTAACATTGGATAGGGTTTTCCGTATGCTGTTGATGAGCACAATGGGTCACATATTGGCTGGGGGCCCAGGTGGTTTCTTTGGCTTGAGTAGTGCGATAAGGGTGCCTTGGCCTACAGCGTCGATGGGAAGCTGGTGCATAAAAGCTGAATTGATCAGGTGAGTGATCGCTTTTGAGATAATGTCAAGTCCAGATGCACGTCCATTTTTCAGGGCTTTAAGTACTTTCTCAACTTCTGCTGTTTTAATTGGTGTTGGTAATGGCCGCGGGTCTCCTAACAACGGGTGCAAGGGCTCTTCATCGTTGTCAGTGAACTGTTCTTTGAACCATTCTCGGATCGCCTCGGCTTTTCCCTGGTCAGTTCCGATAAAGTGTCCTTCAGAGTTGTATACAGTGAGTGATGGTGTGCTCCAGACTCCTGTACACGAAAGGTCAACAGTATCCTGTAAACAGAGTTTTGGTGAAATCTTTGTCATACGATGTATGTTGGGTCATGTTTACTTGAGGAAGCCTTGGATGGTTTAAAGTTTCTGTCTATTATTGTATTGCTTCTCAAAATGAAGATTTAACATTTTGCCATATCATGGCATATCTTTTGCAGGCCATATAAGACCTACCATTCATGGACATTTGAATAATGTTGAATATAATAAAATCTAGGGCATATGTATCATAAGAAGGGCCACCGTAGGTAATAGTTTGTCCTAGTACAATTTTTTGCAAAGTTTTGAAGACAAGTATCAATTATTGTGGAGAGGAGAGAAAATATAAACTTTCTAGACTGAAACGTGGAGCAGTAAGATGTCTAGACCAATACTGCAGACTGCCGGGTATGGTAAAACAGTCCCGTAATTACTAGAGGATGTAATTTCTAAAATCATCTCGGGTGGGTTTGTGATCTAGGTAAATAAATAACAAATCGCTTTACTGTTTATAAATGAAGTTATTTAACTATGACAAGCTATTCGAAAATTATCATCCTGGATTCAGGGTAATTCCAAAATTATCATGGATCGTTAGCACTCTGTCAAAATCTTAGACCTGTCTTTTGATAGCTCTGTTTAGTCTTTTAATTAAAGATAAGAAAAGGCTGATCATTATCAAACCTAATTGACTGGAAGCAGCAGATACCTAAAAGACAGCAACAGCCTCCAGTCAGACACGTCATGTATTTGGCCAACCTACAGTAAAATGTATACTTACAAATGTCCTTTTCCATCAGTATTAAATTACAAAAACAACTTAACCGACAAAACACGCACATCTATCATAATTAATAAAGGACATAGGGCTTTCACAATGGCAGTGGCTTAATAACAAGATTTTTGGTTTTCAACATAGATCAGTTTTCATCTCTGCACCGTGTGTCCTTGAATATCTGGAGTTTCTGGGTCTTAACGAATGTCTCGTATTCTCCATTAATACTACGTCTTGACGTAGCATGAAACATAGCATTCAATGCTGCCAGGTGATCTGCTGTGATGCCACTGTCATTATTCTGAACTAATGACCATCTATGCCGCCAAATAGTCCAAATGCCAATGCTTATTCAAAACAAAATAACAACTTCATCCACCTTTAGTATGTGGATATCACCACGTTCACCATGGAATATTATTAGGTTATTTAACATTTCCGAGTACAATATGGATTTTTATTGTACTCGTCCACGTTGTGTTTAAAATCAGTATTTGAGGAGTTCCATACAGATTTTTAAACACAACATGGACGAGTATAGTAAAAAATCCATATTGTACTCGGACATGTTAAATGATCTATTTATTATACACCTCTATATTGAAATAATCTGAAAATAAACGGTTCAAAGCAACATGCTCGTTGAATTTACTATTTACCAAATGTACAGTGCAAACGATACGAGTTAGCAATTCATTTATGACGTAATGCCACATTGAGCAATACTAGTATGGTGTAATGGTTACGTGATGTAACAATTCCGATACAAATGATGTCATAAACCACGGTGACGTGAACTTATTATGACGTAACAAGTAGCCTCGAGAGTCCAATAACACTTTTAAACATAGTCCAATAACACTTTTAGACAGAGTCCAATATCACTTTCTATTGGACGGTCACGTGGTAGTAATGCAACCATTTCATTGGCTAATATATACAGACGTATAATAAAATAACCTAAGCTGTTATCTTGGTTCTAGATATCTTAAGATGGAGTAGTATATTCTGTACACAAGCCCAGAATCGCGATACTACATGGCATTCAGTAAAAATGATAGACCTGCGTTTCCTCAAAGGCCAAGCAACATACACTGTTATTGTCATGGCCACAGGACAATTTGGCTTTTAGCATTAGCTGTTTTACCCATAGCCTCCTATGCACTAATCTCAACACACCATCTCTTGCCCGATTTGGAATATTTTTAAGTCCGTATTTTGCCATATCATCTCCCACTCTAGATTTATGTATCCATGTTGCTCCCAACCAGCAATTCACTCGGGCAGCTTAATCTTCCTTGATAATGGTAACGTATACCAACGTTCTGTATCGTCATATCTAATTTTCAACTCAGGAGGTTCTTGATTAATAGTATCAATTAGTCAGAGATTAATGACGTTATTAATCCTATCTAAAGACCTCAATTTCCGACAAATGGGGTTAATAAAATCAGAGCTTTCAAGTCATTTCCATGCCATAGATGGATAATATAAAACTTTAACTTGGTAAAACAATTTGGTTGTTGCCCCACAGATTACAATCCAATGCAGACTCCCAGCACGACGGAGTGACTTCTACTTTATTAAACTTGTCAAAAGATTTCTCCATAAACAGTTGGGGAACTTGCTTATAGTTTTTAGGTGGGCCACTTGCGCAAAACAAACTTTTGGCAGAAAAAGGGCTTATAAATCGTTCTATTAGCGCTCTTAAAACATGTGCCCACTGGATATCAGAAGAAAGCAAATCAGTAAAATATTTGAAGCGTAATGATATCCTTTTTGATTTAATATCGACAAGATTAAGACCTCCCTCACAATTTTTGTTATAGCAAATGTCTCTTGATACCAGACAGGTTTTAACAGTCCATAAAAAATCCAAAACGATTTTATTAATCTCATTTTCAACATGCTAAGTAATGAATGACAGAAGCTGTATATCACATTTGCGGTAGAATTACGGTATTCGTGACCAAAGTTCTACCAAATATTGTTTACGGGGGCTAGTGGTGCTTCCAAGCATTAAGTTTTCTTCATTTTGGATATTCTTTCTTCTCAGTTAATTGCTTCATCACTTACACTGAATTGTATGCCTAGTATATTAAATGTGTCAGCAGACCACTGAGTATCAAGTGGCTTGTCACGCTTCTCTCGTGACTGTCCTAAAATCAGACCAACTGATTTGCTTTTATTGATTATAAGACCAGAGGCTTTTTTGAAAATCAACTAGGATATTATCAAGTTGAAAATCAGTATTACTATAAGAAAAAACAGATGTATCATCACAATACTGTGATATCTTTATTGGCTTTACATCACCATAGATATGTATGCCATGAAAGATCCTATCTTCTCTTATAGCTGTTCTTTATGGTTCCATTGCAATTTTAAATAGCAATGGCGATAATGAGCAACCTTGGCGCACACCCTGCTCCAAAAGGATTGGCTGACTTATAAAGCCATTAACCAGATACATGATGCTGATATTATCATACATAATCTTTACCCATTTGATGAAATTAGGACCAAGACCAAAATGTGCAAGGGATTTAAACAGAAAATGTAATTCCAATACGTCACTAGCCTTGCTGTTATCTAAGACAATAACTCCTCCAAGAACATCATCCTTTCCAATTAATTGAACGGTATCTCTAATTAAAAATGTGTTGGTTAAGATAGACCGGCTGTGTATAGAGCATGATAAGTCGTTTGGCAAGTGTTTTCGAAATAATTTTATAATCCACACAGAGGAGCGAGATAGGTCTAATAATAATTTCCTAAATTTTCTCGACTTCCTTTTTTGAAAAGTAATCGTACACATGTGCGAGACATCGTAGACGGAAGTTTGCCTTGTGCAAAAATAGCATTAACAACGTGAATAAATTCTGGTCCAAAAAGAAGCAAAAACGTCTAATAAAACTCAATGGTGAGGCTATCTGCGCCTGGTGCTTTGCATCGTTTCATGTTTTTAGAGAACTAGTCAATTCACTTAATGTTAAAGCGTGTCCGCAAAAATCGCTACTTGCATCTAAAATACAGCCTTAATATTGGCTAACATCTTAGACACTTTTTTGTCATCATATCCATCTAATTCATAAAATGATTGCTAGAAGTTCAAACAGTCGACATGATTTCATTCTGAGATGTACAATTTTGACCATCTTTAGTTAAATTTCTGATTAATCTTTCAACTCCTCTTGGCTTCTCAAGGCTGCGAAATGCGAAAAAACTTTGTAGGCTTTTCACCTTCACCATCCATCTGAGCCCTTGCTCTTATTTTGGCACCTTCAGCTTTATGTTTTTCTATTTCAGATGTTTTATCACATTTCAATACTCTATGAAATGAACATCGTAATTTGCAACTATGCGTGAAATCACAAAATCAAGCGATCGAGAGCTTTTTTTTTATCCTTGCGCAGCTTCCTGGCTTTCTGAATGGAATACTGCTTCGATATATGAGCGAAGCGTGAGTTCGCGTCTTCCCACGCGGGAAATCACGTCCTCTGATTAATTTTTCATACATAGTTTAAATTGCCAAAACTTTGAACACAACGGTGATAGACAATATTATTCAAAAGCGGATTATTAAATTTCCCGAATCCCGGCCCATGCTTAATCTAGTCTACATTCTCTACCGTAATAGCTGCCAGGTTGTGATTAGAAAAGGTTACTGGATATATAGTGTAGTTTAATTGCCTTTTAGTGCTCTTTGTCCAAACCCTGTCCAAACGAGACACAATCTGACAATTAGGTGTGACTCTGGTAAAATCACGTCCTTCAGGATGTATTACTTTATAAGCATCCAGGAGATGCTCAGCGTCACATAATTGTTCTAGTCGATAAAGGGATGCTTCACCATAACTAGCTGACGATCGTCTGCCCTTCTTACCATCTGAAACACAATTAAAATCGCACTCCAAGAATACGATTCTCTGAATTCCTATGAATAGATGAAGCAATTGCAGAGAGAAAAGGGTGCATTGACGATGGGAAGCTGGTGATATTAATTCGAACCTGAGAACTCATAGGCCACGCGGTCCAACGTTATCAGACGATTATGAGATAATATTGATCAAACTGAGGCACTTGAGTAAAAATTAAATCGCCACACCTGTACTTGAATCAGTGGCAGTAGAATGAAACAGCTCACTTTTCACAAGTTTCTTAAAGCTATCTACCGCTTCGGCGCTTCGTAACGTTGTCTTCTGTAGCATAACTATATCAGCATTTAAACTCGATAGCTTATCTAGAACTATGCGCTGCTTCAGTTTGTCATTCAAACCACCATAGTTTAAAATGCTCTCGATACTATGTAGCTGTTTGATAATCGTCACGTGATTACCATCTGTCAGGTAAGTTCCCCGTCTCTTATTCGCTAATATTTATATGGATGTTTTGACTTGACATAAGCTTGACTTATTCTTGTACATTCCAAGGCAATGCCACTGGGTCGCAGCATGTTATTCAAATCAGAAATGGTGCTTAGGAGCTTGGCATTGGAACCCTGATCAGATGCCTAATGAATTCAAAATTAACAGGCATTTTAGCCTTTAGTTTTTTAAATTATTTAGGGTAATTATACATATATTTGTGGAGGCTTTTTCAGCATTAATATTCTTTTGGATTATTGGCAGTTCTGTACTGTTTTTCCCTTTCCTCCTTAATTATCCAACTTTATCTGTAAACGCTATGCCAATCCAAGCAAATGTTGACTAAATGCTATGCCACCTTTTGAGCAAGTGAACCCTGGTGTAAGTCGTCACGAGAGCGGCGATGACTGCGTTTGTCTAATTATCGCTAGGTATGAATTCGTCCAAATCATTATAACACATTAAGAGAGTGTTATCATTACATACACGGGTATCTTTAACTTTAAATTTTCTATTGGTTAGCAGTTCCAACATTCGCTTGTGGGTATGCACGTATTCATGCTCAGGATCTGGTCCAGCACGAAATAATCACATAACGAAATTAGAAACTGTTTTATCAGGCTCCAGACCCTTATTCTTAGATATAAAACACTCATTCAGTTGAACCCCAGCCCTTTCTAAATACTCACGAATATTCACACGTTTATGCTGTGTAGAGAGCACGTCTTCAGGATATCCGGACGCATCCTGCCTTACCTTAAAAAAGATATCGATGTAACCATTAAAAAGGTTCCCAGAAAGTTGAGGGTAGGACCAAATTTCGATAAACTCCAAGACTCGATACACCACCCGTACAGCCTCTCCCAGCTCCACAGTCGTCCACACGCCTCGAAGAACGTGTTCGCCATTGCTCTCTATACATTCAGAACTCTGCAAATCATGAGCACACTTACTGCATTAGGGAACGAACAATCGCGTGTTACATCTGTATGGTGGCACTGGAAAAAATCTTTTGGTGGTAGACATACACATTTTATGAGTCCAAATTAAGAGTCAAGTTCATCTACCGGTTTGAAATCTCTAACAATGACTGCTGGATCTCTTAAAGGGTATGCCCTCTTCTTACATATGTAAGGAAAAAGCGATGTGATATCCACGACGTGATTGTCTTATTGTGCAAATAGATGGCGTTAGTACGAGTGATTCTTGATAGGTACTCATATTAAGAAAAGCATTGATGCTAGTTTCTCTAAGTCTCATGGACCTAGATTTGCAACTTCACATTTCGACCACTTTAACGCCCATATGTCTAAGATGACGGGCTTTAGAAAGCATCTACTGATAAGTCTCTTCTAAAGTTAAATTCTGTTCAAAAATATTCCACAAGTATGCTGGAGACACTTAGGGCACATGTGCACGTAGCACCAGTAATTCTCGAAATACTTGTCAGTGTCAAGACAATGCCCATCGACGAATCTACCCAACACCTCTTGTCAGTGTCAAGACAATGCCCATCGACGAATCTACCCAACACCTCTTGTCAGTGTCAAGACAGGACCCATCGACGAATCTACCCAACACCTCTTGTCAGTGTCAAGACAATGCCCATCGACATCTACCCAACACCTCTTGTCAGTGTCAAGACAATACCCATCGACGAATCTACCCAACACCTCTTGTCAGTGTCAAGACAATACCCATCTACCAACCTAACCAACACCTCTTGTCAGTGTCAAGACAATACCCATCGACGAATCTACCCAACACCTCTTGTCAGTGTCAAGACAATACCCATCGACGAATCTACCCAACACCTCTTGTCAGTGTCAAGACAATACCCATCGACGAATCTACCCAACACCTCTTGTCAGTGTCAAGACAATACCCATCGACTAATCTACCCAACACCCCTTGTCAGTGTCAAGACAATACCCATCGACGAATCTACCCAACACCCCTTGTCAGTGTCAAGACAATACCCATCGACGAATCTACCCAACACCCCTTGTCAGTGTCAAGACAATACCCATCGACGAATCTACCCAACACCTCTTGTCAGTGTCAAGACAATGCCCATCTACGAACCTAACCAACACCTCTTGTCAGTGTCAAGACAATACCCATCGACGAATCTACCCAACACCTCTTGTCAGTGTCAAGACAATACCCATCGACGAATCTACCCAACACCTCTTGTCAGTGTCAAGACAATACCCATCGACAAATCTACCCAACACCTCTTGTCAGTGTCAAGACAATACCCATCGACGAATCTACCCAACACCTCTTGTCAGTGTCAAGACAATACCCATCGACTAATCTACCCAACACCCCTTGTCAGTGTCAAGACAATACCCATCGACGAATCTACCCAACACCCCTTGTCAGTGTCAAGACAATACCCATCGACGAATCTACCCAACACCCCTTGTCAGTGTCAAGACAATACCCATCGACGAATCTACCCAACACCTCTTGTCAGTGTCAAGACAACGCCCTTCGACGAATCTACCCAACACCTCTTGTCAGTGTCAAGACAATACCCATCGACAAATCTACCCAACACCCCTTGTCAGTGTCAAAACAATACCCATCGACGAATCTACCCAACACCTCTTGTCAGTGTCAAGACAGGACCCATCGACGAATCTACCCAACACCTCTTGTCAGTGTCAAGACAATGCCCATCGACGAATCTACCCAATACCTCTTGTCAGTGTCAAGACAATACCCATCGACGAATCTACCCAACACCTCTTGTCAGTGTCAAGACAATACCCATCTACGAACCTAACCAACACCTCTTGTCAGTGTCAAGACAATACCCATCGACTAATCTACCCAACACCCCTTGTCAGTGTCAAGACAATACCCATCGACGAATCTACCCAACACCCCTTGTCAGTGTCAAGACAATACCCATCGACGAATCTACCCAACACCCCTTGTCAGTGTCAAGACAATACCCATCGACGAATCTACCCAACACCTCTTGTCAGTGTCAAGACAATGCCCATCTACGAACCTAACCAACACCTCTTGTCAGTGTCAAGACAATACCCATCGACGAATCTACCCAACTCCTCTTGTCAGTGTCAAGACAATACCCATCGACGAATCTACCCAACACCTCTTGTCAGTGTCAAGACAATACCCATCGACAAATCTACCCAACACCTCTTGTCAGTGTCAAGACAATACCCATCGACTAATCTACCCAACACCCCTTGTCAGTGTCAAGACAATACCCATCGACGAATCTACCCAAAACCCCTTGTCAGTGTCAAGACAATACCCATCGACGAATCTACACAACACCCCTTGTCAGTGTCAAGACAATACCCATCGACGAATCTACCCACCACCTCTTGTCAGTGTCAAAACAATACCCATCGACGAATCTACCCAACACCTCTTGTCAGTGTCAAGACAATACGCATCGACGAATCTACCCAACACCCCTTGTCAGTGTCAAGACAATACCCATCGACAAATCTACCCAACACCCCTTGTCAGTGTCAAGCCAGTACCCATCTACGAATCTACCCAACACCTCTTGTCAGTGTCAAGACAATACCCATCGACGAATCTACCCAACACCTCTTGCCAGTGTCAAGCCAGTACCCATCTACGAATCTACCCAACACCTCTTGTCAGTGTCAAGACAATACCCATCGACGAATCTACCCAACACCTCAGGTACGTCATCCGTTACATCATGCTGAATTCCCTACAGTAAAGTTTCATGGTATTCCTGAAATTACAAATGTCATTTGTACAGAGGCGTACCATTCTTCAAATTTGTGATGAGGTGACATACTGTCAGGTCCAGAAACATCAATAGGGAGTATGAACCATCGTAATCAAAGTACTCGTTACCGTCTAGTAGATACGAGAAATCTCTTCTTCTCTATCTTGACCGAATATGCTGGATAGCTGACGCAACTGAAATGGTAGAAACGCTAGATTGTCCTTAAAATGAATGCCACCGACGTCTAGTTATCATTCAAAATTATGTTATCAGGCTTACTCTTAGTGTTTCTCAATAACCATTCCATCAGCAGATGTAACTCAACTCCTTGACTGCTATGTGCGATAGCTATGTAATAGTGAACGCCAAAAATGTTTGATTTTGAGAGCGAACACGAAAAATGTTTTGGTATTTTTACGTGCAGAGCTCTTACATGAGTTTATCATTAAAAGTCACTTAATACAATCTGCTAGTGACTCGTTACCTGCGGAGATAACCTCTCCACTAGAAGCATAGCCTGGGTTGCAAACGTCACAATATTCTGATAAGAGGTTCAGCCATGCATAGAGTGCACGCTAGTTGCGCTACGACAATCGGGCCCTTGAAGTATCAGAATGCCATCATAATTCTTATCCATGCATGGATTATGCATTTCGGGTAAGCTTGTGTACTCTTGATTATGGCGTTCCATAACGTTCGTGTAGTGCCATAGCCAAGGGCGTGTTTTTTGGTGTTCGAACACATACAACCCATGAGTCATGATCGTGAAAAAAGTAAATTGAGCTATTGAATTATGCAAATAAACGTAGTTTTTAACAATAATTTCTAGGAAACTACGTGAGCTAGTCCTACTACCCACGACGAGCTTATGCATAACCTGGGCTACTTAATTATGCAACTGTGAGCTCCACATCCAATTCTTTTGTTGGCAAATTTGATACAAGTTCAAATCTGTCTACAATGGCTATAATTTCCATATTTTAGATATGTGGTATCCACACTAATTTTTTGGTCTTGGCAAACAAGTAATAGCTATCATATCTGCGGCATTCAGTGCGGAGAAGGATTGGGGTTAGAATAGTATGTGGGTGAGGGTGGGTGGGTATTACTTGCTCGGGACATGGAGTCTGCCTAGGGCCTAGGACCAAACACTTTTTTTAAATCTTTCCAAATTCTATTTTTAGAGAGAAGTTCTTATACCATGCGTACATAATTTCATTATATCAGGACAACGTATCATTTCATGCGGCCTACAAACTACAGTATACGTGACAGTACAAGGGTGGATCCACTGCGGTGGTCAAATGGGAGGATTAGCCTCATTATAAAGTTTAAAATGGCACTAAGTATACTTAAAATGGCGATCACTATGATGAAAAATCAAAATATTGTTAAGCCTGTATTACTAAGAATGCAGGAAATGGCTTCTTATAGATTATAATTTAAAACATTTTACGTGGGTAGGGACGTGGGTACGGAAGAAATACCCTGGGATCCCCTCTCATAAGAGAATTAATCGTATACCAGACCATCAATGAGGGGCCAGAAATTTTGGTTGCCCAAGGCTCTATATTGATTGCCAACGCCACTGCCCAAATATCAAGCGTAGGCTTGAGAATTATAAAATATGAAATATAAATAATATAGACCTACTGTATTTGCTCTTCAGTCTGCTGCCATTTGCTATCTAATTACTAAGAGAGCTTAAGCAGCCTACACAAGAAAATGTATATATGGCAAGGCAGCGTTTTCTCTATATATTATCCTAGGATCATCCAAACCTTATACCATATACCACAATGAAAGGTTTATCTAAAATCTACATGTAGTTGTTTAGAAAAACAAGGGAATATTTATCATTTAAAGTGAAGGAGATGCCATCTGAGAGCATATAGATTTGAAAGGTTTTCGGGGGAGGACCCCAGACCCCCAGCTTTCTGTTAAAGGAATAACTCTTCTTTACAATCACCGTCAAAACATTCCCTACACGATGCGCTAACTGCGACACTGCATGCACGAGCATTTAAATCGACGTCAGACTTACAGCTAGGACACTTTCCAGACCCACAAACGTGCTTAAAATGTGAATCAGATAGTTTAAGGTCAGGCTTTATGTTTGTCATAAACTTAGACACTTAGTTATAAATTAGATCATATTTAAACCATCCACGACAATTCTTGCAGAGTAATTTAGACTTTTGCTTAGAGGGAAGGGCTATCCTGCTTAAATGCCAATGTTGCACGCAAGCATGTTTGTCTCGGTGGTCAAAACCTAAGTCACACTGATGACAGCAATAACCTTGACCCGGCCAACCCTTAACTCTGCATATGCACCCGTACCCGATATATACATTTTTATTCTCAGCTTTACTGTCTAATCTGAGGGAGATTCGAGGGTTCAAAATGTCCTGAAAAGCGTACAAAGCAAATCTCTCTCTTGGACTGACTGGCTTTGGATATAGTGTCAGTAATGGATGAGGTCATTAGCTAGGTTATCGGTCTAAAATCTTCGTGGATCAGAACGTTTAGAGAAGGATAGTTTCCTTACCATAATTCTTGAATTTGTAGCATCACGTTAGCATAAAACTGGCCTAATATCATTTCGTGTATGGCATAAATGTTATTATAAATTTCTACTAGGTTTTCAGAGCATATAGAGTCTTTGTTAAAAGGTGACGCTGTAATGATATTCAGTAATTTTAAATTTTTAAATTTTCGAGAATGAACGAGTGAGCATCGGTTACGAGAGCATTTTGACAATTTCGTAGCTATGTCTGAGTTAATGCTACACGTAACTCAGCTATAGGGTTCGTCATTGACATCATTAGCTAGGATTTCAGAACTACATATCCGAACGTTATATGGGTCTCCTTAAGCCTAGCCTCATTAACAACCCTGCCAAATAACCCCGGCCTCCCCCGACCCCTAACTTATTCCGTTTATTTTTTTAAAGTATCGTAATTATGCTTGCGATCCTTTAATAACTCGGGTGATTTATAAAGTCAAGGTAATTTAAATGAGGATGATGGCAATGTGATGATGATGATGATGATGATGATGATGATGATGATGATGATGATGATGATGATCTCAAATGGCGTTAATAACCTAGCCATTATCTCTAATTCCTTCGATAGCTGTTATGGCCATGGTTGTGGTTGTGGCTGCTGCTGCAGATTGTAAGAATTGTCCAATAGCTCTCCATTAAGGGCATCATAGTCGCCATAGATTGACGTACCGGCATCATGGGGCCTTACCACGCCCAAACCTTAGGCCAAGCCCGTTTTTATGGGTCATTATGCCTACAACGAGACAGCTGGCATCCCATTAGCTGACCTACCCCAGCCCGACGACATGACCACACTAACCCACGACGATATTGTGGACACATGCTAGGCCACACTGCAAGGCCTTAGACCACAGCCCTTTCACAGGTAATTAGGTAATACAACGCAACATCTGCCATCCCATAAGCTGACCTCCTCAAGAGCAACGATATGGCTGCACTAAACCAGGGCGACGATATGGCAGCCTATTAGGCCACACTCCAAGACATTATGCCACGCCCCATTTTCATGTCATTTGACCAAGCAATGAGCTTAGCTGGCATCACATGACCCGGCCATATATAAGCGGCCTTGATTGGCCTATGTGACATGGTCACGTGACCTGGCTACGCCCACTAACTTCTTCGAACCTCGTTGCATCTGTCAATCATCGGCATACGTTTACACCCATAAATTACTGCAAACAGCGAAGATATAGGCCATTTCTTCTGATTGGCCGAGATGGTGATGACGTCATCGATATTTGAACTGGACCTCGTCCCCTTTTTTTCCAGCACACACTATTTGAATCTGATTGTTTCTCTAAATTAATCAAATTCGAGTATTTTTGACTGAAAAAATAGGGAGCATGACCTAATTAAAAAATTGACGACGTCATCACCATCTCGACCAATTAGTACTGCCGCCTATGTATGATTACTGTATTCTGCGGCTGCAGTAGCTGCAATCAGTCCTCCTTCACATTTGCCCACTGTGACTTGTCCTCAGCCAAAATCTTTAGCTTTCTCAGGTCCATTCTTGATTTGAATGTACTGAGTCTGGCTTACAAGTCATATGCTGGCTTTGCCTTTGCTGGCTCACAGTAGGGCCAATTGCAAGGCGATCTGTGCTGCTGTGCCCTCTGGTTTCCTTAGCATATGGCCTAATATGGACCATCTTTGCTGGGTGACTTTTATCTAGTGCGTCATTGGAAATTATACTGTTTGGTCACCAGTGTCCAGTGATTGTGCGTAGGTGTTTGCGGTGACAGGAATCAAGTTTGACTATAGCTGCCTATGAAACTGGCCATCTGCTACAGTTTTACAGCATCAATGATATGTAGATTGCATTGGATAAACGTAGTCTTTTTGTCAAAGGCATCTTTGATCTACGAATCCATTGCTTCCAGAAGGACTGAAAAGCTGTTTTCCAAAGGACACTGTGTGCGGCAATGTCAGCAGTATTACAATGCAGCGAGCCCAAGGATTTCCTCCATGGTTCGCCGCCACGAAGAGGGTCATGATTTTCTTTAATTGCATGCTTTGAAGATAGGATTGTGGGTGAACCATGTTTTGGATTCGTTCAGAAAACAGATTCTCAATTTTTAGTTCGCTTGCAGCTATTGAGAGAAGTTCATCAATGGGTTTCTTTTCCTCCTCTATGCAGTCCATGTCATCGGCATAGTCCATCTCTAGCAGCTTACGCTGTATAGACACTGGGGTGGGGGGGGGGGTGGTAGGGGACGCGGTTGGTCCTGTTGAATTTTCCCGCAAGGATTTCAATGCTGCAGCAAGGTAACGGTTCAAAAGCAAAGGGATAGACCATCCCCCTATGGGGAACCAGTTGATGTCTCAAAGTCTGCATACTTCTTGACTCTTAGTGTTAGCCTGGTGTCTACAAGTAGTAGTCTCACTGGTCGTACCTCATCTCGATTGCAAATGGCGTGGTGTAGTACGTCTAGGATCTATGAGCGTTCAATTGTGTCGAAGGCTCATGTCATGTTAATGCCAGTTTTGTGGAAATCCCAATGCTTGAACATGACTACTGATACAAGCATGCGTTGGCCCCATTCATAATCTGCACAGCTGCATCCATTTTAAAGACACATTAGAATGATTCGGTCAAGCCATCGATCTTGTCTCGGATGCGGCATAGAGAAACATTGGATAGGATATTCTGCATGCTGTTGAAAAGCACGGTGGTCCCTGGCTTCTTGGGCTTGGTTAGCGTGATTTGGGTGCCTTGAACTAAGCATCGATGAGAAGATGGTGTATAAAAGCTGAATTGATTAGGGAAATGATCGGTTTTGAGATAATGCCACTTGTGTATTTGAATAGTTCATTGCTCATGCCACCAGCACCGGATACACGTCCATTTTCAAGGCTTTGAGCGCCTTCTCAACCTCTGCTGATTTAATTGGTGTTAGTAATGGCCTTGGATCTCGTGAGAATGGGTCCACGGGCTCATCATAATCTAGTGAACCGTGATGTACAGTTGAAATTCGGGTGCCTGCACTTGGTCTGCATAGCTATTGAGGAGAGGCAATAAGGAGAGATCATCCTGATCAGCTTTCACCGCAATTCATGACAATCCTAAAGGTTCAACACACAAAGAAATTGAAAACATCTTGTTCGCTGCCTTTGTTTCAAGAAGATACTGCAACAGTTGCCATCCATTGAGTGATACATACTGAAAATCATAAAGAAATGTGCATATATCACAAATACAGTACAGGTACCTGCAGTAAACAAACCCATATTCACCATTGCGAAGACCAGCGTTGTGATACACACTAGTGACTGTTTTAACTTATCAGTTGAAGGCCCGGTGGAGCGAGCAGATTTAATTCATATATCTTGAGGTAAATTGTTAATGTTGTTAATGGACTCGACCTGAAATCAGCTTTGATATAAAGTATGTGTATGCAAATAAATGCCATATGGCTAAATGTAGCAATTAAGACACTCCCATAGTTACCATATACCTTTATTTGCTATTGTCATCAGTCAGGTATTGTTGTTGTTGACAATTGGCAATGCGATTGCAATCGATGTGAATACCATTTTATATGCAAATACATGCATATGGCTAAGTGTAGCAATAACATCTCCCCCAATATACAGTAGCCTAAAATATAACATAAAATCAATGTGAAGATTATTTCTCACATGACACATCCAATGGAGAAATGTAGAACACTAAGCGGTTGAAGTTTTTACATGAACATCGTATCACAATATGGGAGATACGATACATATATGATAACAAACCAGATTCACACTGAATACCAAATATATAAACCGAGTCTAAATGAGGTGGATAGGCATAATATTAATTGATGAATCCAATCGCTAGCCCATGTATATGCCGTCCTAATCACATCGAGGGTGACATCACAATCAAATACATAATGAATGGCATAGCTAAATACCTCACGTACTTTTAAAAAGTCTTTCAAGTGTACGAATTAGATGTTGTACTATGTAATACATATTCTGTTGAATGTTTTGAAACTAATTTGACTATGGCCGCAACAGCAACCAGCTAAATTAGATTCAAAATATTCAACGGCTTATCTGTATATTTGTATGGATATTGAGATTGTGGGAGGTCAGCGTGCGATCGATCCCTACACGGGCAAAGCACGGGTCTTAGCTAGAGATTGACTGGGAATAGCTAAACGTGTAATACATTGCAATCGTAAAACAATTTAAATAACCGTGCGATGTGTTGCCATTGTCTTAAAACAGACTGGCAGTTGCATAGGTACATACAATTGTCATTAATTCTCCGGTTCATGCCATTATTACTTCTACTGCTGTTATTTTATTATATAAACCGTGTAAGTCCCTTCGTGGCACCAGACGCTTGGTACATAAGCGAGACATCAATTTCTAGCTAGGACCCAATGATTTCTAGCTAGGAACCCCGACACCGCATTTTATGCGCGTTGGAATCATCTGAAAATCCCGACCTGGAATTCCCAGAATCGAATCCAAATGCCAAGGTAACTACTTAGTCAAATTAGTTTCTAAATGTTCAATATAATGTGTATAGAATTGTAACTCCATCACAGACATGCAATTCATACAGTTGCTGTATCTTCCGAGGTTAATGATGAAGAACTCTATGTCATGTTGATTGCGGCGTCGGCTAATCTGCCACATATTTGACTATGAGTCAGATACTTGAGTGACAGATCGAAGACATAACATATTGAACTATGACGTCAGATACTTGAGTGAGAGATCGAAGATATAACATATTTGACTATGAGGTCAGATACTCGAGTGAAAGAAAATCGGAGATATAACATATTTGACTATGGCGTCAGATACGAAAATGACAGATTGGAAATATAATATATTGGCCATGACGTCAGATACTTGACTGACAGATCGGAGACATAACATATTTGACTATGACGTCAGATAGTTGAGTGACAGATCGGAGATATGACATATTTGACTATGACGTCAGATAGTTGAGTGACAGAAGTGAGATGAAACATATTTGACTATGACGTCAGATAGTGAGTGACAGATATAACATATATGACTATGACGTCAGATAGTTGAGTGATAGAAAGGAGATATAACATATTTGACTATGACGTCAGATACTTGAGTGACAGATCTGATATCTATATAGGCCAATTAGAATAAGAGTTAAGGTACTAAGAAGTATGTTAGCTGGCATGAATCGGTTAATTAATGGATGCAGAATCAGTGTCGTGAATCAAAGTATATGCGTGCATTTATTAGAGACTTTGCTATGCGGCGTTTATCACCATAGGTATTCATCATGCGGAGACACACTCATGAATTATATGCCAGCCATCTTGTAAGAATATCTATAGTACGATACCACGCGGCTTGTTAACCCTTTAACTCTTGAATTTGTTCAAGATAATTTCAATTTTCTCATATAAAATATCTCTTTGCAGAGCAAGAGATGACTAATTTTTTTTAATTTACCACTGGAATGATTGGTTCGGTTATCGAGCCAGTCATTCCAGTGGTAAATTTTCAAAAATAGTCTTCACTAGGTCAGCAAATGGACATTTCTCAAGACCACTTCACAACCCCTTTTTGTCTGATATGAGGGTTAACGGGCTAATGTATCACCATACATTTACATTATTATCAGCCGCTGTGTAAGGTAAAACGATTTTGTAATTAAAAATCAAATAGTTAGATTCAAACATATAAGCACATGTTCTATGCATATATCAGTTACTCCATCTTTACGTGTATGGAGTGACTCCCCAGATTTTCCTAATCATAACAAATGTGAAAATATCGGGTGGTTTGATTGTGGGGAGATGCCTGTGTAGGGTGCAAATCAGACCACTGTTTACACCAGCTTACCTCCCTTGACTCATTTAACCCAGAAATGAGATTCATGAGATTCTTTGACATCCATCTTGCACATGCTGTCCACATCGTGTAATGTAGCAATCTAATTGGATGAGAATGTGGCCACGTATTGTAGTTGATAGAAAAGATTTACTAGACCTGAGGATATGTTTAAACCGTGTCTACTGACACCTACCGAACTTAGCTGGCTTAACTTACCTGACTAGTATCTCATAGACACGACACACGAGAAGGCATCATGCCATTTGACCTTAAAACTAATACCATTTCCGATCTAACTAGGTCACAGTGACGTCATACATAGGTGATAAATGATGGACGAACAAGGAGGCATGCCATTGTGTCCTCTCTGGATGCGGTTAACCTCCATACTGTTATCACTCATGACCTATTACACCTAATGTACAACTGAGTAGAATGGCATATACCTAATTGGTGAGTAGACTAGTGATTCTATCTACACCTCGCCTTAGAGTAAGACCTATAACGTGCATGCTGTAGAATAACACATAACTAATTGTGAGTAGTCGAGACATTCTATCTGCACCTGGCCTTAGACTAAGACCTATAACTTATAACGCGCATGATGTAGAATGACATATAACCAATTGGTGAGTAGACTAGATATTATATCTGCACCTGGCCTTAGACTAAGACCTATAACATACATGATGTAGAATGCCATATAACTAATTACTGAGTAGACAAGACATTATATCTGCACCTGGCCTTAGACTAAGACCTATAATGCGCATGATGTTGAATGGCATTTAACTAATTGGTGAGTAGGCTAGACATTATATCTACACCTCGCCTTAGACTGAGCATGCATGACAGCGAATACTCTTGATGAGATGGCTGGTCACACCCATTCTTATATTGTGGTGTCCTGTGTTTCAGCATCCATTCTTCTTGAAACCGAAAACTGAAATCGAAAACAGTAGTGTTCCGACCTATTACTCAAGTATCTGGCGTCATAATTAATTACGTCACACGTTATCCGACATGACTCTGTCATGAAAATTGAAAACCTCCGTCAGGTGTACAAATTGTATTTCTTTGATGGTTTTACAATTTCATAAACATTCTGCTGACTATTTGTAGACTTAGAGCTGTTGATGAGATAATCAAATAATTTCAAAATATTGAACAGCGTACCTGTATAGTTAGCTGAGAATTTATATTCTGGTGTTTCAAAGTTTTAAATCGATTCCAACACGAATAAAAGCTGAGCGGAGTTTATTTAGAAATACGCAGGACATAGCTAGAAATAAGCAGGACATAGCTAGAAACAAGCAGGACATAGCTAGAGATAAGGAGGACATAGCTAGAGATAAGCAGGATATAGTTAGAAACAAGCAGAACATGAAACAAGCAGGACTTAGCTAGCAGGACATATCTAGTAACAAGCACTACATAGCTAGAAACAAGCAGGACATGAAACAAGCAGGACATAGTTAGAAACAATCATGACATATCTAGAGATAAGCAGGACATAGCTAGAAACAATCAGGACATATCTAGCGATAAGCAGGACATAGCTAGAAACAAGCACGACATAGCGAGAAACAAGCAGGACTTAGCTAGAAACAAGCAGGACTTAGCTAGAAACAAGCAGGACATGAAACAAGCATGACACAGCCAGAAACAAGCAGGACATAGCTAGAAACAAGCAGGACATGAAACAAGCAGGACATAGCTAGAAACAAGCAGAACATGAAACAAGCAGGACATAGCTGGAAACAAGCAGGACATAGCTAGAAACAAGCAGGACATAGCTAGAAACAAGCAGGACATGAAACAAGCAGGACATAGCTAGAAGCAAGCAGGTCATAGCTAGATACAAGCAGGACATAGCTAGAAACAAGCAGGACATGAAACAAGCAGGGCATAGCTAGAAACAAGCATGGCATAGCTAGAAACAAGCAGGACATAGCTAGACACAAGCAGGACATAGCTAGAAACAAGCAGGACAACGAAACAAGCAGGTCATAGCTAGACACAAGCAGGACATAGCTAGAAACAAGCAGGACATGAAACAAGCAGGTCATAGTTAGAAACAAGCAGGACATAGCTAGAAACAGGCAGGACATAGCTAGAGATAAGCAGGACATGAAACAAACAGGACATAGCTAGAAACAAGCAGGACATAGCTAGACATAAGCAAGACATAGCTAGAAACAAGCAAGACATAGCTAATGATAAGCGGGACATAGCTAACATGAATTACTACATTTCTGTTTCAAAATCATTGTGTTTCTGATTGAATTTATGACTGACATACCATTCATCGGTTATCAGGATGCCATCAACTATCACCCAATGATCATAATATTCTATTTCTTAAACTTCTATCCTGATTCATCTGGCCGTATATCATGTCTATCTTCCGATGCATTCTGTTGCAATAGGTTCTAAAATGGCCATGCTCAGGACAAGCATGCTTACTAATTCTGGCCGCCTTCTTACTGAATCGACATAAGCAATAGAGCGATCCAGTTCTAGCTATGCCCCGCCCACTTCTAGCTAGGCTCCCCCATTTCTACCTAATCACCGCCCTTGTCTAGCTAGGCTCTGCCCATGTCGAGCACGTGTTTCATAGAATTCCAATTTCAAGGTACCTATAGAGCTGAGCTGTTGAATATTTTGAAATTAATTCGACTGAAGCATGCTGCTTCCATCGTGCAGATAAATTAATTTCACATTATTCGACAGAGAGTTGATTAAATAGTAGGTCCATCAAAGCCATCAAAGACCTACATTTGTTGGACAGTAAAATGTTAATGACAGAGATAGATACGCCATTACGCAGTTTGATTGCGACGCCCACGTACTTATGTATGACGTCATAAAATCGAGTGACAGATCGGGTTCATCCATTGGCCCCGACTGATAACAATCGGATTATCCTGTGTTAAGACTATACTAATAACAATTATAGAACAAAGAATATCGAGCTTGAAGGTTACAGTCTAGTTCACCGGTGATATTTACTGCTGGTGTTTAAGGACAGATGCCAAATTTCACGGTCAAGCGTAACGCTTTTTATTTAATATGACATTACGCATATAATTAGGGTCCGGTTGCCCAGGCCTAGTTATTGCTAGACCCATTAGCAAACGATGCAATATTGGCTAGATAGAGTGCAAGAAGTATGTGCTATTCAAACACATGCGATACTAAATTCTTTAGATTCCATGCATTTTAGATGTATGCGCTAGGTTAAGAGTCTCTCATTGGCCATGTGCTAGAGGCTTATGGCCGAGACTAAAACAAAGGTAATTCCTTGGCAGTGACGTCAGCGTCTAGGAAGTAGATCAGATATATGGCATGAAATTCATCCTCACTAATGGCTCCATCATCGTTTGCATCCATAACCTGAAAAACTGTTCTACCCTTTTCCGTGACAGATTCATTCACCCCAAATTGTTTGAAGTAAGGATGAAATTCATTGACGTTAACAACACCATCATTGTCGGTATCTATAGCATGAAACACTGCCGTAAAAATGCATCGAGTCTTCGCTCCATCAAGTCGAAATGGTTGCTCCAGTAACATGTGAATGCCGTCACATACTCTGATCTGGTCAGCCCTGGCTTTGTGTTATCCGCACCAAAGTAAGCATATATGGCATCTATATATGACAGCCAGAACTGCATGATGTCAGGTATGAGATCTTGAGAAGCATCACAGAAATTTATTATTCTCTCAGCCAATATGCGGTTCTCTTCCACAGTGAAGTTTCGTTATCATTCTCGATCAGGTCAAAAAGGATTCCCCACTTCTCTTTCAAAGCCTCAGTTACCTGAAGGCTCCTGCGTTCCTGGAAGGCAAGACATATATATTTAACCCCGTTATGTTGAAGCAACCAACACCGGCCTCTGCAGGGGGCTTGAGGAATGTCCATTTGCAGGTCAAGAGAAGAATACGTTAGAATATATTAGAAAATGTATGCGATGACTGGCTCAGTCCTCTCTCGGCTCGTAAATGGGCATTCAATAAGCATATATTTTGATTTTATTTATTAAATTTGACCAATAAAGTGGTAATAATCAAACAAGTGTAATATTTTCAATGCATTTCCAATGGCATAATTGAATTGTGATCCGATAATCGTAATATCTCATGAACCGCTCGTGGTATTCGAGTTCTGTAAATGGTTAATGATAGGGAATCTTGCTTCGAATTTGGTAATTCAGACCCCAAAACAATCGGCCTGGAGTTGCGCCATTTATCGGCAAATCATGCAAATCATGTAACTAGAAGCCAGTGCGCATATTCACAATATCAGACACGTTAATATGTTCGTTAAGGATTTTATGTTACGATTCAAGGGACGCATTTGCGACCTACCTATGTGCACAATTTAAACCTATTGACTGCCCCAAAAGTATAAGTTACAGCAATGTAGCTAACAATTGCGTATTCGGAATTTTCGAGAAACCACTGAATGGACCAAAATATCTTGAAACTCCTGATGTAGGCCACATAATGCTAGATGCTTACGTAGATTCAAGTCGGTCGGCGCAAACCCCTAGGAGAAAACGTCATTCAAATAGTTGAATTGAGTTAAGGGGGGGGGGGGGGGGGGGTAGCGGGAAATCCAAGTCTCACACGTTCGAAACTAACAAATTTGACATCCGAATACCACTTTAGGTACACCTACCTGTTTTCACTGTCAAATTCCTCAAATAAAAAAGTTCAAAATGGTGTTAGCGGATTGCGGCCAGGTTTTTTATGCGATCGTGATCGCGTCATGATATTGTCCACATTTGAGAAATTCGGTCATGTAGTCTCAGAGAAAAACACCATTTTTGTATGATATGACGTCACCAAGATGGCCGCCGCAGGCAATCAGGTTCTCTTGAACGATATGGATTCTTTATGGTATCATCAAATGGCCTCCGAACCGCTGGCCCAATGAAGCTCTCTTAAGCTATTTTCATTCGGGTCTACATCCAAATACTATATTCTGAGTTGTCACGGAAATGGCCAGGTGATTTTGGAGGAGAAGAATTTTGAATATCCGCAATAAATGTAATGAAATCCAAGATGGTCGTCGAGCCATGCAGCCATTCGGATTCATTTGAGGTAAAGCGCTAGCGTCTTTTACTTCCTAATAGCTTGTGAAGTTTCATTGATTTCTCGCTGGAAATTCTCAAGTTGTAGCGTTTTTAGCAAAGGGGTGGAATAATAATAAAAAGAACGAAAACAATAGGGTGCCAGCCTTGCTGGCTTGGCCACCTAATAATAATAATAATAATAATAATAATAATAATAATAATAATAACTAGAACACGTTTACTGAAGTTACTGTAAATCTGCGATGACTGGGCATTAAGGAGTAGTATAAGCCCTCTTCTCACATGATCATTGAACATGTCTGATGCTGATCTGATAAAAAGTGTGGTCGCAGTTCAAAGATCCATAGTTGAAATCCCCATAGTTTTACACAGGGTTTGGAAAAGCTGATTTCATGAAAACCAATAGCCTTAACCCTAAAGTATAAACTAATGTGTCCTGATTTGCTGTAGTGAAATTTTTACCAAAATCAAGGGAAAAGCCATTAAATGTCAAATAAAGGTGACATTAATGAATTAAAGAAACTGACCAATTTTAGTTTTTGGCATGAATTATCTCCCTTTACCTGTTGAAGTTGATTGAGTCAATAATTTCTCCTTTATTTGACATTTGATGGCATTTCTCTTGATTTTGGATTGGAAACCTTAAGGGGCGTCATTATCAGACTATCACTGTCATACATTTCCTATGGGGCATTTTGGGCACGGACAAGTGTATCACAAATTGTACTCAATGGACAAGAAAAATATGTAGGTGTCAGATGCGGGTTAACAGATTCTAGAAGTCTTAAGTTTCTCCATGATCTGCAAGAAACTCTAAGATGAGTTGCTGTCCGAATAGCACTCCCTTACATTTCCAATTTGACTTTTGGACAAGAAAACGTGGAATTCTCTGGAACCATAGACAAGATCCAATTTCTGTAGATGATCTATACATGCATTGTGCGTACTAGAAATGTACCAAGTTTAGATATGATATTTCCAAAACTGGGTCATTTATCATCAAATCAATTTCCAATTCATTCCCTATTGACATATTTGTCTACAATATAAAAATCTCAATATCTCATGAACAGTTTGGGATATCTGAGTTGTGTAAATGGTGTCTGAGAGGCAATTCCGCCACGGATCAGGCGATCTAAATGCTGAAACAACCTGACCATAATTCCGTCATCTATCAGCAAATCATGGAAATATTGTTTAGTGTGCAGATTTGCAACAATAGAAATGATAAAATGTTCACTAACCATTTTATTTTAGTCAGCAATAGTAGCCTCTGGTATCTAGGGATGTCAAAAACGTAAACACTCTGACAGGGACCGAAGTAAGAATGATGTCAAATAATTGTTTTTATTCAGCATTTTCTCAAAAACCGGTCACTGAACTGAAAAGATGTTTTGGGTCATCTAGTGTGTCAACCGATCCTAGAAATATGTTTGGTTTCAAGATGATCTGGTAAAAATCCTAGGAGCAGTCGCTGACCGAATATTGCTCCCATACATTCCCTATGGGACATGTTGGGAACAGAAATACAGCTTTCTGAAAGGTCAACATGTTCGCTAATGATTTTATTTTATTAATCAATAGTAGTATAATGTATCCACGTATATGCCAAATATCAAGTATCTGACCAACATAGAAATATGAATTATTTTGATTCCCAAAATTTGGGCATATGCCGGATTTTCTAAAAAATGGATCACCGGACCCAAAAATTATTTTGAGTGGAGATGCGGATCAACACATGCTAGAAGTCTCTGAAGTTTCAAGATGATTGAGTAAAAACTCTATGAGCAGTCAGTATCCGAATATTGCTCTCATACATTTCCTTTGGGAAGATGGTGGGCACGGCAATGCAGAGCTCTAAATGGTTAACATGTTCGCTAACGATTTTATTTTATTAATCAATAGTAGTATAATACATCTACGTATATGCCAAATTTCTACCATCTGACAGCCTTAGAAATATGAAGAATCTTGATTCAAAAAAATTCGACTTATGTCGGGTTTTCTCCAAATTCGTTCACTGTATCCAAAACATATTTTGCTAGACGTCCCTGCAGTTTCAAGATGGTTGAGGGAAAAACTCTAGGAGTAGTCCCTGTCCAAATCTTGCTTCTATACATTTCCTATGGGACATTTTGCCCGCGGAAATGTAGATATCTCGGAAACCATACACCAGATCGAGATGAAAAGTAATGACAAACTAGATCCCAATATGTAGTACAAGTTGACTAGGTTTGAAGTTGATCAGATCAAAACTGTAGGAGGAGGCGATAAGTTGCGAATATCCTTGAGAATAATAATAATAATAATAATAATAATAATAATAGTAATAATAATAATAATAATAATAATAATAATAAGAATAATAGTAAGAATAATAATAATAGTAGTATACCGATAACTGCATTGGAAACCAGGCTAATTGCAATAGAGTAGACATTGTTTATTAATACATTATTATTATATTTGAAAAATTCTTCTTCTTACCACATTATTCATGGAACTAGCACTATCAATGGTGAATGCAATGGTCACCAGCACTGAAAACATAGATAAAATAAAAAGAAACATGTTTAAATAAATTACAAACAAATTACACGCACGAAAAACTATGCAAAAAATGATATAATTGGTTTATCAGCCAAAAAACATACACATTAACCTGATTAAAAATATACAAATGTGACGAACTATAGTGGAATAAACATAGAACACACATTGCAGCGACCCTACGGTGGGGTCATTTATAGAACACCTCCCCCCCCCACTCCCCGCTATAATCATCTTCCAGTTTCCTCCATCTATAGTCACTTTGCCGTCTCCCTCAGCTGGCGTTACTTTGCCGTCTCCCACAGCTGGAGTCAATTTGCAGTCTCCCTCAGCCATAGTCAATTTGCAGTCTCCCTTAGCAGGAGTCATTTTACAGTCTCTCTCAGCTGGGGTCACTTTGCAGTCTCCATCAGCTGGAGCTATGTTACAGTCTTCCGCCGCTGTAGTCAATTTGCAGTCTCCCTGAACTGGGGTTATTTTACAGTCCTCCTCAACTGGAGTAATTTCGTAGTCTCCTCAGCTGTAGTGACTTTGCAATTCCCCTCAGCTGTAGTCACTTTGCAATCTTTCTCAGCTGTAGTAAATTTGCAGTCCCCCTCAGCTGTAGTCACTTTGTAGTCTCCCTCAGCTGCACTCACTTTGCAATCTCCCTGAACTGGAGTCCCGTTGCAGTCTGCCTCAGCTGTAGTCACTTTGCAGTCTCCCACAACTGGAGTCACTTTGCCGTCTCCATCAGCTTAATCACTTAGATTATGTTCATTTTAGACTGATGCGCTAGATTTTGAGTCGCTCATTGATCATGTCTATGGATGAGAATACGTTAGATACATGTCTTGAAATCCTCATTCATATAGTCACTCCATTGAATCAAAACATTCCAATTAGTAGCAGTCACCTTGCCGACCTCATCAGCTTAGACCCTTAGTGGTTCCCCGCAGCAGTCAGTTCCCATCAGCAGCTCAAGTCCCTTAGAAGTTCCCCACAGCAGCTGAACCCCATTTTTTATCCTCTTTAGCTATACCCCACCCATTGTAGCTAAGCTCTGCCCACTCTGTGTGTGTGTTAGGATTAGTTTATATACTTTGAGCATTGATCAGAATCTAAAATTCAAGGTAACTATATAGGTAATTTGTTGAATATTTAAAAATTAATTTGACTGGGTGTTGTTGCAAATTAATTTCAAAATAAGAATGTTTATTAAATAGTAAATCCATCAAAGATATACAATGCGTTCACATGACGGAATATTCCAGTTTCATGATGGAGTATTCGCTGTTAATTATGATGGTGACATCAGCCTACATATGACGTCATATACTTGAGTGAGAGATTGGATTCATCTATTCAGCTGAAGTCTATAAGCAGGCACCTAACCTGAAGAATGTTAGGAATCAATTTTCCTCTTGGGAATCCAGAGGGTGATATAATACAGTAATATGTCTGGCTACAGAAAGATACTACCTCCATCCGAGAGCAGCTGATCGGCGATATGTGGTTCACACCGCCCTCTCTATCCCTGAGGCATAGCCAGATAAGACCTGGGGTATCTAAATGCGTGCAAACAGTATACCATAACTCGCTTTTTCCTGACATCCATTTAAATACAAGCAGCTATAGTGATAAACGAGCTGATCGCATGTCTAGAGGCAATGACGATACTGCAGCAGCATGAGGACTATTTGCCTACTATCGAGTTAGAACAAGTATATCTCGATCAGGCTGCTCAATCAAGCACGTAGTCACGTCCGGTGTCACATCGACATGATGCGATTACCCGTAGCCATGTCTAGGCGCCCTGGCAACGCTCACCCGCTAAAATGCTAAAGTGTCTATCATCTTGCCCACGTCAGACTCTAGTGTGTTCACACATTACAGAAAGTGTCTGGTTGTGAGCGGGTACAACCGTGCCCCACCTTCTCCACACCATAAAAGTGACCGACAGACTCAATCTTACGTGGGTGAACGCGATCATAGACGTTTTTCCGCGGATGATTGTGGTCCATCAAAGGGACAACTTAAAAGGAGCTTTCCCCATTTAATCCCAACCCTATCTCACACCACGATTAGGGATGTGTCATCCTGCCCTATGTAAGTTAGGAAGGACGACCTACAGTTGTAAAGCATTCGAACCTTGCCATCTTTTTCACAATCATGTAGAGCGGGATGATTTCCTGGTCAATAACTGCTGGGGACCTATATAGTGGCAACTATGGTTACGACTTGTCTCCAGGGCCAGCGCGATATCACACTTCGTCCTTCTCGAACATGATCTGCATGATACTTGATACATGATTCCTTGCCAAGATCAAAACCAAGTACATCCTCGTGGGTCATCGGTGGGTCATGTTCCGCAGCTGGCTCGACTAACCGAAAGCTGAGGCCAACATCCAGGTTGCCGACGTGGCTACAACCTTCATCCCTGATTCCTCAATCAGGGGCTCGAGGATGAATCGCTTTTTCGGGGAATCATAGTGGCACACAATCTTGATGCATCCCTGTCTGGAGCCAGACCCCCCTTTGAGACATCTTTCAAGTCAGTAAGCGGCTCTATGCCATCATCACCGATAGGATGGAGCTAGAAAGTCTTTGAGTCGAATGACTTGCCATTGCTTTCTTTAAACTTGGCAGCATCAACATTGGACACGTCCACCAGGTCAGCAAGGACTGTCGAGCGAGAAAATATTGTCTCCATCTTATATATTGGGTTTAAGTGGAGCATATAGCCGTGCCAATTATCCGACTGCTGCTCCAAAGTGGCGAGAACGTGATCAGGGCATCTCTAGTTGGGTAGACATGTGGGACAGTACCGTGTAGAATGAGTCCTCGTCGAGGTGGCTCAGCGTTCCACCACCTACATAGATGTCAATGTCTTACATCCACCTCCGGGCTCAACTATAAAAAAGATGTATGATCATCTATAAGCCATAAAGTTTAGCTTATTTTCCACCATTCCTGAGTATGAGCCGCATCAGTTAGAGAGACTGCGGCAATCTGCCAAGCTGACACTACAGAATCGAGCCAGCTCGCACCGCACTTATGTGATGTATCAACAACATGTGACGTTTATGAACCTTGTACTGATGACTAATAGGTGCACCGTAGAATATGTAATTTACTTTAATTTCTCATGTACCAATCATTAATAGGTACCATAAGGTCGGTTATGACCAGCACTGTTATTTTTATTGTAAATATTTGTTTTCATTTATCAAGTGCTGATGACTAACAGGCACCGCAAGTCCTCACCGTTTTCATTGTATTGCATAGAATTGTAATATGGCCTGCACTTCACTTACGTTACACCATACATCATCAACAAACACACCACCTTGTTTCTCCCCACAGCAACAATTTTTCATTAAGGTCGCTGCTCGTTCTCACTCAGTAAGCATGATATGCGGCCACTAAACCTAACTATGATAGATCAATAGGATAGGTTAAAAGTAGCTAGGGACAACTACTCACCTGAAGGGGGCTGTTTTATGTAAAGCCTCTTTTGCAAGTGCTTCGGCTCCGCTACCATGCGCACTGGCAGTTTTAATAATTGGCCACTTATTTTAAGGCCTTCTAAATCTAATACATGAGTAGCTGTCTCTTCCTACGCTTCTCCGACCATCTGCCCTATTAATTGGCTGGACTTCCCTCCGTCGCATTTGTTAGAACTGGTCTAAGAATCTATTGGGGCTTCTTGACGGTCAGAATCAAGGCATCGATGACTCAGCCACTCACATCTGTATCCTTGGATACTTGTTAGCTAAGCCTTTTCGCCAAAGTAGGAATCACTGCGAAAATATAATTATTGTAGCATGGTCAGCAGTGAATTCTTTTGGGCACATTTCCTTAATCCTAATCTAGGTAAACGTTAGCTCCAGGGAGTTGATCTCACATGGTTCACCCTCGAAACACTAGGTGACGGATAAAGACGCAGATCGGCCTCTAACTCAATGGTGACTGGGTGCAGCCTATGAGCCCTCCACGCTTTCAGAGGAAGGTCACCATAGTTGGTTATCCGTTTCTTTCTCCACCACCATAACTAGATACGTGCTTTTTAATGCTTTTTCAATGTCACTTGTCCTTGTCTTGTTATTTGTGGTTGTGCTGCAGTATGTGGAGGAATCACTTATTGGCTCTGAAACTACCACCAGACGACATTACGTGCCGCCAGCCTGAGGGAGTGTCTCAGTCGCCATGTGCTATGATACGTGGCTACCTGGGGCCATCTGCCAGGAACGCAACCCGTTACAAGGTTAAGTACTTACTAAGCCACTTACGGCCTAAATCAAACATATTTGGACTTAATAACTAAATGATAGTCTAGGTCCACTGAGAAGGCGCACAGAAAATAAAGCGGCAGCTACTAACTCAGTATTTTAACTCACATAAGATGTGCCTCGGACATCAGCAACACTGTCTTCACATAAACCAGCGTACATCCCCCATGCAAATAATTACACTAGGTTGAATCATTTTCCCACCTTTAGCATAGTTTGAATATGAGAGCGATTCTTTTTGCCTCATCTCCTCCGCTTCGGCGTTGTAGGCATTTTCCTGTGATGGTGGCCAGCGTGAGGCAATTTCCTCTCATAACCAATAATTATTGGCTGGCCTGAAGCATATATAGTTTATATTAAACCAGCTAAGTAGCCGCATTAGGCCCCTTCCCTGTAGGATACCTTTCAGAACCATTAAGGATCAGTCAACGAGAGTCTTGCATGCATAACCACAGCTGTGGGTGTGATTGGAGCCCGTGCTAGTGTGGCCGCCATGCCCACTCCTGCTAGAGGTGTGGGCGTGGCAGTCGCTATACCACTGGGTGGAGTGACACTAGCCGCCAGTGGACTGTGCGAGATCACCAGGAAGCGTGATAAGCACGCGCAGTATGTGACACTAGCCCAGCGCACCCTATGGTCTACCGATGAGTCGGACAGTAAATCTCTCGAGTGATGAAGAGTACCACCTGTGCTGAAGCTCCAAAATGCTGTCCCGCATCGAGGAACCTAAAGTGGTCCAGCAATACCACAAAGGGTCCAGCAGGCATGTGAATATGGATGAGCTATAAAGAGATACTGCCACGGGGATGGATCGCAGGCCTCTATGAAGTAAACTAATGTGCTGCTTTGACGACTACTATTGATGACCCTCCCGGTGAACCCCTTACGGTCATCCAGAGCCGACCACCCCTCCTGAGTACACTCTGGACTGGTCGATAAATGACCTGCTGGATGATGCTCCAGACCTAACACCAATCTCCATCACAGCAGATGGACTGTCCTGCACTGACTTCTCCATCAATCCAGGACTGCTGACCAACCTCACTCCTATTCCGATACCACTGAATCTGAGCCCGTTGCCAGATGTCTCATATTGCAGGTGTCCTATATGGTGAGATGAATCACCCATGAGCTGGACATAAGCCTGCCTGATATGAATGATTTTATCCACAGCACAACAACTACAACCTCTCAGTAGCCAGTGAACTACAGCGAGAGTTCAATGCCCACTCGGGCTATCGATGACACAGTGGAGACAACAGCGGCCTGGGCAGTATGTATGGCGACCCGAAACGAGACTACTCAGTTGTCCCCTATCAAACACCACGAAAAATCAGCCGTCTGAAGACTGCGACGTTGCTATTCGACTCAGACTCAGTGACTGAGGCACTGGTACAAAATATGCACATCATTAGCATCAAGCAAGTCCGGCCAGATGCGTGAACGTACTTCGTCCCACACACAATCTTTGGCTCAGACCAGAAGGAATCATTCAAATCTGCGAAGCTGTGGTACGCTATCGATGGGGTGAGCGGAAAAGATATGCAAGCCATGCTCAGCAGCCTCGTCAAGGATATGATCGTCATCAGAGACCCCAGCAGCCTCATTGCCAAATTCCTGCATGCCTTAAAGGAGTCACGCGAGCAGCTAGTTTTTGCCCTATCTCCACACCTTCGGCTGATACCGAGCAATATGATCGTGAATTTTATTGAATAGTTTGACTAATAAACCCCACCCTAGCCACTTCGCACATTGTTACCACTGTTAATAAATCTTGAGCAGTGGCGACTGTAAAGGTGGCCGTTCTGATAGGCTGCTCGGAGTCACGTGACCATTCGTTTGACTCATTATGCATGTTAATCATCATTCCCACATGGCAATATATCAAAGGGTCGAGCCGTAGTGAATGCATAAATGGCCGATTTGCCGCTGGGGATAACGTGACCCTGTCTTTGACCATGCCCCCTTTACGTTTTTCCCATGTAAATACTCAAATCTGATAGGTCGAGAGAGAACAATAAACCAAGGTCTCGACCAATTGTGCACAATTTTGAATCTAATCTGATGGGGCGCTGTTTGGTCAGGCCAAAAAAGTTGCATAACATGCAAAGAATATGGTAGCGGACACATTTGATATCGTTCTTGTGGACTGGGCATTAATCATCATACACCGGTGTTATTGTCATTGGGGACCGATCATTTATCACGATAGTAGCAACTGATGGATACATGTTTATGAGCGAAACGTTGCCCACTTGTTATGAATCGAAATTAAGACTTTAAAGACAGAAATATCAGTATCTCAATTTCAAGAATAACAATATTAATGTGTGAATGTATTCAGATATTTTAATAATAGCTCTACCAGCCCTGGCATATGCATTTTTAGTCGAACGTAGCCAGGCAGATGTTCATCACCTGACATTGTCTGATGAAGGGCATGAAGGAGTAAGCAGCTCACGACTGCCCTATCACCATTATATTAGAAGAACATATCACAACATCGTTGAGAAGATCTGGAGGTACAAATCCTGAATTTGTCGTGGACAAACTGAAAATTCTTGTAATCAGTGAACAATATCACGTTCTTATGGGACAATCAAACATCGGGACGATCATAAATAATTTAAATAAGGCGTGGATTAGCATATTGTACAATCAGTGATAATACTGACATGTTCTATTCAGAGCTGAAGTAGCCAAGATCAAGATCAGTTAATCAGCCAAATATTATATAGAACATCGTCTTAAAGCATATCGGTTATATATTAACTGAATATTCATCATTACTTTATCCAGTGGTATTTAGCACAAGATTTTATACCTCAAGGGGAAGCAATTTACAATCAGTCAATGTAATCTACGACTTTGAGTACCACAACATAGCCATTAATGCAAGATAGTCTGCCCACACAATTGTATTGCCATAGGAAGGGACAATCTTGTGTGAGAATAAGACAGTGGTTCAATAAGACTGGCTTAAAGAACCACTGGATATAACAATTGCAAGTGATTTAATAAAATAACCTGCATCTGTGTACTTACCTAAAGAAAGGGGCGTGAATGGCATCATTTTAGTGAGAGTGATGGTTCACACAAATACCTCTAAACCTGTCAGATTGAGAGCGCGGGTATGTTGCAATATGATTGCGAGTCTGTGTTTATTTTGCAACTACATTAATTTATGCCACTAAGAGAAATTAATCCAAATAAATCATGGATCTATTTCATGGAACATTCTCGGAATGAAATTGTTAATGACTAATTGCATGTAAATTATAATTGTGTAAAACATGAATGAAATATATATATATATATGTTATTTTTATAAGTATATATTTGTTATTATTACACATATTCTAAATATTGTCAGTATTATTATTCTTGTGTGAGCAGCAACGCTATCAAAATGCTGCTTATATTAATTAAGCCTTTAATTGGCGGGGGCTCCAAAGGATTTTTCTTATATTGCCCATTAGTAGGCCATGAGAAGACTTTTATTGTAAATTTTCCACTGAAATATGCAATAAATAACTTTATATTGTTGTGCTCATATATATTTCTTGTGAGCAGTACTGATTCCGTTTTGGTTGGCTTGCTCATTGGAGACACAATTGTCGGGAAAATTAAAACTTTTCCTTGCTTCGTCATTCGCCATTAACTCCATTTTAAAGCAAAGTGTAGAATATCTTTTGAAAATTTACCATATGAATAACTGACTCCTCATGTTTCATTTAATTAACCAAGGGCAGGAACGGTCAAGAAAATTCGGTTTTCTTCAATTAATTCCCATTTGGTGATCTAGTGACGACTACTTCCGAATATTTGCCACTGGAATAATTGGTTCGCTTCTCCTGGCCTGCAAATGAACATTCCTCAAAACCACTACAGATGAAGTGTTTGGCCGGCTTGACTACAAAGGCCTTTAGAGGTAGAGAGAGAGAGAGATAGAGAGAGAGGGAGAGAGAGAGAAAGAGAGAGAGAGAGAGAGAGAGAGCGCGAGAGAGAGAGGGCGGGAGGGAGGGAGGGAGGGAGAGAGGGAGGGAGAGAGAGAGAGAGAGAGAGAGAGAGAGAGAGAGAGAGTGAGGTGGACCTAAGACAATTTTAGTTTAGTTTAATATGTCTGTTAAAATAATGTGTTAATATATGTATTAATATGGGTGAAGCAGAGGCGTTAGCATCGTATGATGGAAGGGGCACTATTTTTGGTTGGCGGATGGATTTATGTCCGCCATGATAGGGTAGCTGATGTCAGCAATGTGCTTGTGTTAGGTCGGGCATTCTAATCTTCGATGGCATTGCCGTAAGAGGTAGTCAAAACTGTTCAGGTTTATCAGGGGACGGGCATCCTGACGGATAAATTGTATGCTCGAGGAATCAAGACAGGTCGGTTTTGATGGAGGTTTAATGGGTTAGTGCATTGATGGACGTTTAATGGTTAGTGCATTGATGGAGGTTTAATGGGTTAGTGCATTGATGGAGGTGCAATGGAGTAGTGTATTGATGGAGGTTTAATGGAGTAGTGTATTGATGGAGGTTTAATGGAGTAGTGCATTGACGGAGTAACGGGGAAGCGAAAGTCGAATGAATTGAATCCGTAGATCCAAATTGAGATGGCCTTGTTTTGAGTTGGCTGTGAATGGTCAATTGATTGAGATGACGGGATAAGTAGTCAAGTCCGGTTCGGCAATTTTCTCGGGATAGGATGAAGATGACCATGATGTGAAGTGTAGAGTGAGCTTCATCCTACATCTTTGTGAGCCGACTCAATCTAAATTTAGTAATGAACATTTTCATAGAATTAGCGGTTTAGGACTTGTTTTCGGAGCATCCATATATTGAAAGAAAAATTTGTATTGTTTAAGGAAATTAGTTAGAAATCTATTTGTACTTTACGACCAGTCATTTATAATATTTATGGTGATATTTCTCTTCTTTGAAGGGAAGGGTGTGGGGTAGCTTTATCCTTGTATATATGTAATCCGGCATTCGCTTATTGCGGTGATTATTGTGAAACAAGTAATATGGAACCAGCTATGATGTTCCCGTTTTAATTCAGGAGCTTCCAGTATAGTCTTCGTTAACCCGGCACCTGTCCACATCCCTAACCATAAAAGACCCCGTGAACCGGCAATCCATCTTTTCAGATTAAAATTTAATTCGGATTAGTAACATCGGCTCTCAAATTTATATTTATTTCTAAATTTGGTTTTAAATTCTCTTTTCGGTCTTTACTATCAAATTAGTTGTTTCTAAGTATTCAACACCTGGATTACTCTTTTACATAGAGATGGGAGGAGGTGGATGGTGAGAAGGAGACAAGGAGCGAGATAGATAGTTAGATAAGCTATTTTAACTTATTTTCAAGGCCTTTGATCATAAAGTCAATCAGCGAGTAAACATGTACTGTTGGCTGGTCAGGGCCGTAAGTAATTGTCTCACACCTGTAAACGCCTACAAAGCCCGTAAAGAGGTAGGGATGGAGAGGAAGTTAGTTAGATAAGATATTTTAATTTATTTTCAATGCCTTTGATCATACTGGTCAGAGAAGAGGGAAAGTCTTACACACACACGCACGCACGCACCCACCCACCCACACCCACACCCACACCCACACCCACACCCACCCACCCACCCAGCCACCCACCCACGCACGCACGCACGCACGCACGCACGCACGCACGCACGCACGCACGCACGCACGCACACACCTTCCCCTAACACAGAATGAGGTTGGGTTTAGGTAAATGTCTCACAACTGTAAATATCAGCCAAAGGTTACTCTCCTCAGGGCCATCTTAATAGTTCACGACTCCTTTTATGTAACAAAATCCTACACTGTTTATAGACACAATTTGTTTGACAACGTGTAAAGTCGACTCAATAAATCATTGCTGATCGCCCGGTTCGCTCACGAACCAGGAACTATTTGAATAAGTTGAAAAATGTCTATGGTCTGAACAATGTCTACGGTCGCTGCCATCTTTTATGGTGCATTACGAGCCTGATTTAATAATTTTTATCTTGTAAATAGATGTTGGATTTCTGTTTCAATGTTATGTATGTATTAAAAATAATCAACCGATAAAAAATAAAAACGATAGTATTATTTATTTTTAAATATAATATCTGTTGGAGTTGCTAAAACCTCCAAGGGCGGTCGTAACTTGTAAGTTAGTCAATCTAATAATAGAAGCCTGGTTCCTTGCTCCCGTTAGCGTAGGTGAACTCACGAGCACATGAAGCGCGCATTACAAGAGGAGTCGGCCCAAGTTAAACCTAAAGCACCGCCGCCACCACCACCATCATCAGCTTTGGCGTAGTCAGTCAAAACAGGCAGGTCGCTCTATTTTTAGATTGAGAGGTACCCGCCTTGAAGACACAGTATCCGTATCTACCAGCAGGCACTATAGAGATGGACGGTGTGTGTGTTAATTTCAGGCGAAATCGTTTTTCATTGTCAGCAGTTTTCAATCCACGCCCGTCAATGTAAGTGGATAACATTCTATAAATACACTGCTAATCACCCTAATATAAGATAGAAAACCTATGTATTTATATGTCTATCGCCGTATAAAGTTCTGAGCGCAGGGATATCAAATAAAGCCATAGCCATTTTCATAGCGAGCCGCTCGTAGGGGTTAGAAGTTAAGAGGGAGCGGGCATTATTTTATGTGGCCTGCGTGGTGTATTTGTTAGCGCGTCCTTTCTACGAAATTTCTTTGCCTAAGGCCATTAGGAGGTGGGGTGATTGACTACTCGGTATTATTACCGTTTTATGCCATAATTTTTTTATTTTCATAGATTAAAGGATAACTAATCCCATGTCTTGATAGCTGTTCATGTGATCTATTCAGGCGCCGGCCATAAACTATCCAGGTAATTTTAAGCTTTTTATTACGCCGCTAAGGAAAGATATTCAGGATTAAGTAGCTAAATGTTGGTATATTTCTACACGCTATGATGGCTGTCATGATTTACTTTTCAACCAATCAGAAAAATCCTAGTGTGTCTGCCTAGGTATATACGCTCAGTCATAGAGGCTCCAGCTATAGTTTGGCAACGTGGTATAAAAGCAATCCTACAGGTAAGCTGTTGAATATTTTGAAACCAATTTGATTGGAAGTTGTTGCTGCCATAGGCAGCAACAACTTCCAGTCAAATTTTGTTCAAAATATTCAATGGGATGAACATTACATAATAAAGAATGTGATGCTTTGGAGCTGACATGACATCACACAATAGCTTGAGGAGACAATGATGGTGCCGATCGCTGTTCAACGTTTACTCGATATTACAAATCAAATAATTGCGATACAGATCAGGGAATGTGACAGGATATGAATGCTATGGAATCTATAAACCATAGTCTATCGGTGCAGTACAACATTTGAGATGAGATTAGCATCGCTTTAACATGTATGAAAAGTGATGAAAGTCGATCGAGTTAAAGAGAACAACTCTATACACAATGTCATCATGCAGATCATCACCACTAACATCACCATTATTATATGATCACAGTTAAAATGCCATCGATCTCATTGTCATAGTCCTCATCACTATAATGTCATTGGCATTATTATTAGCTCACCTGGTCAGAATGGCCAAGCAAGCTTATGGCGATTTTTTCGTGAAGCGGGCTCTGGAAAGTTTTTCCTATTGAATGCAAGGCTGACCTCCTTTTTAGGGAAACTGTCATATAGCACGGTCTCGCGAGGAAGTCAGAAATATACCTTTGTTGATCAGCTTGGACGGGATACAGAACTATGTGTAATAGCAGAGATCAAGTCATTTAGGGGTGAACACATTGAATGGCGCACCATTGTAGTCCGATGAGACTTTACGTGTTAATGATGCAATTGATAAATCCAGTTTCTCAGTCAATCACATGACGTCATAATCAACAATGTCCCAGGTAGGTTGACGTCATAATCAATTAGGTCATGAATGACACGATTTAGTAGCAGCACCCAGTCAAATTAGTTTCAATATATCGAAATTGATAATCAAAAAGTACAGGGATCGTTTAATCACAACACGGGCAAGGTGTGGGTGGAGCATAGTCAGAGATGGGCGTGGCATAGCTAAAACTGGATTCCCCCATTATATTACGATCATTGAATTATTAGATCACTTGGTCTGAAAGGCCAAGTGAACTTATGACATGATGACTGTCGTCTGCCCACCAATTTTTTCTTTATCCGTTTAACACTCAAATTTGCTCAAGAAAATTTTATTTTTCTCATGAAAAATGTAGATTTTCAGACCAAGAGAACCTATTTTAAAGGTTTACCACTGGAATAACTGACGTTGTTGTAGAGCCAGTCATTCCAAGTGTAAATCTTCAAAAATAGTTCTCTCTTGTCCTGCAAATGGTCATTTCTCTAGGCCACTGCAAAGGCTTATTTTGGCTAGCTTAGGCGTTAAAGGGTTGAACGATTTCTCAAGAATCACTGAATTACATTTATATTTGGCAGGAGGCATCCTTAGGACATAGAGATCCAGGTTTCTTCCAAGAAGATTCATGGTGCGAATTTGGCTAGCTGCCATCTTGGACTTTGGCCAATTCTTGGAAATGTCTTTAAAAATCTCTGAAACCGCTTGGTGGATTGATTCGAAACTCATGAAACAGCATCTAGCATAACAACCTAATGCTTTGGCAACCATCTTCGATGGCCTAGTTTTTCATGAAAACACTTTCTCCCGAAACGCTGAAGTGATCGGGCCGAAATTTGTCGAGTATGATTATCGGCCTTCAGGGCAGAATGTTTGGCACTTACTTAACTGTACTGCTATAGCTACAAGCAGTTAACATTTGTACTGCGAGTTATATATGGCAAAGATCTATTCCTATGCAGGTTGCCGAAGTATGCATTGGAATGAACCTGGTAGATTCGCCGACACTGGCTTTTAAGCCCAGAAGAATGCAAGTAATTCCAGTAATAAATCTTACGAATTATACACATTGGTATCAGATGAGAGCACTCTTACCCTGTCGATGCCATGTATGACAAAATACATTGTATGAGGGACTGTTTAGCTCACATACCTCTGATGACCGACAAGCAATGACAGCATAGCAAGGGATCATGGTCTCTCGGGTAATATGGCTCACTAGTAGCACCAGGCTTGGTGAGTCATCCACTTGTATTATGACGGTTTGGTGTAGTAATAGTTCTTTATTTTTACTGGCGGCCCAAAACCTCTTCATCTCCACTGCATGTTGTGTCTGCCAAATGATGGTGCAAAATTATATTGTTGACTTTGTTTCCCTTAGCCATCGCTCGGAATCTTTTATACACATCACCATTCTCTTGGCTCCTTTGGATCAAGTATTGACGTGTTTCTACACTGCATCACATAATACGCCGATGCCGTGAAGCTCCTTGATACTGTCATTTGCCATTACATCCACAAATTATGCTGTACTGACTCTGCCCATTAATCGCAGCATATACGAATCCTCTTTCTCCCAGCATTCCGCCAACTCGATGCTGCGTTTTGTTGCCTTGGTCATAAGATACTCTTTATGAAAAGAATAAGATCATATGCCACATCGTGCTTCGGACGTTCACCCATTGTCATTACCCTTGATCTTGCGATTTCCAGCAGTCGCTAAATCTGTTTGTTTCTGTGGAGGGTTAACATTGCCCTTCTTTGCTGCAATAATTTAGATGGACATGCATGCTTTTAGGTTGGTTCTATGAATTGTAATGGCAATCTAACCTACCATAAATCTGTCCTTTCTCAGTCTCCCATAGGCTGACTAGCTGATACCATTGGCATTCAGTACTTGTCTTCTTATCTCTTCCCTCATTACCTTCATTGTCTGGATGTTCTCATTCCTTGGAATGACTCCTAAAATGGATTTGATGTTTCTCCGCTCAAATTCTATTGTTGTCTTGTTGAAAACCCTGCTTACTTCCAAGTAATAAGATGCTGTACTCATTCCACTCAGCTCCAAATACAGGTTAGCGATTGCAAGCATTTCATGTTACATTAGCTCCCACATTGCCACATAATGTGTTTTTTTTGGGAACTGTTGATTTTGTCTGAGGAACATTTGTGAGACGTGCTGATTGCTTATGTTATACCATTTGTGCTCTCATTGCTTTGCCACGTCCTTAGGTATGGTTCTCTACAAATCTTCCCTCCATGAAAGAATGGTCAAATTATGGCGCCGTCTCTCGAAGTTTCTGCATATCCTCTAAAGATAAAGAGGATCACGGAAGGCAATTTTGGAGACAAATTCATCGAAGATTGGTAACAAATCATGGATTGCATGGGGCTGCAATGTCCAATTGCCCTCATGGTCAATTCGGATGAGCTTTTCGAGGTGGAACATGAGCTGTATGAAAGTGTTCCAATATTTAACTGTTTCATCATGTCTGCTATTAATGAGGAGAAATTGGCAAATGTCAGGCAGTAATTCTCCATTGCTCCCTGGAATTGCCTTATTAGGCCCAGATTTTAGGTGCAAGACTTGTTTGCCACATTGACAGTCATCTGCTGCAATATAGATAGCCATCTTTCCATCTTGCTTGAAAAATTCAATCCATTGCAGCCTATCAAACGCTTCTTTAAATAACTGTTGTCCTTTCAATGACGTCACGTAGGATCTTCGACTAAAGATGGATTCAATGGCATTCTAAATATGGAACTCTATGACGAGGTTTTCTGCACTGCTCCGCTTCAAATATTTTGAATACATCACAATGCCACCTTTGTCATATGGAATGCCCGGTGCAAACAATTATGTTCTGAAAGCACTTAGGCTAGGTCAACTGTATTTCTCGTGCGATGCTGTACACAGTTTCGTCACAAGTTACCAGCATTTTTGTTTGGTCTAAGTACCCTAGGGTCTCCTGCATGTTTTTAATGGCTGTGTACACTGTATGATTTTTTTATGATTGGGTATTGCAGGGGCAGGCAGAAATTCTACACACACGAGGTGAATGTCATTAATGGCCAGGACACAGATGATCGCACGCCATATTGGCATGGTTTGTTCATGCGGTCTTGCATTCAAATAGTCGGACTCACAATGCTATTAGTCCAGGAGCTAAAGCTAGGTCAGAATCGTGACGTAGCACACCCAGTATTCGGAAGGTCTGACACTTGCTGTGGCTTGGGGGACATGTCCCACACATTTTAAGCCCTGTTGTACAAACAAATTGTGGTAGCACTAATTAGTTATCCTGATTTCTTTGCATAGGGGGTCTAGGCTTTGGCTGTATCCACAATGCACAACGATATAAGCATGATCGTGTCATAACTCAAAGTAATATCGTATTAGATTCACCATATATGATATTTAGACGGTTATCGACCTAACATATATCCAACATACATTTTGCATGCATATACCAAAGGCGAGGTTCTGGAAGCGCTGCTGCGATTACAATGGCAGTCTTTTTCCAAATGGGTTCAACAAAATGGACAACATGAAGACCACATTACTCCAACAGATTTGGAGAGTCTTGATGAGAAAATTAAGATGTGCCGAAGCAGCATTGACGACTTAGACGCACTGCAAGAAAATTTCAAAGAGGTGTGTATGTACGTGAATAAATTGCAACAGCTGTTCAAATCCTTTAAAGTTGAGTCAAGCTCGAAATCACACCTGTTCGCATTTTGGAACTCATATATTCATATGGTAGAGCTGCTGCTTGGATTCATAAGAGCTGAGAGAACTGGAGATTGGCAGGCACACCTATCTGCTACTGCTGCTATGGCGCCATATTTCTACAGCATGGACAGAACTAATTATGCAAGATGGCTGCCAATATATCTTGCGGACATGAAGATGCTTCCAAGTACACATCACCATGTACATGAACAATTCTTGAATGGAAATCATTCCGTAAGTCGCTCACACCATCCATTCAATCAAGTGTGGACAGATATGGCCTTAAAGCAATCGATTAATTTGGATTCCAAAAAGCGAGGTGGTATTATTGGAATAACACAAAAGCCAGGAGCTCTGGAGAGGTGGTTTTTAACTAGCCACGAGAGGGCAGCCATAACAACGGTCATAAAACAAATGTGTGGGTTACAAGATAGTCACATGTTTGGAGTGCATAGGGAAATGGGGACTAATCGAATGAACAGGGATGAAACCGATGTGCAGAAGATACTTTCGATGATCTCATCAGATATAATGACCAATCCCTTTAATATTGCGGAAAACGACGACAGCGAGTGTCTTCCGCTTGTAAACATTGCAACTGGCGTGGTATTGCCTAGTGAAATCGCCAAGAGACTTGTTTCCGCCTGTGACATTGGTAAGGAGATTATGGGCAATTTTGTTCAGGAGCGGCTGGACACTAACACGAGAAGCTTTTGGGACACGTTGCCACACTTAAAACTTAAAACATTTGCCAGCCTAGCACAGAAGAAAAAACTCAAAACAAATGATGAAAAAATTCACAATGTGAGATCTGACCGCGAACTATTTGGTCGATTAATTATTGCCGCAAGGTCCAGAGATGTTGATTTAAAACTAGTGATGACGTATGAACTGTCTGCTGTTCCACTATCATTGTCACATACGGATGGGACTGTAAGAAAGAATGTGAAAAGTGTTTTGTTAAGTGAACTAGAAAAGGAAGTAAATGTTGATGGACGGCTTCCACCTGTTGACAAGACAGGCGCAACAGCTTATGTAGTAGATGGCATGGCAATTGTGCAAATGGTTAAAACTGGAGGTACGTCTACATTTGGAGAATTGGCTGATAAATACTGGCACATCTTTACAGTTCTACTAAATCAAGAAGACTGCAACAGAGTAGATATAGTTTTTGACAGATATGATAGACTGGAATCTCTCAAAGCGGAAGAGCGGCTAGAACGTGGGTCATCAACAGCATTGGAAGTAAAGATTGCTGGAGAAAATACTCCCGTTCCAAAGCAATGGGCCAAGTACATCAGCAATCCAAGCAACAAAAGTAACCTGGTTGCATTTCTCAGCAAGCGGTGGCGTGATACTGGTCCAAATATGCTATCTGCCGACAATTGCGTCATTCTTGCTGGTGGCTTTAACGATGGAATGGATGTTGTTGTCATTTCAGCGAACAATTCGTCGTATTTGGAAAAACTTCGATCAGATCACGAGGAAGCAGATACGCGTATGATGTTGCACGCGCTACCCGCTTCAAAAGACCACATGCGTGTTGTTATACAGTCTCCTGATACAGACGTGGCAGTACTTAGTATATATACGTATTGTTCGCTTCACTGTTCTGAACTATGGTTCCGTACGGGCACAAAGGACAAATTGCGATACATACCAATACATACAGTTGCTCAAGTACTGGGCCCAGCTATCTGTCTGTCTTTGCCTGGGTTTTATTCTCTTACAGGTTGTGATAGCACTAGTGCATTATTTGGAGTCGCTAAGAGAAAATCATTCAATCTCTTAAAGTCATCTGAATGTCATCAGCTTAGCTTAGCCCAACTCGGCGAACATGTTGACTTATCACCGAATACTGCAATTCTATGTGAGAAATTTGTCTGTGAGTTGTATACCACCAGGGATGTGGGAAAGACAGCTGATGAAATCCGTTATTGGCTCTTTTGTCAAAAGAGACAAAGAAATGAAAATCTTCCACCTACATCGAATAGTCTAAAGCATCACACCGAAAGGGCCAATTTTCAAGCTCTTGTTTGGAGACGTTCATTGCAAGCTGCTCAGAATCTTCCATCTCCAAATGGACATGGCTGGAGTATAGTGGATGGTCTACTCAAGCCTGCTCTAATGTCAAAGGATCCTGCTCCATTTGGATTAATTGAACTCACATCATGTAGATGTCAAAAGTCTGCCTGCAAAAGAACAGATCTCTGTCAATGCAAGGCTAACAATCTACTCTGCACTGAATCATGCCGTTGTATGGGAGGTGAAATGTGTGACAATGTTCAGCATACAATTGTCGAAGATGACTCTGACACGGATGAGTAACATTCTCTCATTTGCTCACGTGATAAATATGTCCTGCCAGCTTGTGTAGACATGCACTGCATGTCAGTTAAAAGTTTAATTATGAAAAATGTAGAAAACATGGGCATTGTTGTAGCTAAGGTATTGCTAGTCACAAGAAGACCTAAGTGCCCCAATATGTACAAAGTAACATACGGGTGTCTTAAACGAGGTTGATTATGTATAAATCTGCGATATACGATCACTCCTTTCCATTTTGGTTGAGATTGTATTGATATAACATGCGCTTAAGTTTGTGAAAAATTTACCATTGTGAAAATTGTCTGAAAACTACATTCAACACCTATTGTAAATGGGCCTCTCACGGGTTAGTGATACCACAATTTTCTTGTACAACACGGCTCAGAATATACCCAAGACATCGGTCTAGCATAATATAGAGACAAACCTTCTGAATACTGGGTGTGCTACGAAACCATTCTTCTAGACCCCTTTTGAAAAAAGGCTCCCGGACTATATAATCGTGCCAAAAGCCAGGCTATATCCGTCGATAAAATGTTATTAAAAATGATCCTTCACTGAATGAGGAAATGTAGTAACATTGTATTCAGTGCGCAAATCAGAATTTTTAAAGGTTTAAAAAGCTGCTTCAAAAGTTGACATTTTAACCTTGTATTGAATGTTGTCGGTCCATGTTGTATATAGGTCTCGGAAAGTTTTAAAACCTACTAATTGCTGAAGCAAAGCTGTTACTGTGTCATGACTACCCCTATTCCAGATAGGTTGGTTTCATCATGATCGAAGTTGTCATCTACATCCATGGTAAAACTCCATATGTCGAAGTGGCTAGAAATGGAACTCACAGTGCTGCTCACTACAGTGAAAGGTGCCATGTCATTGTGATGCCACACGAGCTCGTCTATAGGGCATAGAGGCGCTTTCAATGTACACAGTTTTGCTAGTGGTTTAGCAATATGGCACATTGAAAATGTTAGCCATGCAGGTAAGTTGCTAGCAAAACCACATATTTGGATATTGGCATTCAACTTATGTAGGTGCTTGTCTGGACCATGGATTTAAAACTAATATGTATGATTATGAAACATTGTATGTGCCTACATCTATAGAGAGAAGGGTATTTTCGTCATTTGTCCATTTACCCTCTATACGATTTTTATGACTTTCCCTGCGATGTATGCTGATTAGTATGGGATACAATGCAGAACGATATTTCAACAGTGCACTTTTCCTCATATTTAGAGCTACTAAGCTAACCTGGCCTGAAAGGCTATGTGGTCTGATGCCATGGTAACCATCCATCTGAGGTCCCAGAACGGTTGCCTTAATATGGTAGTCACCTCTTAATCAACGACCTGATTTTACCTAAATTTGAATCAAAGTATCTTATTGTGCTATTGGTTTTCCAAAAATTCTTGGGAAAATACTAAATAATGCTCCTCACATGCATTCATGAGACTATGGTCGATAAACACTCAGAGCAGCAACTTCAGACAGACAATAAGCTAGTACTCATGGAGCAAAAACATGCCACTTACCGTGGATTAGGCTTCGTAATCGGACCAAGGGTATTGGACGATGTCATTAGTTTTGGATACGTCAGTGATCTCATTGCATTTATCGACCTGGCTATACCAGCATGAAAGCGCACCACCACTAAGTGTCGCATAGTCAATGCATATGGGTCAACTACCGAAAGAGAATCCAGCCAAATCTGGGCCAAAGAGAATCCAGCTATATAAGATTCCTTCTATGCAGAACTGAGCTCCGCCATTACTATCCCGACTAGATGGCAACTGTTCATGTGTGGCGATTTCGACTCCAAGCTGGGTAAACTCGGCATTGTGGACAAAAGTTCAGGACTTGGCTCATGCTGGGATCGTATGGAGAGGTCACAGGCAACAGTAATGGAGATGCACCGGTGGCATTCCTTAGTTCCAATGGCCTATTTGCCACAAATACAGCTTTCAAACACCTATGCCGCCACCTGACAACATGAACTGGACACATTGCTGATTGCAAAGCCCCTAAAGGTTCTAAGGCTACAAAAGCTGTCTTCAACCAAATAGATTTCATACTATGCAAGACAGCAGCAAAACCCCTACTTCGGGATGCTCGTTCCTATTCCTCATTACACGCCTCCATATGAACAAGCTCAACCTAATGTACAAACGCCATACCAGGCAAGAGGGTAGAGTCACCTACAACATACCTATGCTCATCAGCGACACTGACACTCAAATGTCATGCAAAAAGGCCCTTGGGGATCAGATAGCTAACATTGACATCAGCTCCGATCCAAATGAAGCCCTAACCAAAATACTGAAATCTATGGAATCATCAGCTACTAGTGCCATAGGTGTTCTGAAAAACAACAGAACTAGGTATACTGACGACCCTCTCGTAGTAAAACTGTCAGCAGAACAGAAAGTGTTACGTCTGCGCATCTATCAAAGTGAAGATCGCACCAAACTACGACAGGAACGCAATAACATTCTGCGCTACATTAGCATACGCTTAAAAGATCTTGCTATCCAATAAGCAGATGCCCTAGTAGATGAAATTACTGCCACGGATGACTGCCACAAAATGTTTCGGGCAGCCCAAGTCCTGAGTGTTGCTGACTACACACCACCATTAACTGTACACAACTCTGAAGGACACTTTATCGGGACTGACCAGGGCAATGCCGAGGCAATTCGAGAATGGTTCAAGGAACAGTTCTCTGACCACGATGATGAGCCCTTGCATCCATTCTCAGGAGACCCCTGGCCATTACTAACACATATTAATACAGCAGAGGTTGAGAAGGTACGCAAAGCCCTGAAAAATGGACGTGCATCTGGACCTGATGGCATAAACAATGAACTATTCAAATATGCAGGTGACATTATCTCAAAACCGGTCACGCACATAATCAATTCAGCTTTTAATCACCACCTTCCCATCGAAGCTGTAGGCCAAGGCATCCTTTTCGCGCTACCCAAGTCCAAGAAGCCACTTGGCCCCCAGGCAATCTGCAGCCCATTGTGCTCCTTATCAGCATATGGAAAATCCTATTCAATGTTGCTCTATACCGCATCCGAGACAAAATCGATGACTTCACCAGATCATGTCAAAGTGGCTTCAAACGTGGACGCAGCTGCGCAGACATTGTATGAGCTCAATTCATGCTTGTGTCGGTAGTCATGTCCAAATACTGGGATTTCCCCAAAATGGGCATTGACATGACACGAGCCCGTGATACAATTAAACGCTCAAAGATCCTAGATATACTACGCCAGGCCAGTTGCAATGAAGATGAGCTACGACTAGTGAGACTGCTGCTTGCAGACACCAAGGCTGAGAGTACGACTCAAGTCAGTGAAGTCTGTAGAATTTGACACATCAATCGGCTCCCCACAGGGAGATGGTCTATCCCCTGTGCTCTTCACCTGTAAACTGACTGCTGCATTGAAGTCAGTGCGGGAAAACTCCACAGGACCAAACTTCCGGTGTCAATACTGGGCAAGCCGCTAGAGATGGAATGTGTCGACGATGTGGACTTTATAGATGAGGAAACGAAACCCCTTGTCGAACCTCTCCCAATAGCTGCAAGCAAACTAAAAATTGAGAATCTCTTAATGAATGAATCCAAAACAGAGTTCACCCACATATACATATCTACAAAGCATGAAACTAAAGAAAATGACGATCCACTCTGTGGCGGGGAACCATGGAGGAAAAGTAAACTCCTGGGCTCACTGCTTTGCAGTACTGCTGACATTGCTGCACGCTGCATCATCGGGAAAATAGCTTTCCAGTCCTTCTGGAAGCTATGGCTCCGTAGATCAAAGATGCTCTTGGTAAAACGACTACGTTTATGCAATGCAACCTGCGTATCCTTGATGATGTATAACTGTAATAGCTGGGCAGATCCACATGCATCTCCAGACAAACTTTATGCCTGCCACCACAACCACCTACGCACCATCACTGGTCACCGATGGCTAGAGAGAGCAGAACTTCAAATGATGCACTATACAACATGTGTAATACGTCGTCGTTGTGTAAAAGTCGCCCAGGAAAGATGCTCCATGTTTGGCCATGTGATAAGGATGCCAGAAGACACACCAGCACAGAGAGCCTTCGAATTCGTCCTACTCGGTGCCAACAAATACAGAGCGAGGAGAAGACGTCAGTGCATAAGATCTGCTAAGTGTACTACGAGATGACCTCAAGAAAGCAGGATTTGGTACACTCAAGTCAAGAATGAACCTAGGGAAGCTAAGCATTTTGGCTGGGGACAAGACACAGTGGACAAAAGCGAAGAAGGACTGAATGCAGCTGTAGGATGTTTCTCCTACTACAGCCGCAGAATACCGTAATCATACATAATTGTTTTATGAGATATGAAATGTCTTGATTTAAACATTTAGGTCATCCTTTAACTCACCAATTGTTAATTTTGCTTTAGGAATCCTATAAAAGACACCATTGTATATATTTTGCAAATAAAGTTACTCTAAGTTGTTTCTCTCCAAGAAAGCAGGCGTCTGCAATATTTATTTTAATAATTTAATCCCATCATGTACCAGATATCATGGGGCAGAGGGTCAAATTTGCCCCTATGTGAGGGAGCAGCCAGGTTCTAAATGTTAAGTGAGCAGAGTTCATCGAGTCGATTGTCTGGATGGAGACTAGTAACAGTCAAAATATCTATTCGCTGTAATAATTCAGTTCCTTGAATTATGGTGACGATGTAAGTATATCCAATATAAATTGATGTGATTTTTGCGAAGGAAGCATACAAATATTGTGCAAATATTTTCTGAACTGTGAGCCAGAAATATATTATACTGTGGTTGATTGAAAAGAAAATCTGTGAGCAACCAACACACCTTTTCTTGACAACTTTTTCATGACAGGTAGTTCACTTCCCAGCTCATTATATGAAATATCTTTTTCTAAATTTAGATATTTGTTTCCTGAAAAAACCCTACAATTATACATTAGATAATTTACTAACATCTGCACCAGATGACGTGTTCTATACAGGGTTGGCTGGTTTAAATCAACTTGATTTAAATCACTGATTTAAATCGCGATTTAAATCAAATAATTTGTTTTAAATCATGGATTTAAATCAACTCTTTTCAAATTAAGTTTTAATTAAGTTTTTTATCAGCTATTCCACATTTTATTTGATGCAAATATTTGCTAACGATTGTACACTATTATAAACAGCGTGGTTGCCTCTGATCTTATCAACAAATTGATAACAGTACAATGATAATTTCTTCGAAGTTTTATGACGACAATAAATTAAATACAATTACCAGTGCCAACCATCGGATTCTAGCTTATATTACCAATAGATGGATAATAATCATAATACACTAGTCGCAATGAGAATTTTTTAGGAAGAAAATCATTTATTTAAAATAAATCTTATTTTGTCAAATTAAATTGTGTTCAAATTTTTAATCTATTTTTTTAACATAAGAAATATTTTTAGTTCAACAATGTATTGCAAGCAATACAAATCCCCTTGATTCTCGCTGTTGTTGAGAGGAAACATAAGGAAGTCTGGCAATTCACTTGCCTGCTCCATATAAGTGATATATCTGCTTTCACTACAGCACTAGCTGTAAGCGAATGATGGCAAATTAACGAAGTTTGCATTTTTCAATGGTGATAAGTCTGACAACTATTGATGGCTACCGACGAACCGGGAAGTCGACCTCTGTCTTATGAATATCAATCTAAATTCCGAATTTGGATCAAATCCGTTTAGTCTAGCATGAGCTATTGCCTGAAAACCGCCAAATTAACTAAGTTTATACTATATTTTCAAGGGTGATAACTCCACCAAACATGGACGAAAAATAATGAAGCACGAACTTGGCATCCGCCCCAGTAGTATTAAGAATTGTCTAAATTGGATTCTAATCAGTTTATTCTAACACAAGTTATTGTCGGGAAACTGTCAAATTAACGTCTATATTTTTCAAGGTTTCATCAGTTATTACAGACCAAAGAATTTAAAAAAAATTTCTGGAAAATACAGACGAAACGTAACGGAACATGAACTTACACCCATCTTATGATGATTAAGTTATATTTCGAGTTCAGGTGAGATCTGTTTACAAACGACCCATACACACACACACACACACACACACACACACACACACACACACACACACACACACACACACACACACACACACACACACACACACACACACACACACCGACCCACCCACCCACCCACCCACCCACCCACCCACCCACCCACACACACACACACACGCACGCACGCACGCACGCACGCACGCACGCACGCACGCACGCACACACACAAACACACACACACACACACACACCCACCCACCCACCCACCCACCCACCCACACACACACACACACACACACACACACACACACACACACACACACACACACACACACACACACACACTTATTTACAACATATTGAACAAACTGTCTGTTTCCTTTTTATCAATAGAGCAGAAGAAATAAGCATATGTATCCTTTCATGACAAAGGTTATTATTGTAGATTTAACACTGACATAACCGGCTAGATAACAGAGTCAGTTATTACAGTGGTAAATTAAAAAACAATAGTCATCTTTTGGCCTGCAAACGGACATTCAATAATCAACTGACTTGATTTTCTTGACCAAATTTAGCCAGTAATGCCTTTACTATTCAAACATGTCAACACATTAAACTGTCTTGTTTGCATACGGCTTATACGATTGATTAGAATTCGACCAAATTGGAAATGTAGATCAATCGTTACACTACTTTTCTTTTAAATAATCTGGTTGCTGGCAGCTTTATAATCGTACATATAAGTTGAATATTATATCTGTAATAGTACATGCAAATTGAAATTGTTCTCAGGCCTAAGTACACATGTAACTTTATTTTGGACATCCACACTTAAATCTTATTTTACAATTGATGTAAGTCAGATATTGGGAACATACCAGAAAGCTTTCCAAATTGATAGGAATCTATTTTCTATACCATTTTATAAATTAGTTATATATATATATATATATATATATATATATATATATATATATATATATATATATATATATATATATATATATATATATATATATATATATATATATATTACCAACATGTACTATATTAATAATAGCAGAGGTAAATCTTGGATAATACACCCTTCCCACATTGACGTCATTGCGCCGAGATTCCCCTAAATCAATGCTCAGAGCAAAACTGCTAACGGTGCTAACAAGTTGACTGGCTTTGAGCTACTATTGCACTAAAATACACCGCAATTTAACCGTTCCTATGATAAACTAAAATCCCTATGTTATTTAAGTCATACATCATTGGAAAGCACATTAAATTATCTAAACATTAATGGATAATTTTTGTAAAATTTTGACTGAGTTATTTGCATATATAAAATACACCATTATACCTAGATTCGTTAAATCAAGTGGACAATAGGGGCTATTTTCACATCATAATAAACTGTAGTAGATTTTACAAAAATTTAAAAACGAATACAGAATGTATCGGAAATTGGCTTATCTTTCCAATGATGTAAGACTTAAATAATATTGTGAAATTAGTTCTTCATATAACCTAAATAAATTGCGTTGTATCGGATTCCAATAGTACAGTAATGCTGTTTGGGCATCGACTATCGCCATTACCAGCCAGGAGTGGTATGCACAATGAATCTTCGAAGGTGATAATGCTCTAACCCCTTTCATGCAATGGTTATTAGCTACAAAATCTGAGTGCGACGGTAAGCATAAGACTAATGTTCTACTTTCGTGTGACTACATTGCTATAGCTTATAACAGCTGTGGCTTTGACTTTCATTTAGTGATGGAGTGGCTCTTTAGCAACACAGAGCTTAAACCATCCAACGTAATAATGAAAGGTAATAAAGTGGTATATTTGAATGTTGGTGACATTCATTTTAAGGACAGTCTAGCGTTTCTTCCGGTTAAACTACGTCAACTACCTGCGATATTCAATCAACCTAGCGAGAAAGGATTTTTCCATTTCTCCTAGACAGTAACGTATACTTCGATTACATAGGAGCATACCAAGCAATTGACGCTTATGGTGCAGACATTATGTCAGTGTTGGCGCATAAAGAAATTGACCCGTGGTATGACATGTTTAATGATAGTGTTTTCAATTTTAGTGATGTCATGAAACTTTACTGCATGTCTGACATAGAATTTCTACAGATGGCTTGTGGTAAGTTTCGTGACATGTTCATTCATGACACTGGGATTACGGCTTTCGTGTCATCTATGACGTTAACATCATTATGTAATAAGGTGTTTAGGGCTAACTACTTAAATGTTCATAAGCTAGTAGCTCCACCTGTTATGAGGTGCGTTAACCTATCTAACAAGAAACGTTGCTCCGTAGAAGCGAGTAAGTGGCTAGATTACCTGGCTCATTCTAAAAATGTGTTCATTAAACATGCTCTAACAGGCGGCGAACCTGAGGCAATTAACAGATCACTGGACAGTTACTGCCCAGACATGGATGAGTACTTTGAGTACTGCTTTTAGATAGGGGTAGTTTGTGGGTGTCGAGCATAAACTGGGCGTATGTCGGTTTGAGTGGGAGCGAATGGGAAAAACCTATGGAGTGGGGTGGGGAAACGGTTGGGTTAGGTTGAGATGTCGCTTTTGTATGCTGTATAATATGCTAACCCGTGGCGTAGAATATTACTAGCATACCCTTCGTCGAGGGGGTAAAAGTAATCTACTTTATTCTTATCGGCTAGAAATGTGTGGAGGGTCTTTCTTTCTTCTTTTCGTTCGCTGATCATACTGCCAGTCCTGTAAGTGACTATTGACATGATCATAAGCGTTAAGTGCGTGGATCCATGGTTTATTAGAGTGCGCCGTGCGGCCTGGAACCTCCGTCTTCAGCACTCGAGGTTTCTGTCAGGGTTACCTCACCCTTACCTCCTTTAGTCGCCTCTTACGACACGCAGAGGAAACGGAAGGTGTATTCTAAGCCCCACCTACAGGGCAGATGTGTGGAGGGTGATACATAGTTATAGGGGTTGGGGTTGTGGGGTGGTTGAGATGTCATGTTTGTACAACGTATAATGTGCTAACCCGTTATGTAGCAGATTGCTAGCATACCCTTCATTGAGTGGGAGTAAGTAATCTTCTGCTTTATTATAATCATTTACAAATATGTGTGTGGGGGGGGGGGGGTTGTGTGGGGGAAGGGTATGACTTGAGTAAATTATGTTATATATTCACATGTTGATCCGGTTTTTAAACATTATTTAAACTATTTAAAATATACCCTACACACCCTTCCGCACTTTGAAAGATAATATCTCCAACCCCTACCTCTGTACAAATCACTGCCCTATCTTTACATCTATAGGGGGTCCAATATCGCTTAGATCGCTTTCAATTTTATTTAAATACTAGCTCTAAAATCAGTGTCGTGTAATACCTCAGCCACATCATTCTCCATGTCTATCACTTAACTTTACAGATCACTGGATCCCGCTCGAAAACAATTATGAATTTTATATTTTAATTAAATCATTGTTTAGCATATGTTTCGTTTTTATATTTTTTGCTTATTCTCATGTATATTTTTATCATCTGTATATTTATCGTCTGTATATTTTATCGGCTGTATAGTTAGTGAAACTTTATTTTATTTTAAAATTTTTAAATGTGAAATGACTCGTATTGTTTTAATTGAAATGAAATAATCATCGCCTATAACTAGTCCAAACTCTGAGTCAACTTAGCCTGAAATTTTTGCCCGAAATTGCATGGCTGTTCGAGGCCGATTAAAAATGTTATAGGTTGTTGTTATTTCCCTAACACAATTGAAAATTGATTCGTTGAACTTTGTACGACACCGACGATCCTTACAAGTGGTCAGAGTTGTTTTTAAAGCTCAACTGGTCAATTTTAATCTGTTGGAGTAATAACTAACTGATTATCCTTACGTGATACATCGGCCCTTGTACATTGTCACGGCAAAAAATGCCGAGGTTCAGAAATTTAATGATCAAGCCTTTAGACTAACAGTCATCTTCCATAATTGTCCTTACTCTATAGCTCGATCATTTATAATTAATCTCCCATGATTGAATGAGTTCCCAGAATCAGAAAAAGACATGTACAAACATGTAGCCTGTCAATCATTCTTAATTACCCTTAAGCATGCCTCATTAGATGTCAGGAGACACGTGATTTAACGATGGGGGCGTGGCTTCGTGATTGAATAAGTTCCCAGGAAAAAACAAGGACAGACATACACCCTGTCAATCATCCTTATACTATAAATTAACGCTTGTCAATCAGCATTGCGCTAATTATCCGTAAGCTCGCCTCATTGGATGCCAGGAGGCATGTGATTTAATGAGCGGGCGGGACTTCGCGATTGAACGAGTTACCAGAGTCAGGAAAAGATGAGTCCTGAAATGTAGCCTGTCAATCATCCTTAATTACTCTCATTAACCCTCGTCACGTGTCATTACGCTAATTACCCTTAAGCTCACCTCATTGGATGCCAGGATACACGTGACTTAACGAGGAGTGGGTGGGGGCGGGGCTTCGCGCTTGAACGAGTTCACACACACAGGAAAAGACGAGACCAGACAGGTAGCCTGTCAATCATCCTTAATTGCCATCATTAACCCTTGTCAATCATTACACTAATTACCATTAAGCTTACCTCATTGGATGACAGGAGGCACGTGATTTGCAGGGGGGGGAACACCCTATACATCTAACATTCAATCAGAATGGCGGAGATCGGGCCCCCAGTTTCCCACCTTTTCATTAGGTGGTGAGATCAAGGGAAAAATGGTGATAATGATGCAAATAAAGCTGGTTGCTCTGACACAAAAACTACTTAAAAGGTGTGAAACGGGGACCCAGCTCCCCGCTCCTCTACTAACATTCCACACAGTAGTTGTAAGTCGTAATGACTACTACTACTACTACTACTACTACTACTACTACTACTACTACTACTACTACTACTACTACTACTACTACTACTACTACTACTGCAAAATCAAATGATACTATATTATCTATTTGCAGTGAGTCCTAGAACAAATTCCAAATGGAAGAGTGTGATCCTCTGACTATCAGACTTGCAGCATTGCTGTTGTTCCTGTCCTTGTCATATGCTGCAAAGATGGTGGTTGTAGTGCCCCACGCATACAGTTTGTGTCGTGAACAAGCTGTACTAGCATGTGAGCTGGAAAAGCGGGGACATGACATAACATTCTACATAAGTGCTGCAGCTGAGAGGGAATTCCTGGGCCGATGTTTATCTGAATGCCCTCTGCCAATGAAGAACATCACATGGCGAGAGGAGAAGTTTCCATTCTCTGGAGAACAACTATGGGATAATGCATTACTTGGTGATGGTTTAGACTTCCTGGACGAGAACTTCTCTAATATGTTAAGAGACATGTGTATTCCTCAAATCGCAGACACACATGCAATTAATGTACTGAGATCAGAGAAATTTGACATTGCCCTGATGGAGGGTAGTTATCCCCTCATTTGTTTTTACGTGGTGCCTCATCTTCTTAACATTCCTTATATAACTGAATCAACGTTTCTTATGGACTTCCCTAGAGTAAGGCCTTGGCTTCCACACATGGTTCCGAGCACGTCTTCCAAATATTCCGATAATATGTCGTTCATTGAGAAATGTCAGAATGTATTTAATTTTGTGATGACATATGCAGTAACGATGTATATGTTACCCATTAAAGCGATAAATGAATATGCACCGAATCTATCACGATACGATCTTGTGAGTCTCATAGAGAAAAGTGAGATCTTTTTGGAAAACGCTGATACTATTGCTGGATACCCGTTTCCCACATGGCCAAATGTTGTTCAGGTGGGGGGATTCGGGACCAAACCTGGCTAGAAATTATCAGAAGATTATCGCAAATTTGTCGGAAATTCAAAAAATGGGCTTATTGTTTTAGCATTTGGTTCTATATTTACCAATATTCCGGATAGGGTTCTTGGTAAAATTCAAACCTCCTTTCAAAGCTTGAAATACAACTTTATCATAAAATCGCATGCGAATAAGAGAGATGGTAATATTTTGTTTCGAAGGTGGATTCCTCAAAATGATCTTTTAGCACAGAACCACACGATATTGCTTATAGCACACTGCGGAAACAATGGACTTTATGAAGCAATCTATCATGGAGTGCCCATGCTATGCCTACCCATTGCTATAGATCAGCACTATAATGCGAAACGTGTGGAAAGTTTAGGGATTGGTAACAAACTTGACATCCGGTCATTCACTTCTGATCAGTTGACCGAGGGAATACTGAGCATAGTAGAAAACAAGGCGTATGCCGACAAAGCAAAGATTCTGTCATCACGATTCCATGGTCTGCCACAACATCCCAGAGAAAAGGCTGTGGATTGGATGGAGTACGTTATTAAACATGGCGGACAACATCTTCGGCCACGAGCCCAGGATATGACTCTCTATGAGTATTTTATGCTAGATATGATCGGGCTTGCTGTGATCATTATACTCGTGTTTGCATATCTCATAATCAAGGTGGCAGATGCGCTTTGCATGCTTTTCTGTAAGAAAAAGATAAAACAAGATTAGTTACAGCTAGAAGACAGAAAGCATGGCGGTGGTCATCAAAGACATTATAGCTATAGTTTATAGGCCATAGATGGATCCATTGTAGCTATGGCCTGCCTATTTCAAGTTAATCTAATGCTATTGTACACTTTGAACAAAATTTCCAGAATCCCAATTTCAAGCACTATGCAGGTAACCTGTTGAATACTTTGAGACTAATTTGTCTGTGGTATGTTTCTGTCTACATGGCAGCAACAGTTCCATGTCAAATTGGCTTTAAAGTTAAAAATTATTTTTGTAAATTACTTGCTAAATTGTAAATTCACCAAATACATTCCAGTGAGAGTTACTGTCGGACCTCCTCCAGTTTCCTATCACACCTACGTCATTTGATTATCACAATCAAATGGCGTAGATCCTATCAGTTAATAATTCATGAATCCAGTTGCTCAGTTAATCATATGACGGCATAATGAACGACATCACATGCAGGCTGACGTCATAATCAATCAGGCCATGAAAGACTTAATTATGTCGATCATAAACGCTTAATAGTCTGCAAAGTTGTACGAATTGTAAGTCTTTACTATTCAATAGACATTCTGAATTTTTTAAAACTAATTCGATAGTTTTCTTGAAATTGATATTCAAAAAATTCAGGGATCGATCAATTAATTTCATAAAGCGTGGGTGGAGCGTATCTAGAGTTGGACGAGGAATGGCTAAAACTGAAGTCCTCCATTGACGTATTATGATGTCAGATATTAGATGAACAGGTTAGATCGGAACACATCCCTCCATCACTGTGTCCATCAAAACGGGAGCACGTGTGTTTACAATCTCGCTTCACTCTTCTTATTATGCTGCCGATAATTGTAGGTAGACTCAAAGTTGAAACTGGTATATAGTATAACATATCAGAAATGAATTTTGACACATTAATTTTGATAGTGGTTGAATTAAATATGTAATTCACTTATAGAATGTGATATGTATAAGGCTAATAGAAATAAAACTATTGAAATAGCATGTAAGGAACTTAAGAAAGTTAAAAAGAGAAGAAAAATTAATTTGGTAAATTAATTGGGAAATGCAGAAATATTCTCCTTGAGCTGTTATAAAGTTATAAAGTAAACCTCCTAAGTGTGCACTCACGTCCTGTCTTCATCCACATTCAGCATAGGTATTAATTTATGGTGATACATTTTAAAGATCTGAACAAACTGATCTGTAATACGGTATGTCGATATATAATTAACACCAACCGCTTTCAGTAGTTTCCCGTTCGCGAATTTATAGTTTAATGGGTAAAAGGACAGCAGCCCAACACGTACACGTCGGGGCGAAGGCAGCACCTAGTGCTCACCTCTGCTATTCTTCCATTTGATCTTATTCCTCGCTCTCTCTATCTATCACCCTCTCTCCCCTCCTTTCCCTCTCTCTCTCTCTCTCTCTCTCTCTCTCTCTCTCTCTCTCCCTCTCTCTCTCTCTCTCTCTGTCTCTCTCTCTCTCTCTCTCTCTCTCTCTCTCTCTCCCGGTATTTCTTCCTGCTCTCCCCCACCTCACACTCAGCATCCACACACTTATACGCACTAATAGACTACAATTAATTAAACTATTATGATTATCCGCCATTTTGTTGTAAAAATTTCTTTTATAATCTGTATGTGTATGGGAGACACGGGCATAAGACTCTAAGTCTTATCGTGCTTCCATCTGAACAAAAATAAATCACGTTTAAACCAAAGAAAGATCCATATTTTACTTCATTTTCTGAGAGTTTGACATGCTTCTGAGAGTGTTATCAGCGCTGTAGTATTTTGAAATTACCACACAGCAACAGTCAGGTCCTCTTCATTACCCACCGTTTCTTACCATCAGCGAGGTTCCTGAGCTCTGTCACGTTCTTCTTGGTTGTCAGCATACCCAGTCCGGCTTGTTTTAGATTGGTCCGTACCGATAGTATGCAATTTCGTCCTCTTGTTGGCATCGAGTACAGTAAATATCAAGGCTTTCCTTTGCAGTTGTATCTTGTGGTATTCGCAGAACATAGATATGCATAGACACTCCTTGCTGGGCGACCTTTACCCCTTCGCGTGTCAACCACGCCTCAAAGCGCTCAAATGTCGACTTTTATCAATTAAGCCTTTAATTTGTCAAGAGTTTTCAAGCAAATTGAAATTTTTGCTCAGTGAATGGCCATCTGCTGGCCAGGAGAAGACTGGCCTTTTTGTAAGTTATAACTGGAATTTAGGAAAATAATATTATAAGAGGAGTTTTTTTAACGGTTTGACGACAAAAGGGTTAATGATCAAGAAAATCTAGATTTTTGTTTCGTCAGGCCAAGAGAAGAGTATTTTTGAAAGATTATCACGGAAATGACAGCCTCGGTAACCGAATGCAATTGCCTCTGATTTCCTGTAAGAGAGTCACATTTCGTTGGTGTGGGTCAAATTACTGTGTGATGCGAAATACAAAACATTAGTAATGATTATCATATCATTAATCAAATGATGACCCGATATTTTATTGGCAAAACGCTTAGCCCAAAAAAGGAGAATGCTAAGACAGATGTCTAGGGGTATGCCATATGATTTCCATTGTGACTGGTTAACCCTTTTACTCGAAGGAAAGCTTATAAGACCAATTTGATACAAATTCCAAGATGTCCTTATCTTGGCTCGATGTATGGAAGAGTGATCTATATTAGTATTTGAACTGTGACCTATTGAATCAAAAGATGGACATAATTAAATAGAAAATTGAACAAAGACAAATTTGATAAATTAGTATTCATTCATTCTTGCCTTCTTTCTTTCATGATAATTCAATTTAAATCAGTAGTACACATTTGAAATATTTCTTATAAATGATGAATTGTATGAAGATATATATGGTTCTATTTAACCAGGGTTTCAGAATCTGTGATCTGAAATAATCACAGAACCCCTCTATTGAAGTTACCTCTGTTGAATATCGGTAAGTCTAATTTGAAAGAACCAAGAACCCTATTATGACGAAGTTATATCTAGATTGAAACAACCATTATCAGTAGACGAGCAATCCTGGATGATCTAATCCCTGCTCAGTATTGTTGTTCATGGGGGTATGCGCTGGTACGTCATGCTGCTCCGCTCCGTTGCACCACATGTACAGAATGTGCAGGAGAGCTGGTTAGCTGTGGGTCTCAGGGTTACGGATCCCATATCGAGACTCTTCGAAAAATACAGACCAACATCTAGAGCCGGTGGAATGATAACGTTCCAGTGGGGCCGTGAGACCATTGCTGCCGAGATTGAACTTCACTGTCTCATCCCAACTATTTGTGTCACCGGTATGATGGTCCATGACTCAATTTAGGAGCCTAGCCATGATAATTAAAAATAAACTATACAAACAATGGTACTCGTGTTTGTTAGCACGAGAGAGAAAATATACAGTACATAGAACTAAGTTGGTGTCTTGTTAACGTGGCTTCGTCAGAGGTACCTCACCGATCCTTATATATCCGTGAGGTATCCCTGCAAGGGAGCGTCCTAACGAGGCCACTTATATAGTTTAATATAAACCATTATATCCCTGACAAAAATATTATTGTTGCGAGAGGGACCTGCCTCGCGCGGGCCTCCACCACAGGAAAATGCCTTTAATGCTGAGGCGGAGGAAGCGAGCTGGGAAAAGGGGCCACTCGCTTGTTCAAACCTATGCTACGTGTAGAGTGAGTCAAACTAGTGAAATTATAATTAATGTGATACACGCTGTGTTATGTGAAGATGCAGTGGATGATTTTTATAGAATTCAACACCGTCATCTTATGTAAGTCCAAGATACTGTATTGGTAGCTGCCGCTTTTTTTTATACGGTCCTTCGGCTAAATCTTAAACTACCAGTTAGTTGTTAGATTAATATCTAAGCTTTGGCCGCAAGTGACGGGAATTTCAACCTATCTTTGGTACATGAGCCTGACTGGTGAAGATGCTCGGTTTCCCTCAGGTCACCCTCCAGAGCATCTCCATCAGAAAGGCAGTAAGCAGACATGTTACGGAGTGACAGCTTCAGAATCAGATAATGATCCGGTTACATATCACACCACAACCACACACAACATTACTAGGACAAGTCAATATTACACAAGCAATTTGAAAAGTGCATAAAAGTTTATGGTGGGTAGTGAGAGGCAGATATCCATCTCTAGTGACCCTCCCGTGAGGCGTGGTGGGTTCCAAGACCGCACCCAGTCACTGTACGCGTCCTATCCGTCACACAGTGTTTCGGGGCGGACAATATATGATTCAGCTCCGGGGATGAACGTTTGCCTGTCGTTAGGGTTAAGTTTCAGGATGTCCAGAGATGCACTGCCGGCCAGTTAAAATAAATATAATGTTTTCGCAGTGCTTCCTACTTTGGCGGGGTTATCAATGCTAACTAGTATCCGAAGATACAGAGGAGGTGTATGCGAGATCGACACTTTGGTCCTCACCACTTGGAAACTCTCCGATACTTTCCGATGTCGGATCATGCCAACCTGCCGATGAGAGTTCCAGACAATTAATAAGCCTTGCGGCTGGAGGAGCGTAGGAAGAGACATTCACTCAATATAATAAGATGCCCTAAGGTAACTGGCCAATTTATTTTACACAATCTAGCCAGTGTGCGGTGTTCCATATCTGCTACATCTGGAAAAGAGGCTTACACAAATCACTCCTAAGGAGCGGTTGTTCCTAACTATTTTAAAACCTATCCTATCGAGCTAGAGTAGCCAGGTTTAGTTGATCAGATGTCAGGTTCGTGCAATGAGAACATGAACAGTACAACTGATGCTGGGGGAAAAGTGATGCGGGTTTATTGTTGCTGTATATTATAGTCTAGCGTACTGCGGTCCTAGTATTTTATATCAAATAAACAAAACAAGTAACTAGCATGGCTGCTGCCATATATATAGACTAACTATCACGGTATTGACAATAAATCAGGTCATAAGCACAAAAATTAAGGATAATATTTACATTAAAGATATAAATTATAAAATGCGCTCTCAGACGACTGGTCTGTTCCTATTAGTCATCAGTGCCTGTAAAGAAATGAATAAACACAATAATACAAAAATATAGCTAAATTAGTACCTATTAGTCATCGGTACGGAAAAAGTGCATAAGTCACCATGCGTTACAAATGAGGAACGCGAGATGGCACGATTCTGAAGCTGCTGGGAAATCTACACAGGCGAACTGTTGATGTGGCTCACTCTCAAGGATGGTGAAAAGGAACGACTGTAGTTGCGGATGTCAACTAGATAGTCTTAATAGCTTATACAAATAATTTAGGCAGATTAATAAAAAGTTCCATACTGTATCAGAAGGTTGAAAGCTGCCCGTAACATGAAGGGATACAGTTGAAAGTTTTAATTATAAAATGCAGGTGCAACGTCTGTGTACACAATAGATTGTGCACTGCATAGCTCTTGCTGCATACCAGGCAAGGTCCCACTAGACGGTGACCTAAAAGTTAATTATCACACACGACATGCTGCGCGGAAATTTGATTACCACTTTTCAGCGTGGTTTGACAGATCTGACGAGTTGTCCACCAAGATTTACCACTCGTTCTACATACTGGAGAAGTTGCATTGGGGCTACGAGGCCCAACCGCAGGAAGGCTCATCTACAGTGTTGGAAGTTAGAGACTCTTCTATTCAATTAGTTGCCCCCAGATTAGTGGGGCGAATATGTAACAAATTTGTTGTTCCATTCTGGCAGAAAGCATGAAATTTGGCATATAGGTGGTTTAAGGTATGCTGAACATAATTAGATGCGGTGCCACGTGATTCTACCAAGGGAACCCATTCAAAATGGCGGATTCAAAATGGTCGCCTTCCCAACGGAAAATCTGCATTACTCAAGTTCTAGAAGGAGTAGAGGGCTGGAATTGATGTCAAATTAAGGGTTTCTTGGGTCACTGGTTATGATTTTACCCATTACAATACTCTAAATAGATAAACATGCTGAAAAATATATTTTTATTATTGTTGTTGTTGTTGTTGTTGTTGTTGTTGTTGCTGTTGTTGTTGCTGTTGTTGTAACATTTGTAAATTAGTAGTATTTTTGCTAAACGTTTGTACACACATGTTCCGGGCAACACATTTTAGAAACAAGTTTGCGCTACTCAAAACAATTGGTCTACACGTTTTCTCCAGTAAAAGTAATTGTATGCCAGCCACTCGCTTCGCCAAGCATTATTTCGTTGCGGATTTCCATATAATTAGTGTAGTTTCCTAAACTCACACTGATATTTAACTATATCAGGAGAATACATAGCTGCATAGCAATCACGCACACGCGTATTGTGCTATGCTTATAGACAGAGACAATAGCCTAGTATATTCTCGCATTCAAGTCAATATGTCAAAGAAAGTGAAATTGACATCTGATCCCACAGTGGATTTAGCACACACGAACTGGTCCCTGTGTGTTATTTGCCAGCAGTCCACAACAGAGCATCTCATAGATCCATGTAGTAACACAAATCGTGACAATGTGATTACGAGTTATAGGTCATTAGCTGATAACCTTGATAGGCTACAGCAACTCCATGCCCTTCCACCATACCTGGATCTATGTAGGTTGAATGATGGATCTGGAATTGCGGAGACGCTCATAGAAAACTGTGCTAGGTGGCACAAATCTTGTTGGCATCTCTGTAGCCGGACTCGGGTTGATCACGCCGTGAAAAGAAATGCGAAATTAGAATCCAGCGAGGATCTCAGGTCACCAGTCAAATCTAGATTGAGATCTAATTTCACTATGCCAAGTATAAATGACCCCACCCAACCACTGTGCTTTTTCTGTGACCAACCGATAGAGCATGACATTCATAGAGCCGCAACAGCAAAATTCTACCAAAACATACGCAAAATGGTGACAGAACTGAGAGATACTAAACTTCTTGCTAAAATGTCATCTGGAGACATGACAGCATTGGATGCTATTTACCACAAGACTTGTTTGACAAAACTATACACACGACATAGATCTCTTTCGAGAAGTGAATCTGATATTGCTGACGATATGAAACCTGACTCTGTTGCTCTTGCAGAGCTAATCTCATAGAGTGAAGATCGGCCAGCCTCTGAACATCCTATTGGCAGCATATTTAAGCTTTCTGATTTAACACGATTATACACTCGCCGTCTTGAACAACTAGGTGGTGCTATGCCAAGTAGGATTAACTCTACCGGGTTGAAGGAAAAGATCTTGTCGAAAATGCCAAACGTGGAGTCAAACAAGAGTAACTATGAAGTAATTCTCACATTGAAGAAAGACATAGGCGATGCTCTATTACTAGGCACCAAAAATGATTCTGATAGTGACGCAATTGCGCCATGCATGCAAGATGAAGCAGATGGTAGAATGTTGCTCCACGCCTTCCATGCATATCACCAAGGTTATCGAACAATTGTTGCCGCACACATGTAGACAACTACCCTAATCTGCACAAATCTTTCTTGTGCTGACCGTGAAACAACTAGGCCTAGCCTTTAAAATCAGCAAGATAATGGTTAAAGCAAGTTTTTTTATATCCCAGTTTCCATAGAAGACATAAAAAATAAATTAACACGTTTTCAAAACAAGGTAGAATTTCTGTTTTTCTTTATAAATATAGTGACTTATTTACATATATGAGCTGTACTGTAAAACCTCCGACTCGATGGTATAGAACATGTAAAAAATAAATTAACATGTTTGCAAAACAAGACAGAATTTCTGTTTATGTGTTGTAAGGATATTAACTTATTTATGAGCTGTATAACGTAGCCTAAGCAGTCGAATCACTTGTAATAAGCGAGCACATCTTAGCAAGCACGGTCATGATATTGTAGAGCCTTGCCGTTATAATCAATTAGTTCTCCGGTAGGGTGGCGTCACAGTCAAAATACGTAATGAGTGGCGTAGCTATGTCCAACGGAAACATTGAAAAGTCCTTCAGCTGTACGAATTGAAGAGCGTTACTATTTAATAAGCAGCAGCAGCAGCACCCAGTTAAATTGGTTCCAAAATAGTTAACAGCTCACTTCAATAGTTACTGTGAAAACAGGATTTTGGGAAGTCGTGGATCCAAGTATATAAATCAGGACGACTACGACGGATGCGCGTGTAAGCCTATCATCTCTGTCCGTGGCCGCTCAGCGCTATGCATTCACTTGGTTGTGTCTGGAATGGACCTTTCCGCAGTATCCATCCGTCACATGACGTCGTAATCAACTACATGACGTGTAAAATGACATCATAATCAATGACGTCATTATGACGTCATGAATGACTTAGCCAAGTACGTCACGAGCGCATAATGGACCTTTCCAGTTGCATCTAGGCCCCGGCCACCCCTAGCTAAGCTCCACCCACACCTCGCTCGTGTTGGGACCGATTGATCCGTGACTATCAATTTCCAGAAAACTATACAAGTAAGCTGTTAAATATTTTGAAACTAATTTCACTGGGTGCTGTTGCCGCCTACGGCAGCAACATCGCCCAGTTAAATTAGCTTCAAAATATTAAACAGCATGCTTATTTAATAGCAGACATACAATTCTTACACCGTGTTGAACTATTAAGAGTTAAAGACGGGCCAAATAGAATCATTTATGACGCAATGAGTTTGATGTCACCATTCACGTCACTTAGTTGGCTATGACATCATATGACGTCATATAATAGAATGATAAACGTGGAAAGTTCCATTGAAGACGGACTATGTCTTGTAAGAATGGACCGTTCCGGTGTTAGCTATGCCCCGCCCATCTCTCGCTAAGCTCCACCCACACCTCGCTCATTTTGGGATCGATCGATTTCTGAACAACCTGACTATCAATTTCCAAAAAAGCTACACAGGTAAGCTGTTGAATATTTTGAAACTAATTTGACTGGGTTTCAAAATATTCAACAGCATGTTTATTAAATAGCAAAGAATTACAAAAACATGCAATTCATATAACGTGTCGGACCATTTGAGATTTGGTGACGGTCTATATGGAACCCTTTGTGACGTAATGATTGTGACGTCATCATACACGCGCTGAGCTGATCATGACGTCATACGAGGTCAGATGATGGATGGCTACTCTGGAAAGGTGATTCCAATGCATATTCTGTTGAAACCATAGGCAGCAATAGCTCCCAGTCAAATTAGGTACAACATATTCAACGACTTACCTGTATAGATTTCAGGAAATTGATAGTCAGGGCATTCGGGGATCGACCGATCCCAACACTGCGAAGCCAAAACTGGAACTGCCCATTGCCTATAGGCGCTGCCATTTTGTGGCTTTGTAGTCATTCACGTTCTAACCAGATCTCCTACCGCTAAGGAGAGCGATATATATAAATATATATATATATATATTTATAGTTTTTTTGACGAGAGCGAGGTAGCTCGCCTCAATTTTTAAATTGGAATCGTAGATTTAGGATATATTGTCTAGATTACCCGTGCGATTTTTTATCCAAGACTTTATTGTCCACCCTCACTGTTGGGGTTAGTTGTACCTACAGCTGATGGCCTGAGCTAATTGCTGACTGCCTGACACAGAGGATCAGATGCATATATAACCTCCGAAAGTGAGTAAATTCTTCTTTTTGGCAATTAGAAGAGAAGTTGAATAGACGCAAATTTATATATTTGCATCAGAAACAAGAGGCCCAAGGGGCCTGTATCGCTCACCTGGAACATAGGCATCTCAACAAGAATGGTCATTAACAATAAGTAGAACTCTAATGAGATGAGCAGACTTGTAACAAGAAAACAGAGGCCATGTTTCTTTATGTATCAACTTCTCTTGAACACACTTTAATGACCCTTAGTCATCAATATCATATCTCCAAAATTTCGACCCAATCCGTTCAGTGGCTCTGGAGACAAAGTTGCTTTCATGAAAACCAGGCCATCCAAGATGGCCACCCAACCATTTGGCAAATCATGTTCCTTTGAACAAACTTGGTTAAGCTCATGCCCTAAATGGTATTTTGTGAGTTTTGAATCAATCGCTCAAACAGTTTCGGCGAAGATTTTTAAAGACATTTCTAAAAATCAGCCAAAATCCAAGATGGCCGCCCGCCAAATTGGCCGACTGGCTTCATTTGAACAAACTTGAATCTCTACAACCTAAGGATGCTTCCTGTCAAATATAATTTAAATCGGCCCAGTAGTTCTAGAGAACACATTTTAAATTTCCCATTGCTTTAGTATGGGGCTTTCGGCGAGAAAAGGATCTAAGATGGCCGCCAATCCGTTTATCCGACAGTTTTGAAAATTGCAAATTTGAGATAAGAATACCTAAAAACATATATAAAACCAATTTCAGCCTCAAAATCCATCAAATAAAAAAAATATGGCCACCCAACACACTATATTTTGATTGGCCCAGGGCGGCCATGTTTTTTTAACAAATTTTAATGGTCCTTAGTCTATAATCATATCTTCCCATGTTTCGGCCGGATCCCTTCAGCGGTTTTGTAGAAGAAGTTATTTTCGCTAAAACAAGGTCAACCAAGATGGCCGCCAAACCCTGGGACCAATCTAGTTCCCTTGACCAAACTTGGCTAACTCTTGCCCTAGATCATATTTCATGGGGTTTTGGAGAAGAAGATTTTTAATGGCATTTATAAAAATCTGCCAAAATCCAAGATGGCCGGCTGGCAAATTGGCCGATCAGATTCATTTGAACATACTTTGATCCCTATGGCCTAAGGTTGCTTCCTGCCAAATATAATTGAAATCGGCTCAGTAGTTCTTGAGAAATAGTCATTTAAAAGAAAAGTTGATGGACGAGGTGAGCTAATAAAATGGTATTGTGATCTATCCCACTGTACCCACGTTAATCTCTACTTCAACACTCGTCCCGATCAAACTGGCCAAAATGGCTTCTGTAGTAATCTTGAGAAACTACCATTTACATCTAACAGGTAGACATTTTTGAAAATTTACCACTGGAATGACTGGCTGGATAACTGAGCCTATCATTCCAATTGTAAAGTGCCAAAAACAATGGTCTCATGGGCATAGGATATTCTCTATGGCAATGGATGGATCTGATCTGTCGCCCAAACATATTACGTCATAATCATTTTCGCTATATGTAGGATGACGTCATAATCAGGAACATTTAACCGTCCCTCAAGTGTACGAATTTTATGTCTTTATGATTTAATCCCCGGGATTCAATCAATCAATCAATCAATCAATCAGCCAATCAACTACTGCCAATGTTGTGTTGGAGACTGGGTGAAGCCATATCATATACCATACGGTGTGCATCCAAAAGATAGTCTCATCTAAATTTGCCAGTGTATCATTATATACGACATGTGAAAGCTGGTTCGCTGAACCGAGATTCTTGTCTGTTCGATCCCCGACAGGGGAAATGATGATCGGAGTAGTTCGGATCGACTGGTCGGGTACCGGCCGTACCAGCTAAGCTGGGTACACGCCGCCCATCCTGGATTCGTTCCCTGAACACGCCCCTCTGGGTATAGCCATAAGGGTATATGGGCCTATGAGAGAGATCGCATTGTGAAAACGACCAAGTTCGTTAAAATGCATGATGGGCATGCGGACATCGAGATGCTATTTTTGATAGAGCATGTAGTTTACGACCAAGATAGGATGGCGCCTTTAGTGTACTGAGATGGTACCCTGTAATCTTTATTGAGTGCCTGTTTCCGTTGAGTCGGGCATTACTCAAGACCAGAATTCAACTAGCTTTTAAATCTGTACACCAATTCAAAATCGTGTAAGAAATGACTGAGTTATCCACGGAAAACCCTTCTTGATTATCGTCAAAATTTTGAAGTGACGTCATAACCACGTGGACGCAGAACTTCTAGAATGTTCTAGAACATTCGACTGGGCTATTATTAGCTACGCGCTGATTGGCTGTTGCTCGAATGATGATTGGTTGGAGCCTGTGCCTGTGACGTCACCAGGAGTATAAAATGAGACGTGACCGAGAGATCGAGAGCATCCTCGACCAGGGGCCGAACAGGTTGGATCTGTACCAGCTACTATCAGCGCAACAGACAATACGCGTATTACTTCGCTATGTAGAGGCAGGATGTTCTTTGATGGGTGACTCGCCGGATCTGTCGGCCATGCCTAAAAGTGGTATTTCAACTGTCACCGCACTAATATCATGTAGGTTCTTCTGACTTTCGACCGCAGCAAGTAAACTCTGTCCGGTGCATCTTCAGAGCTGGCTGACGTACCCAGCACCGTGAAACTTTGTTTTGTATCTTTGTTTGCTTCTGACAACCCCCGCTTGTGATCGGGTTGTTTACAACTTCCATCTGTGCCATCGGTGTATGGGATCTTTCTCCACCACAGTAGTACTATCGTATCGTTTGCTGACTGCTCGTTAGACATTATATTAGGCTTACAGTGCTGAGTGATATCTTCCCGCCATGAGTGTTCTTGCAGAAATTTTGTTTGCGGAAAACACCTTGCAGGAACCAACCTGCGGGAACTTTCCAGCTTCCTGAGATAGCATCAATGCACGTCAACTACAGAATGACGTATCAATTCCAGTAACACGGTAGCCTAACTTAAGAATGACTACCGAGGATTCAAGTAACTATGCTTCACAGTTTAATTATTTCTCTATATGTACTTCTTTAATTATATTGTAACCGTAAGAACGGTCCCGATGACTAAAAGGTACCGTAACGGTCTTAGGACCGCTAGTTATAATTTCTGTACTTGTTAATAGTTATTCTCATTTTCTGTAAGGTGTTTTACTAACCGCACAGTAATAGGTTCGTTAACCTGTACTAAATATATAACTCTGATCATTTGATACCGTATTAATTGTTCTGGTTAGATTATGAATATATATATATATATGGCCAGTGGCCATCAGTTCAATTGTTTTGCTTATTTATAGAACAATTTTTTACTGAGGTCGCTGTCCATGCTATAACTCTGTTTAGCCCGGTATGCCACTGACTAAACCTTTTCTATTCAGCTCGATATCATAGGTTCAAAATGATTAGAGACACTTTCTTCATTACCAACTCGGTAATATAATCTTCTCTTCCGGCAGTGCGATAATCTAGCCCCGCACTCCGGTAAGACTCATAACTCCAAGATTTTGTCTCTCTTCATGCTCCACTCAGCCTTGTGGCTTCTTAATTGTTTGGATGTCCCCATCCGCACCATGGGCTGATCCGACTCTGGGAAACTGTTGGGGTTTTCGAGCGGTGATGGCCAGGGTGTGGTATCACATACATCCCCCTTGTATCTTGGGATACTTAGTAGTTAGCACTTTAGCCAATGTAGGAAAGCACTGCGAAAACATATATTAATTATTATTTTTATTACTGAACAAACTTTCCACACCGCGATGCAAAACAGGGCAACTTGTATATAAACCTAACGACAGGTTAAACGATTAGTTCCATAGGACCCAGTGACGGGCGAGATACGTATCCCCACCGAATTCCATAAGAATGTCTGGGCATGATATTTAGGTCTGCCACGCCCTTGTGGGAAGGACATTTATGGTGGGTATTCGTCTCTCTCACCCCCACCATAACGATAGAACATAGGTCTAATAATGCTTTCGTGAAAAGTAACCTATGTCTTGTAACGTTTTATGTGGTTACGGAGCGTGATGTCCGGATTCTTATCCAGTTCGGAGATCTTACTAAGTAACATGTATGAGCACTGTCTTCAGTCTTGATGTCTTAGGGCATCCGTTCTCAGTGACAGCCGTGTCTAATAGCAAGGTGGATACCAGCCATTTGCGCCCAAACCTAGTTCTTGTTTTAAAAACAACTAAAAGCTAAGTAAGGGAAGCAGAAGGCCTGCATAAATAAAGTGGCAACTACTAATTCAGCATACTAGGAATCACATAAGATGGTGACGAGGGAATCCATCGGGAATCGCTCGTCCCGTCTTCACATAAAACAGCATGCATCCCTATAGTCATAATCCCACTAGGTATGGTCTTTTCTTTCTCAAGCATTTTTGGTTGAAATATTAGAGTAAGCCCATTTTTGCCTACTACTCTTCTCCCGCTTTAAGCAGTGGCGACACCTTCCAAGACGGAGGCATGCGCGAGGTACTTGCCTCTTGCAAGGATTCAGCGACGACGGTCCATGCGGGGATAATAGCCCTCACCCAAACTAGCACTAGGAGTAGTGCCGGCGTGAGGCACATAACTTTTCGTCTGAGATAATCTTCTTCATCTCAGCCTAGAGGTATAATAACTTAAGTTAATTAGTTAAGTCTCGTCAATGGGAGCCTCCCTTGCGGGGATGCCTCTGCGGACCTACGAGTCTGTGTGGTACCTCTGGGAGCCCCAAGTTTAAAGGTTCATCTACCTGTCTCTATGTCTCGTATTTTCCTATGATCTTATTTTAGTTTTATCTAGCATATTTATAATTGTTTAGTTAAAATCATTGTATAGGCTTATATTTTAGGTCACCAAAATCAAATCTTGTAAGTCCATAGATCACGAAATTGCTATGGACAGGCATACTGGTGACACAAATTCTTGGGATGAGACCGTTGTATTTAATGTTCGCGATGATGGTCGCACGGCCCCACCGGAACGATTGAGTTCCACCAGCCTTAGGAGCCGGTTTTTGTTACCCACAGGGCAGTCTCGTACAACGTCTGTCACCCCGAAAGCGGATGCTAACCAGCATCATCATTCGTCGTGCACTTGCAGCATGGCGAGTCGACATGATACACTGGAACGGCCCGACACTACCCGGTGAGCTACAAGTGGTGCCTGATGTGGGGCTCGAAGAACATAACTACATGCAGCGAACTCACGCTCACACCATATAGTGAGCTCAGTTCAATACCTTCTCCATTTAGCGACGACTACCTCGATCAAGAGGTAGCGTCATATGATGGATTCTCAGCTCACATGCTCACCGACTATGCCCGAAATTCAGCGGAATCAACAACCCCACACTATAACCTGTTTTTGCCTGTTAGTGACGGCACCTTTCGGGATGCCTCACAGGCGGGAACAGAGTTCAGAACCATATCGGACATCCGCGACAGGCCACCACCAACAGGGCCGAATCGTGGACGACCCCGACAAAGACCCAACTACGGTAATCTCAATAGCCCTTCAGACTTCTATCGTTCACCCATGTCATCTACGGAGACTATATGGCCGGCGGATAATCCACAATACAGACAACGTCCTGCACTGCCCCCTTCTAGCGCAACGCTATAGTCAAGGGACACACCGCGGCTTTATTGGGAGGAATCGGTACCACCATTTCGCCGGTATATCAGTCACGCTACACATCATGACCGTCAGCTGACTGAACCACCATCATATGAGGAATATCAGTCCTCACCTCAGGGAGAACGTCCACGTAATCTTCCCAACAATCCGCCTTCCATCCATAGAGCCATGCCGGTCTATGGCTCTACAACCGGGACAGACTCACTAAATTGGAGTACGCGTGCCCTCGCTCCTCGGCATCGGCATCGACGGGAGACACCACCACCACCACCACCACCACCACCACCACCACGACCAGCCTCAGCATATTTGTCAGATTCTCAGATACCTGCACCCCCAGGATTTCAGCCGCTTCATTCTTTCCGTGGTCTTGGCCGAGTCATCCTCCCTCCCGAATTTAGTGTGGAAAATGACTGGACCAATTATAAAATACAGTTCGAGATCATAAATCGGACTAACCGCTGGAACGATCAGAAAATGGGTGAATATCTCACTGCAAAACTTTCCGGAAAAGCCCTTCAAGTTCTTGTGGATCTTGGAACTGACTACACACCCACCTGCACACAATTGGAACGAGCATTAACGGAGCGATTTGGTGACACAGCCCTCGGAGAAACCAGTTGTCTTCAACTTCACAACCTCTGACGACACGCGGGAGAAACTCTTCTGAGTTAGCTAGCCGAATAAGGAGGCTAGTCACTCGCGCATGTCCGAGCACCAATACAGAAGGCATGATCCATTTACATCTAACAGGTAGACATTTTTGAAAATTTACCACTGGAATGACTGGCTGGATAACTGAGCCTATCATTCCAATTGTAAAGTGCCAAAAACAATGGTCTCATGGGCATAGGATATTCTCTATGGCAATGGATGGATCTGATCTGTCGCCCAAACATATTACGTCATAATCATTTTCGCTATATGTAGGATGATGTCATAATCAGGAACATTTAACCGTCCCTCAAGTGTACGAATTTTATGTCTTTATGATTTAATCCCCGGCATTGAGCAGTGAACCCGCCCTGAAAGAAAAGCTATTTCTAGGCGACCACAGGAGTTTGGCCAAATTAACGGCACCCGCGGTTCGTATAGAGAACATTCTGGAGCGGGAGAAGAATAACCGATGCCAACTCCATCCCATCAACGAGATAGAGGGTGCAGCTATCTCGCCGTCTGCTAATGCTCTCCCCACCCAGTTCATCAACACCAACCGAAAAGACATCACCACCACCAGGTATACAGAATTCCAATCAGAATCAAGCGCCTGGAGGAAGGGGGCGTGCCCGTAAAGGAAGCTCCAATGGGGCCCCCAGGTGCGGGAACCAGCGCAACAACAACAACAACAACGGCAATATGAGAGAACGGCTAGACGTGATTAATAAACAAATCTCAGCACTCACAAATTTAGTTACGACACTTAGCACCAACCTCTCCACCACGCAGTTTAGGACAACAAACACCACTAGCACCGCACCGCCACCGAACACCTGTTTCGGATGCGGTCAGCCAGGCCATTGGAGGGAGCGGTGTCCTAACCGACCTCCTTCCGCCATGCCTGCTCCCGACCGCAGCACACCGCAACCAGAGAAGCAGTCAAGCTGCTAAGGGCACCGAATTGCACAGAGCCAGCTCGGTGCCCGTATCCGCCTCCAAGCTCAACTGCAGCCTTCGTACAACAACGTTCAGTGGCCAACTATCATCCACCAAAATCAGCTTTCACACCAACACCCAAATTCACGGCTTCACACATGTCAATGCCTACGTTGCCTCCCCCATCCGCAGCAATGACATCCCCCTCTTTCTTCGCACACAACACGCCTTCTTTCCTCTGTAAAACGGCAGTGGTAGGTTGTAGCACCTCCGCTGAAACAACGTTTTTGCAAGCACCACGTCCCGCCACCAAGACACTAAATACTCGGTGTCCTTTGGTGGTATGTAGAACACCACCTCATCCAACATCATCTCCCGCATCCATAGACAGCAGCGACTCAGGAAAAATGATTCACTCTACCTCATGGATTCGCAAGCGCCGACATAGATGGAGAAATGCACGTCCCTGCCAGCATCACTGTTTCTTCTGTGCTTCACCAAAACATCCCATGAAGCATTGCAAGAAATCGCTTGCACAGGTAGAGCTTATCCGTCATCCCGTGCACACTGCTGTCTACACCAATACAGCATATCCTGACACTGCAACATCTCCATCACCATTGCTACCCCCAGCTCCGTCTTCACCGCAGCCCTCACAGTGGCGGCGACGACGAACTGGCCCTTTCCTCACTCAGCCATCCACAACATTACCAGAAGCCATACGGAAAGAGTTAGAATACATACAGAGTGATGCCGCTCCGACGCCATTGTACCAGATGGAATCATTGGAAACTCTTCCACAGGTACACCGCAAAGTAATATACAAATGTGCCTGTCTGTTTAGTGGCGTTCCCACCAGTGCCACCGTCGACACCGGTGCTTCTATCACAGTATTTAACAAGCGCTTATATGATAGCATCCCACCTCATAAAAAGCCTCCCCTTAAGCCTACACACATTTACCTACAGACGGCTACGGGAGCTGAGTGCCCATAGCCGGTGTAGTCAATTTAGTTATCCAAATAGAGGAGATGCAATTCATACAGCGAGTTGTCATCGCCTCTATTCATAATGATGCCCAACTCGGCTCTGATTTCCTCAGTACCAGCGAAGCCATCATGCATTGCAGACAAAAGGAACTTGACATACACGGCCGACGAATACCTCTTGGACTGGTGTCATCATTATATGACACGTGTGTGGTTATATTATCACGTACCGCCACAGTTGAGCCGGGACAGGAACAAATCGTATGAACCACTGCACCACAGTTAGGAAGCAACACACACATCACCGTGCTGGAACCCGATCCTGATTATATGATCGCCTCACAATGCGTATGTCCCCGCATAATAGTAGACACTACTAATACGGAAAATATACCTTTTAGAGTGTTCAATGGTACCGCAGATCCTATCACTCTGGACCCCTGAGTACGCTGCGGCCATTTAGTAGACATAATCTCATTGGAATCACCTGTACTTGCTGACACACCACCGCAGATGACTGATGATTTACCGGAACATTTACATGATTTGTATCTACGTGCCACAGTTGGATTACTGCAATCACAGAAACCAGAAATCCGGAGACTACTACATAAATATCGTGATAGTTTGTCCCCCGGAGACATGGATCTCAGAGAAACTCATCTCGTACGACACTCCATCGACACAGGCAATAATCGCCCCGTACGACAACCGGTACGACGTCTTCCTGTTCATAAGGAAGTGGAAGCACACCAACAAGTGAATGGCATGTTGCGGACTGGTATTATTGAACTGTCAGCATCTCCATGGGCTATCCCAATAGTGCTAGCTGGCAAAAATGATGGGACATTGCGGTTTTGTATAGACTACCGCTGCCTTAATGATCTTAGCATTAAGGACGCTTATCCGTTACCTCGGATTGATCAGGCCTTGGATTCCTTGTCGGGAGCCAAGTGGTTTTGTACCCTTGCCTTGGCTAGCGGTTACTGGCAAGTAGCCATGGATGAAGCTGACATGGAAAGGACCGCATTTGTTTGTAGGGATGGCCTTTTCCAATTCTGCAAGATACCCTATGGGTTGTGCAATGCTCCCGGAACTTTTGAACGACCCATTGAGCAGGTATTAACCACCCTGCAATGGGAAATCTGTCTCTGTTACATCAATGCCGTGATAGTCTTCGGACCCACGTTTGAGAAAACCATAATTTAATTTGGACACCGTGCTATCAAGATTCCGCATGGCCAATATGAAACTCAAACCGAAGAAATGTCATCTCTTTAGACAGAGCGTTGAGTTTCTGGCACATGTCATATCCGGTGATGGAGTGGCTACTCAGCCGTCAAAAACTAAGGCAGTAGCAGAGTGGCATCAGCCCTCTTCAGTTACAGAGACACTGAGTTTTCTTGGCCTATGCCAGTACCATCGCCATTACATCTGACATTTCAGCAAGATTGCTTCACCCCTCTACAAGATCACTGAGAAAGATCGACCATTTGAGTGGGCGAGTGGGTATGAAGGCTCCTTCAGGGCACTGAAGGAACTCTTGACGACCACCCCGATTCTTGCTCACCCTAATCCAAACCTCAATTTCATCTTAGACACTGACACATCAGCTTACGCTATCGGTGCGGTTCTATCTCAGGTCATGGAAGACGGAACAGAGCAGGTATTGGTTATGGTTCGCATACTCTGAATAAAATGGAGAGAAGATATGCAACCACTAAGCGAGAACTACTGGCGGCGGTCCATTTCGTCAAGTATTATAAACACTTTCTGCACAGGCACCCTTTTACACTCCGTACAGACCATGCCTCACTACGGTGGCTCAGGAACTTAAAGAATCTGGTGGGCCAGGTAGCAAGATGGCAGGAATCCCTGCAGGCCTATAACTTTAACGTTGTTCACCATCCTGGCAAATTGCATGGGAATCCCGACGCCCTCAGCAGAATCAGCACTGAAGGTGAACACGAAGAGGCCACCACGCTGACACAGTCAACACAGCCATCTCCTGAGTTCCCCAAGTTGAGGTGCGCGGAGTGGAATCCGGAGAAAATCGCACACCACCAAACAACAGACGTGCAGACACGAAATATATATGCGTGGATTCAGGAGGGAGTACATCCTCCTAAGGAATCGGTAGCACCTCTATCCACCATGGCAAAATATTATTACCAACGGTTCGAAGAATGTCAATTAATAAACAACGTTCTATATATTAATGACCGTTTGGTAGTCCCGGAAAGTTATCGTGAAATTATATTGAAACAACTACATGATAACGCTGGGCATCTGGGTATGGAAAGGACTGTAAGCCCGTATCAAATTGAGATTCCACTGGATTGGGATTCGCGATAGTGTCAAGGCATGGGTCACCAAATGTATCCCATGCCAAAGACGCGCTATTGGCCAAAACCATATCGCACCATCTACCAGAGAGGGATAGGCTCCTCGAAGGGTGGATGGAACAGGCGGCAGTGGGCTCGCAAGAGCCCAGAGGCATGTAAAATAGGGATATAGTGCAGAGGAGATACTGAAGGCCTCCCTGTCTAATGAAGGATGAATTAACATCCTACTGTGGTACCGTCTAGTCGGCGTATTTTTTGGGCTACTGAGATTTTTGGTTCATCCTATCTCGGTAAGTGTGCATGCGTGGTACGTGGATGACAGTCCACACCCGAGGCTCGGCTCTGCAGTTATTTAAGTCTGTTATAGCGGGGTCCAGCAGGCAAGGCCGCGAAAAACGGTCAAAGTTCGTATACTGTTGGCAGGTAGGTATGGATCAGACCGTCGGTTGGCTCTGAGCGTGAGCTCAGATGGTGATCGCTATCGACTGACCTGCCAGCCAGTCGTCTTGATCATATTAGTTTATCTGTGTGATCAAGATGGCTCCATGTACAGTCAGGCCATGGCAAGTGTTCGTATTGCGAGTCATGCCTCCTGTGATCAGAGGTCATGAAAAGTGATTCTTTGGGAAGCGGGAGTGTATATGCGTGAGAGGGGCAACACATGAAGGATCGTGGACTATGTTCCTCAATCATGTTTCTTGGGCTTATTTCTCGATCTCATGTTCTAGTGTCCCGTGGACTTTGTTCTCGATCATGTTTCGATGAGCCGGAGTCTCAGTAGGACTAGCTGTCCTACAACTTTGATTATAACTTCTTATAGTCCTTAATCTCATATGCATATGCAGGAACGGCACCTAGGCTAGGCTGCATTACAGTCCTCGCCGGAAAGGCCAAAGGGTGTATATTATTAGGTTCAATCTTACTAATACTATCTAGCTCAAATTAAGATTGTTGGTGCACCGTGGGAGCGAGTGGCTATCGACGTGCCCTTGCCCTTATCAGGACCCTTGAATACGACGGATGATGGAAATAAATACATCCTCGTATTACAAGATTATTTTTACGAAGTGGGTAGAAGCATTTGCTCTGCCGGACCAAGACGCATCCACCATAATGGAGGTCTTGGCTAGCAATGTGTTTGCCACTTTGGTATGCCTTATGAGTTGTACTCCGATCAAGGAAGTAATTTTAAGAGCCGGCTCATATCAGAGCTCTACAAATTGTTCCATAGCGTCAAAACAAGGACAACTCCATTCCACCCCCGGAGTGACGGGATGGTAGAGAGATTCAACAGAACTCTCGCGAAGATGCTTACTAAGGAGACATGCCTTGAGTGTAGAGATTGGGACCTACGGCTCCCGTATGTACACATGGCTTACCGCACTTCAGTACATTCCAGCATGGTCTACACCCCTGCTCGGTTAATGTTAGGCCGTGAATTAGCCTTACCCCTGGATCTGGCCATGCCTCGAATACCAAGAGAGAGAGAAATTCACCATCTCTCTATGTCGAACTCTTGTGGCAAAGGATAGAACAACCCCATGAGTTAGTGAGAGAAACTGTATCCACTGCACACTGGCGGCAAAAGACATGGCACGACCGGAGAGTGCATGGAGATTGGAGATCCATATGAAGCAGGAAAGATGGTTTGGGTACACGATTCACGACGGTCTGCAAACGTGCCAAATAAACTGAGTTACCAGTGGAAAGGCCCCTATGTGGTGGTAGGTAAGACGTCGAACGTGACCTACCGCATCCGTGCTTCGGATAGCCTGACCTCAGTCATCCACTTCGATTGACTTAAACCTTGTGTCAGTGACGATCCAGCACCAGAGCTCGGACTGGGAATTTCTCGGGACACCGGTACCCAGACAGATATTTCTACGGAAATTAGTATTCCCACGGTTAGTGAAGAGCACCGCGGAGCCAGTTCAGCCCCAGTTCTACCAAGCCAGAATGATGTAGGTAAACAAGCGGCTAATACTGACGACGGTGAGGAGATACGTACTCACCCTCTCCCTCCTCAGCACGGGTTTACCCGATCTGGGAAGTCGTATCTGAAGAATTTCGTGTTTGTTTTGTCCAAGGGACTGAATGGAAAAGTTGTTCCTCCGATCTCGTCCCATTCCCACCCACTGCATGCTATGCCCACCATCATAGAGTTACCACAAGCGGAAGCTGAGGCTGACCCAAGCCATGCTTCCTGTGGGGTCGAATATATAGTGAATAGCATGGAAGTGAAGAGGCTGGCTGAAGCCTTAGCATGCCTAGAACCGCAAAACCATACAACGAGGTGTACCCGACGAATTCCCAAAATCGCGAAACCACGCCTCCTCCAAGGGACACCCACACCCGTAGTCCCACCATCGCCATCACTCCAATTCGCGTCCCTCATCTATACACCAAGTTCGGACATCACCAGCCCAGTCCATTTCACACTCCACTCATCGTCTGTTGACCGTCAATCTTCAGATATGAGAGAGACTGCTGCAACAGAGGAGGTGGCATCCCACACCATGCCGACCAACATTACCCCCTGCGGTGGGCAGGGAAGAAGCCTGTTCAGCAGACTCTCGGCTCGAATTTTCCCGCTGTCTAAAAACTACGACAGGACACCAACCGTCGTGTAACGGGAGATGACCACATTCCCCTGTCCAAAGGTTACCCCATCCAATTGGCCTACCATACTCCCCCCCCCCCGTGAGCAGTCAGAACATCACACAACAGACAGAACGTCAACACCTACAGAACACACCCGCCTTCAAGACTGGATACGTCAATTCATCATTGCGCGTACAGCACATACCTGCTCGGTTATACTCAGCATAACAGAGACATTCAACACCGGCAACAACATCATTTAGTAGCACCTACCGGTATTAATTAATTCCCGATAGAGACATAAAATTCCCGCAACAAATCCTCCCGCACAACCTGCGGGAGAAATAATATCTCCCGCAGACCCACACCTCCCGCATTAACAACAGACTTGGCGTTCACCATCCGACTGGTCATCTGTGCTCTAAAGTAACTCTGTCCCGCCCACGGGTTCGGCCATTACAGAGTGAAATACCCTCAGGGTTCGATAAGTTGACATTCACGCCGCCACTCCCTCCCCACTCCCGCACCTGACGGCCATAAACACGTCACATACACCACAGCGCAAGTATCATCAACAGATAACCAGTCGCGCATATCAGATTCAAATCACCAACATGTCAGAAACACAGACACTCAGGTTGACTGTATTCACAATCTCCGAACGACGGCATTGTAAATTGTAATAACTGTGGCACACACTTTTCGAGTTGTACTGTAATTTAACCATTATTAAGTGGTATTAATGTGTCTGGTCTAGGCCGGGACGGAGCTAGTTCTACCCATTGAGGAGAATGCTTGGCCAGCCCTCCCGCTCTGAAAACACAGCTATCTTGACGGGATCAGTAACATTGATCTGCCGCCTGAATAGATCTGTTTAAACCACACAACAAATTACTTACAACTTTACTGTTAAATTTTTGATTAAGAACACACCTGCTCTACCGTGCTACAAATCATTAGCGCATGGGCCGGTAAAGCGACATCAAAAATCTGACAGTATAATTACAAAGAGAATTTTAAAAATTCTCTTTCCTGCGTTCCAGTCTATAATCGACATGGGCTGAGAACTACCTATTACAGACACATACAAAGACGCATGTTAAAGAACTCACGCCAAATAGGGACGTTATAAAGATCTTGATGTAACATATTTATTTCTATCTCTCGCATCTACGACAGACTACACCTCAGCATCAGCATTCTGGCCGTCGCCATAAACAGCATATATGTTTTTGATCAACCACATGCTTTTTAGAGCCACGTGACATTTTACTACTATTTTCAGTAAATTGGATCAAACGCTTTAAACACAAGAGCCGCCCAAAGACGCGACTACAACAGTGTGATGGAGGAGTGGCGAGGCTGAGTCCGGGTAATTACCACTGATGTCACCTGACTCCCACACACCTCATCGAACGCTCCAGCCTAAAATTAAAACAAGCAAGTTTATAAGCATCCAATCTGGAGAACTGCCTCATGCTAATTAAAAGGTGACGACCCTCAAAGAAAAAGTAGTACCACGTTTCTATGCTGATCGAAGGCTGTTAAATTCTGCTGTTTTATTAGGGCATTAGGTTTTGAATAAGTTTCCCGCAGCCAACTACCATGCGGGAACGAGATGTCATTCCTTGAAGATTTAGCGTTATCAGATTCGTCTGAAGAAGAATCGGTACCAGTTCCAAAACGGTTTCCGTGCAGCTCGTTACCAGCTAGTGGAGAGCCCTGTACTATAACTTTTACTAGAAAATCAGACCGCACACTTCATGTTAATAAGGATCATCTCTTCCAGTCAGCCTTCTGTGTGACGTGCCAGTATCTCTACACCGCTACTCGCTACGGGGTGACCCACGCACTCCGATATCATCACCGTGTGTTAGAAGTAACATTAGTTCCTTGGGAAGAGAACGAGGATCATGCCATTTTAGCCACCCGTTTCGAATCTCGGTTCTCGGTCAAAGTTCTTCCGACCAAGAAAATGGCCTGCACGAAGAACACTACTCGTAGATATCCCGTTGGTCATCGTCTTCCCGCGGCTACCATAAGCAATGTACCGACAGTCAGACGTGAAATCCTGCCCGCAGCCGCATCAGGAAGCGTTACGCCAGTACCAGTTACTTCATCCACACCGGTCCTGAAGCGGAGTAAGAAGCAAAAGTCTCCCGCAAAATCCAGTCTGGCAGCACCCGCATCAGTTATTAGCCATCCGGCTACGGTCACTACACCCGCCACCATAGTGTCTAAGACAGTGTTAGCCAGTCAGCCGATTTCGGTAGTGATTACGACACCTGCGGAAATAGGCATTCCCAGTTACCCGCAGTCACCATCTCCGCCAGAACTGACCATAGATGAGGGACCAGGGCGTTGCAGCCTGCAGCGATTAGTATAACTCCGACCCGACCCGACCCGTGTTATTCAGCATCCGCCGCCTAGCCTTTCTGACCCAGCAATCAGAAAGGGAACTACGCGGAACGTCCATACGCGGGAAAGAGATGAATCGCCCACACACCGGACATTCAGCCTGTGCCTAATGTCACCGCAAATCGTCTGTTAAACTATGCTAAGTTTTGGAAGATGTCGTCTCCTGACATATCCGCTCCCACATCATGGCCTCAGCCTACGGTACAGCTCACCGCCATCACCACGACAGCTACAGCAGCCACCACGACGACTACCACCACGACAGCGTCAAAGACATTAGCAACCACTAGTACCGCCGCTGCCTTACGGACGGATATTTTAGAACCAGCAGTAACTGTGAGAGACATAATGGACGCGCATATTTCCGCCACCATCTCTTCAGATATTTCTGACAGTGCCAGTAATAGTGAACGCATCTCAGCAATGATAGTGCATCCACCATGACCAACCACCATCAGTCGCAGGACCCAGACTCAATGTGGAAATTTCGCAGCAGAGGTGTAATCATTTATGATACAGCAGAAACATCAATGGTGCGATTCCTGGAAATGTATTAATTATTACTTTATTTTTTAAATACTTTTCTTCTTATTATATAGGTTAGATCAATTGAATCCCGTCCCTAGGATGACTATGGTTATCTGACACAGCCGCACACTTCGGTGCCCGGCTGTGTCCCACACGAAATGAGCACTGCGGACTCCGATGGTGTAAGAACGGTGTGTGTTGTAAAGAATACAACATCCCGCAGTGCAATAATGTCAAATCCCGTAAGCAGTCTCAGCTACGCTGGGGCTGCCTGATAAACTAACTTTTAAGTTATTATTATTATATATTCTATTTTTCTTATTATTTTTCTTCCTGTCTTAGATGTCAGGACGGATATGGGGCCAGCGAGAGCTGCCCGTTGTGGACCCGCTATAACGGGCCGCAAATATAGTGTTGCACACCCCTTTATTTACCCGGGATGCGCAAGTAATTCGGAGTGATATACCCCATAAGGGTATGTTACATAGTTCATATATGTATACTTATATATATTATGTTACTATATTATATATTTAAAACTTAAATTGTGGTACGTTGGAGCTTGGGTGTTCTCTGCGGAGATAATGAGTATCCGCACTCGGAGAGAACACCCATGCGACCTATTGTTTAGAATCATTTAGTAAATAAAGTTACAGCACGCACCGTAATATTAATAAAACAAAACAAAAAAAGAAAAGGCCTGGAAAAATAATTCCAGGTCAAAAATTGAAAACTAAAAGTATGCCTCCCCCTCCTCTTGGCACCTCTATGTGCTCTGTCTCTTGAATACGCATCTATTGCGTCACTACTCCTCTCCAGCCACGCGCCTACCCAGGAAGTCTATAATTTCCGCCTAGCGTACGTCCGTGCGTCGATCCGGCAGACGCGATCGTTTGCCACGGATGTTAAACTAGGAGGGGGTGGTGTAGTTCGGATCAACCGGTTGGGTACCAGCCATACCAGCTAAGCTGGGTATGTGCCGCCCGTCCTGGATTCGTTCCCTGAACATGGCCCCCTGGGTAGAGTCATACGCGTATATGGGCCTATGAGAAAGATCACGTTGTGAAAACGACTAAGTTCGTTAAAACGCATGATGCGCATGCGCACGTGGAGATGCTATTTTTGATGGAGCACATAGTTTACGACCAAGATAGGATGGCGCGTTTAGTGTAGTGAGATGGTACCCTGTAATCTTTATTGAGTGTCTGTTCCCGTTGCGTTGCATTAATCAAGACCAGAATTCAACGAGCTTTTTTAAAAATGGCTGAGTTATCCACGGAAAACCCTTCTTGATTATCTTCAAAATATTGCCGTGACGTCATAACCACGTGGACGCAGAACTTCTAGAATGTTCTAGAACATTCGACTGCTCTATTATTAGCTATGCGCTGATTGGCTGTTGCTCGAACGATGATTGGTTGGAGCCTGCGCCTGTGACGTCGCGAGGAGTGAAAAAGGAGACGCGATCCAGTGATCGAGAGCATCCTCGGCCAGGGGCCGAACAGGTTGGATCTGTATCAGCTACTATCAGCGCAACAGACAATACATGTATTACTTTGCTATGTGTCAGGTTTTCTCACATAGCTGGCAGTTGCCCAACCCACCGCACTAAAACAATTTTGTAACTCCCTACTTACAGGATTAATTTGGAACCTTCTGATTACTGTCCACGAATATCAATATCTACTTCGGAACACAAATCTGTGGTGGGGCCTTTACGGCCTGAATATGTGAATCTACAGATGTGGAGGCAGGATGTTCTTTGATGGATGACTCGCTGGATCTGCCGGCCACACCCAAAAGTGGTATTTCAACTGTCACCGCACTAATATCGTGTAGGTTCTTCTGACTTTCGACCACAGCAAGTAAACTCTGCCCGGTGCATCTTCAGAGCTGGCTGATGTAGCCAGCACCGTGAAGCTTTGTTTTGTATCTTCGTTTGCCTCTGACAACCCCTGGTTGTGATCGGGTTGTTTACAACTTCCATCCGTGGCATCGGTGTACGGGAACTTTCTTCACCACAGTAGTACTATCGTATCTTTTGCTGACTGCTCGTTGGACGTCATATTAGGCTTACAGTGCTGAGCGATGTCCTCCCACCATGAGTGTTCTTGCGGAAATCTTGTTTGCGGAAAACAGCTTGTGGGAACCAACCTGCGGGAACTTTCCAGCTTCCTGAGACAGCATCAACGCACGTCAACTACAGAATGACGTATCAATTTCAGTAACACGGTAGCCTAACTTAAGAATGACTACCGAGTATTCAAGTAACTATACCTCACAGTTTAATTATTTCTCTATATGTACTTCTTTAATTATATTGTATCCGTAAGAACAGTCCCGATGACTAAAAGGTACCGTAACGGTCTTATGACCGCTAATTATAATTTCTGTATTTGTTTATAGTTATTCTCATTTTCTGTAAGGTGTTTTAGTAACCGCACCGTAATAGGTTCGTTAACCTGTACTAAATATATAACTCTGATCATTTGATACCGTATTAAATGTTCTGGTTAGATTATGTATATAAATGGCCAGTGGCAATCAGTTCATATATTTTGCTTATTTATGGAAAGTATAGGACTGCACTGCACGTAGGAAACACTATACAGCAACATTTATTTATGCATCACCTTCTCCCGCCACCAACAATTTTTCACTGAGGTAGCTGTCCGTGCTATAACTCTGTTTAGCCCGGCATGCTACCGACTAAACCTTTTCTATTCAGCTCGATAGGATAGGTTCAAAATGATTAGAGACACTTTCTTCATTACCAACTCGGTAATATAATCTTCTCTTTCGGCAGTGTGATAATCTAGACCCCCGCACGCCGGTAAGACTCATAACTCCAAGATTGTGTCTCTCTTCATGCTCCTTTCAGTCTTGTGGCTTCTTAATTGTTTGGATGTCCCCATCCGCACCATGGGCTGATCCGACTCTGGGAGACTGTTGGGGTTTTCGAGCGGTGGTGGCCAGGGTGTGGTATCACACACATTCCCCTTGTATCTTGGGATACTTAGTAGTTAGCACCTTAGCCAATGTAGGAAAGCACTGCGAAAACATATATTAATTATTATTTTTATTACTGAACAAACTTCCCGCACCGCAGTGCAAAACAGGGCAACTTGTATATAAACCTAATGACAGGTTAAACAATTAGTTCCATAGGACCCAGTGATGGACGAAATACGTATCCCCACCAAATTCCATAAGAATGTCTGGGCATGATATTTAGATCTGCCACGCCCTTGGGGGAAGGACATTTACGGTGGGTGTTCGTCTCTCTCACCCCCACCATGACGATAGTACAATGGTCTAATAACGCTTTCGTGAAAAGTAACCTATGACTTGTAAGGTGTTATGTGGTTACGGAGCGGGATGTCCGGATTCTTATCCAGTTCGGAGATCTTACTAAGTAACATATATGAGCGGTGTCTTCAGTATTGATGTCTTAGGGCATCCGTTCTCAGTGACAGCCGTGTCTAATAGCTAGGTGGATACCAGCCATTTGCGGCCAAAAATAGTTATTGTTTTAAAAACAACTAAAAGCCAAGTAAGCGAAGCAGAAGGCCCGCATAAATAAAGCGGAAACTACTAATTCAGCATACTAAGAATCACATAAGACTGTGACGTGGGAATCCATCGGGAATCGCTCGTCCCGTCTTCACATAAAACAACACGCATCCCTATAGTCATAATCTCACTAGGCATGGTCTTTTCTTTCTCAAGCATTTTTGGTTGAAATATTAGAGTGGGCCAATTTTTGCCTACTACTCTTCTCCCGCTTTAAGCAGTGGCGACACCTTCCTGAGACCGAGGCCCACGCGAGGCACTTGCCTCTCGCAAGGATTTAGCGACGACGGTCCACGTGAGGATAATACTCCTCACCCAAACTAGCACTAGAATTGTATGGTCTTACCATGTAATCAACATTCTGTTGAAAATTTGAAACTAATTTTCCTTGGCATTGTATGTCTTTACCATTATCAATTGCGTCCTATAAAAGCTTAACAGGCGTCATAGTCAAAATGCTTAGTGAATGACGTCTCTAGCTCCATCGTGAATATTGAATAGTCCGTCAAGTGTACAAATTTTGTTTTAACATTTTAATCAACATTCTGTTGAAAATTTTGAAACTAATTTGACCGGGCACTGTTACGGCCATTGGCAGCAAAAGCATCCAGTCAAATTAGTTTCACGAATTTTCCCACTGTGTCAAATTAGCCGACATTTTTCGAAATTCGAAAAGTAATATTCTGCCATTCGTGGAAAAAACTGGCTGGGCACCATTAGTCGACCCAACGATTTCTGGCAGTTTACAAATTGTAAAAGAACGTATTGAAAATGTTAAATTTTCGAAAAATCATCAGGATTTATCATATGAGGAACGTCAAGCTGTAACAGGATTGCGTAAAAACAATGACATTGTCATTAAACCTGCTGATAAGGGATCTGCTGCTGTAATAATGCTTAAAGGCAACTACATTCGTGAAGCGCATCGTCAACTCAGTAATCCAAAACATTACCAAAAATTAGACGAACCACTCTGGCAAAATAACTGCGACAATTTTAATGAAATTCTCCAAAATATGGTTGATAACAAGAGTTTAACGCAGAAACAGTTTAAATACCTTGATGTGAAACGAGATTCAAAACCATGTACATTTTATCTGTTACCCAAAATTCATAAGCCTATTGATTCTTGGTCAGATCCTATGATACCACCAGGACGACCTATAATATCGGATTGTCGTTCTTAATCCTATAGGATCAGTGAAATCATTGATTATCACCTACAACCAATTGCGAATAGACATTTTAGCTTCTTGAAAAATACTGAAGCCTTTCTCTCGCAGGTCTCTGAGATCTCGATACCTCCAAATTCATTTTTGATTGCGCTCGACATCGATGCAATGTACACAAACATTGACATCGAAAAAGGTCTGAATTCTGTCCGTAAAGCATTTGAAAAATACCCTGATAACGATAGGCCCACTGGGGAAATATCAGCTCTCTTAGAGCTAAGCTTAAAGGGCAATGATTTTGAATTCGCGGGTGAAACATACCAACAAATTTGTGGCTGCGCAATGGGTAAGCGTTTCAGTCCAAGTTTTGCCAACATCTATGTAGCAGAGTGGGAGGAGGATGCGCTTAGCAAATGTCCAAAACAGCCTCTCTTTTATCGCAGGTGCCTCGATGATATTTTCATTATTTGGCATCACACAAAGGAAGAATTTAATGAATTTTTCACCATTTTGAACAATCATGACCCGAATATCAAACTAAAAGCCAACATTGACCAAATGTTCGTAGACTTTTAGATGTAACGCTATACAAAGGTGTAAAGTATGACACAACGGGACACCTTGATTATAAAGTATATTTTAAGCCCACAGATTCTCACCAACTACTTCACAAGAAATCTTTCCACCAACCTCATACCTTTAAAGGAATTGTAAAATCACAAATCATCCGTTTTCATAGAAATTCGAGTGATAGAAAAAACTTTGAATCTGCATGCTCTCTCTTATTCAAGGCCCTCAAGCCGAGAGGCTATTCATCTAGATTTTTGCGCAAAATTAAGTCTGAACTTTACAGGATTTGGAAACTATCCCTGATAATGCTGTGGATCACAGGCCTACCAAGATTCGTCACAATCGTCCAATCACAGGCGCAGGAGAATCTCGGAAATGTGGAAAGAAAAGGTGTAAATTAGACCTACTTCTTCCAAATCAAAAAACTTTTATGAGCTTTCAGAACAAAAACAAATTTCAAATTCAGTCCAATTTAGATTGCGATTCCGAAAACATGATTTATGTAATATCTTGTAAATTGTGCCAAAAGCAATATGTCGGTGAAACCAAATGCCCTTTACGATGCCGAGCTACTAGACACCTTTGCGATATTAGACATGAAAAAGACACGCATGTCGCTAAACACTTTAACCTTCCAGGCCATTCAGTCGCGCAGGGCTTCGAAATTATACCCATTGAACAACCACCTCTCTCTAATACCACTGACGAAACTGGTAAACAAAGGAAACTTAGAGAATCATTTTGGATTAAGCAATTAGAAACAGAATGGCCGAGGGGCATAAATGTGGACCCCGGTCTTGCTGATCAGCGTAAAATAATTCCATTCACTCTGACATATAATCGAAAAAATGTAGAAATTTCCGAAATTTTGAAAGATGAATATCATAAATTACAGAATAATTTAAGACAGCCTCTCAATTTGCGCCCAGTAATAGCATTTAGGAAAAATCCGAATCTACGTGACATATTGGTAAAATCCAAATTAACTGGACAAACATCATCATCTTAAAGTTGTCCAATATTTGTAAGGCCATATCGCCTCTATAAAACAAAAATAACAAATCTCAGGCAATAAAATAAATAAATTCTGAGCCAGCGCCTTAACCATATTACTACCTACCAAGCAAGCAAGCAAGCAAGCAAGCAAGCAATCTTTATTGACAAATCCAATATGTGGACATACAGACAATACTCAACATTTTGTTGAATATATTGATACTAAATTGACTGGGCATTGTACGAATTGTATGGTCTTACTATGTAATCACCATTCTGTTGAAAATTTAAAACTAATTTTCCTTGGCATTGTATGTCTTTACCAATATCAATTGCGTCCTATAAAAGCTTCACATGCGTCATAGTCAAAATGCTTAGTGAATGACGTCTCTAGCCCCATCGTGAATATTGAATAGTCCGTCAAGTGTACAAATTTTATGTTTTTACATTTTAATCAACAATTCTGTTGAAGATTTTGAAACTAATTTGACCGGGCACTGTTACGGCCATTGGCAGCAAAAGCACCCAGTCTAATTAGTTTCACGATAGTCAAGACCTTACCTGTATAGTTATCTTGAAATTGGGATTCTTGGAAGTCGTGAATCAAAGTATATAAATCGATTCCAACACGCCGAAAGAACGGACAGACCTTAGCTAGAAATGGATCCCACCTTTGAAATTGTCATGAAGAAATTTGAACATTAAACGGCCAATACCACTTAGTAATGTGTGGTCCACCCAACATTGATCACTTGTAATAAGTGACCACACGATGGTATAAGTTATTCAACCTGTCACTTACGTGTTGACGTCATAATCAATTATGTCACAGGTAGGCTGACGTCACAGTCAAAATTCGTAATGAATGGCGTAGCTATGGTCATCAGGAACATTGAAAAGTCCTTAAGGTGTGCAAATTGTATGTCTTTACCATTTAATAAACATTCTGTTGAGTATTTTGAAACCAATTTAACTGTGCTGCTGCCATAAGCAGCACAATGACGACGGCTATGAATATAGGCCTATCATCATCTCTTATTGTATTTTAACCGCCTCATGGCATAGCTGCTCAAACCGGCCACTACAGTCATCTTGAGCTATGCCAAATTGCATGCCATGAGGGAGGTTTTTGATAATTTACCACTGGAATGATTCTCGAGACAGTCATGCCAGATTCCAGTGGCAAATCTGCAAAAACAGTCTTCTCTTGGCCTGCAAATGGGCATTCAATATCTAAATATTTTAACATTCTTCACCAAATTTAGACAGTACAGGTTTAATATATTATGACAACAATACTAGGTACTGTGTCTGTGTCATTTTTCGGTTATGTATTATAGCATAAAACACTAGGCTGAACATTCGAGATAGTGTATAAATTTTCATTGTTATGTCTCGTAGGGCGTCGGGGCAAAGATTTTAATGTCGCGGACACATTTTACTAGCCACTATATGTGTGGTAAACCTTAAAGGTAAAACATGTGTATTGTATATTGTATATTGTAGAGCATGAAAAGTTGACAAAATTCGCCAAAAAATGTACGTGTGATTTTCATTAGTAATTTATTTTCCTTAATCCTTCACTGGGAAAAGAGCTATGCATGCAATTATTTAGCACTACGGATAGACAACTGATATTCCGAATTTCCTGTCAAAACGGCTGTCAATAGCATTGTAACGGGTGGCTTAGATACAGAAATCAACAGAAAGGGTATGTATGCGCTAAGTTAGTAATGCCTGCAATGTGTTCGCCCATATGATTAGATAGGTATCTGAATATGCTAATGAGGTATTGAGTAAAAAACCGTTTACCATGAAGTAATCTAATTCGTTGTACACAATTTCATACCGAAAATTGGCTGAAATTTTAGCCAAGTCACAAAATAAAATTGTTTAAATTATACACTTTTAGAGGCTTAAATTACGTGCCTATGTGCAATGAAGCGAAATAAATCGTAACATACGATGATTCCATTCCATATAAATTAATATAATTTTTAAGTTGCGAAATTGAAATAGAGGCACGTGCCTCTCTCAATTTCGCAACTTAAAAACTTATATTAATTTATATGTTATTTGAATCATCATATGTTAAGATTTATTTCGTTTCATTGCACATAAGCTCACAGTTTAAGCCTCTAAAAGTGTATAATTTTAACAATTTTATTTTCAGAAATCTTTCTGTGAATATGCACCTTTAATGTCTGTAATAGGTCTGGTCCCAGTGTTTTACTCATGTGGTCAGTTAGGGTTATGAATGCGATAATTTGAATTCCTGAGTTTAAAGTTTTCTACCACGAAGCAATTTCATAGTACACATTTCTGTATCGAAGATTGGCTTAAATTTTGGCTGGTTAACGGTTTTCTGTGCCCTGGTGTATATAATATATTCGGTGCCAGAATTTAAGCATCAGAGACTTAGAAGAATTTGAATAGGCTAGTTAGGTCTATATTGCAAATTTAAAAAATGAAGCTACTCTGGCAGGGGCGCAGGAAGCAAATTTGAGGGGCGCGGAGGAGGGCAGGATCCACAGAAAAGGCACGCTGGATGGCATTGTCTGGAGGAAGATATGAAATGGGTGTCCCCCCACCACCGCCTCTCACAGAATGGTGTTGTGGGGATACTCACCTACCTAACCACCATGAGAAAGAACATTGAAAGGTGCAGGTTCATGACTGCATTCTGAGTTTCGTATGATTGCGTATAAATGCTAGAGCAATGTTAATAGAAGAACTTATGTATTCTTTGGTCAATTGAACCTATTCCCAATTCACAATGTGAGAGAGCGGGCGGGCGTGCATTCGTGAATGTGTCTGCGCGGTGGACCTGCGCAGTTTGCCTCGAAATTATTTAATTGGACCTTAGTTCTTAATTATATTTGCAATCAGCAGGATCCAGAGGAAAAGTGTTTTTTTGTGAAAACTTGGTTATCCAAGACAAATCTACCAAAAATGTTGAACACGTGAACAAGGTTTGTTCAGCTCTTGACTTAGATGAAGACCATGACGTTTCTTGAGTTTCATGGCAAGCAGATTCACAGAAGGTATTTAAATGTAATTTTCAAAATAGTTCAAAATCCAAGATGGCCACCAACAAAATCGATCAAGCAGCTTCCTGGGGCCATCCATGGATCTGACACTAAGGATCCCTATTGCCCAGCAGTTGTTAAGGACTCGCTTTAAAATAGGGCCTACGTTTGACATAGGCTGGATGAATAGACAAATGAGGCAGCAACACATTATGTCCAATTAGCAATAAACTATTCAACAGCTAGTGTATCTACAATAAGTAATTCAAATTATGATTTCTTAGCCATGTTGGCTGTACATTTGGCGTGTACAATTGGCCCGGGCTATTCAAAAGAGACCTTCAAATGTCTGATTTTGTTTACGTGTGTATGGTAACATCATCTTTTTAGGTTAGAACTCAAAGGGCTTAACATATTTAAACATGTGTATCACGGCCGTACGAGTTGGTAGGGGTGTGTGGGGTTTGAGCTCATACTCATATAAATAGGACAGTATTAAAAAATCCAAGAGGATGATATTTATTACTTAGAGATGTAGGAGATACAGGAGATGGCTTCTAAGTGCATCTAATTTTTACATTCTTTCGATGGATGCCCCAGCCACACCCTCCTCCCATTCTATGTGTGTGCGTGCGTGCGTGCGCGCGCGCGTGCGTACGTGCGTGCGTGCGTGCATGCGTGTGTGTGTGGAGGGGGCGGGGGGGGGCATAACACATCTTAGACACATTCCTCAAATACACCCACTGACATCGCACTTCGGTCACGTGTATACAAATTATTTCTACCTTTGCATGTGCTTCACACGTCAATTAAAAATTAGATTTTGAGAGTTGCTGTTAATTCTAATATCCCTTGCTATAGTGCGTCCACATGGCCGCACACAGTCGCCCAGCATTGCACATATATTCTATTCTGCCCACTAAGCAAGTCATTAATGGAGCGTGGACCAGTATCAATTCAAAAATCCAAATAGCATATGACTATGTATCTTACCTTTACTTGCAAAGATACATGAAACGTTTACAAACAAAAAAGGCAATATGTCACATGTAACTGCCACTACATAAATAGCGTTTGCATTGATGATTTGATTCGGCCTAGAAGCACCCCCATATTACTTTATGGACTTGTGTTAATGTCAAAACTACCGAACATTAATACAACTGCTCAGTCTGCTCTGAATATTCTAAAGATCTTGTTTAAAGTTCTAAAGTAAGGTTTACTCATTTTTCGTATAGAAACGGGTAAAGGGCTCAGCTGCCCGCTTCCCCCTGCCTAAAGGGCAATGGGGCTGGGGGCGCGGCTGCCCCTCCCAGCCCCACCCGCAGCCCCCGTGCTTCCGTCGCCCCTGTACTCTGGTGTTAATTTCGGCTTGGAGTAATTCGAAATTGATATTGTCATAGTTTGTTATAAATAACGCAAATGGGTTTGTTAGTTTAAGGAAAATAACAATGTGTTATTAGAACCATTGTTGTAAGGAATTGTCTCCCTTGTGTAGCATTAAAGTTTAGCCCAATTGTACTCAAATGTGATTACCAAAATTTTACCTCAATAACAATTCTGAATATAAGTTCTAGAGCATAGCGCAATAAGATCCTTCCACCAAAATTTGATTAAAATTTGCGAAGTGGTTTAGGAGGAGATGTGTTTTAAAAGATTTCAGGAAAATATTCGGAAAATCCAAAATAGCCACGAAAACAAATTGACCAATTAAAATTCTCGTTAAATGTGTTGAAGTGTGCCACCATAGGATCATTTCATGCACGTTTCGGTGAAATTGGGGCACTGATTAGGTAGAAATGGCTTTTTAAAGGATTTCGGGGAAATTTCAGGAAAACCCAAGAGCCACCGAAGAAATCGACCAATCAAAATTCTGAATACCTGCTCTAGAGCCTACCACAATACGATATTTCTAGCCGAAGTAGCAGTTTAGGAGGAGATACTCTTTAAATGATTTATGGAAAATTTTAGGAAAATCCAAAATGCCCACCAATAAATCGACCGATCAAAATTCCCCATTTGATAGGCTACAGCCTGCTGATGGATGGACGTAGGACGTAAGATGGGCGGACCAACGACGGATGGTCGCCATGCCATGATCTTTCAGGGCAGCTGAGCTAATAATACCCTCCCAGGAAAGTTTAGAACAACATGTTGAGAAATTGGGCCATTGGGCTGTCGGACTATTGGGTTGTCGGACTACTGGGAACAGTTATCGGACTATTGGGTTGTCGGACTCCTGGGCTGTCGGACTAGTGCGGCGTCCCCATCTGGGTCCATGGCATAATAACCCTAGAGAACCGCTGCTGGACGACCGACGTCGGTTACTTCATGCTGGAGTTCTAACTAACGGCGTGCATCGGGACAGATAACAATTTGCCTTAAATTGTTCCATCATCAACAATTCTTTAGTTTTCTCGAAATCGTCAATGACACCTGCTGCTAATAACAATCTTCTCAGAGATCTACGTTGGAATCGAGTTGGCTACATTGTTGATTTTGTGGGATCCCACTAAGGCTGCGCGGTATGGCAGAATGGTAAACCGGTGACGATGTCAAATTTCAAACCGGTTTGAACCGCATATCGGTTTTATGGGGTGGGTGGGGCCTATGATTAATTGATAAAAATTATTGTATGTAATAATGTTTTCGATAAGCGTTTAGCAAGTATATGTGCGTTGTCTGTGTGCTGTCTTTTTAAGCACCGGGAATTGGGTATATAACATTCATTTCTGATTAAGATGGTAATTGCTAAAATCTAGCTTCTTAGCGACTAGCCATAATGTGTTCCATTTACAATCAATTAATTCTAATGTTAATCGTTTGGATAAATCACCACGCGTCAAGCAAATAGGATATATACATTAAATTCGTTTAATCAGTCAAATAATGTCCTATTATCTGTAGACTGCTTGTTTGAAAATTGTTGGTGCCACGGATAGATTAAACATTCAATCAATTACTCTCATTTTAACATTATGATGACAAGCGGTCATTGAGTCATATTGTATACATTGGTTAGACATTCCGGTAATGATGATTTTGACCAGTTACAGTGGGTGTGGCGTGATTAGACCATGTGCCTATTGAGTTAATGGCCGGTTGCGCATGATTAGCTCAAGCCCCACTCAATGTGATTCAGGGATTAAGCGTAGCTCTGTGTTCCCGGCCGCTACTACTACTACTACTACTACTACTACTACTACTACTACTACTACTACTACTACTACTACCACTACCACTACTACTACTACTACTACTACTACTACTACTACTACTACTACTACTACTACTACTACTTCTACTACTACTACTTCTACTACTACTACTACTACTACTACTACTACTACTACTGCTGGTGCTACTGCTACTGCTACTGCTGGTGCTACTGCTACTACTACTACTACTACTACTACTACTACTACTACTACTACTACTACTACTACTACTACTGCTGATACTGCTACTGCTACTACTACTACTACTACTACTACTACTACTACTGCTACTGCTACTGCTATTGCTATTGCTACTACTACTACTACTACTACTACTACTACTACTACTACTACTGCTACTGCTACTGCTACTGCTACTGCTATTGCTACTACTACTACTACTACTACTACTACTACTACTGCTACTGCTACTGCTACTGCTATTGCTACTACTACTACTACTACTACTACTACTACTACTACTACTACTACTACTACTACTACTACTACTACTACTGACGCTGCTACTGCTACTACAGTTGGTGCTGCTGATACTACCGCTACCGAACATGACATGCCATCAATGCCCTCAATAGAAGCATATTTGACTGTATTAAAATTCTTTAAATAATTCATTATTGTGGCTGAGGACAGGACCATGACCCACCCTACCCATCACACATGCGCCGCCACCACCACCGCCACCACCACCACCAACATCACCATCACATCACCACCACTACCACCACCACCACCGTCATCGTCATCGTCATCATCAGCGCCAGCACCACCACCAGCAGCATCGTCGTCGTCGTTGTCGTGGTCGTCATCGTCGGCGTCGTCTCCGGCGGAGGCGGCAGTTGCAGCATCAGACATGCTTAGGGAAATCATGTCCAATAAGCGTGATTCAAATGTTTCAGTGACATTTCACTTGTTTACGTCATCTATAATGTTTTTCCATCTCCGTACAAGCTTGCTCTGTAAAATTGGGCGTTTTTGCTTTAGAAAACATTGTGAAAAAGACTGACTCAGAAGCGAAGTTGTGTATGCGCTTAGTTCGCGTAAGCCAAACTCAGTTTGCCAATCTGCAAGCGAAGTCCTTCTCAGTCGATCTCGGCTCAAGTCAGGTTTAAGCTGCGAATACCTGATCCCCTGCTCAGCCGGTAACTTAGGCTTACCTGAGCCATAGGTGTGCAATCGGCCATAATAGACTATTACCTGTATATAACGCAAACTGACACCACTGGTCAATGTGGTCGTTAACTCGTGATCCTAGCGCTAAAGACGTATCTAAACATGAGGCTGGTTAATTAGCTTTGTTGCGATAACTCATCGCTCAGAAATACAACGCCACTAAATATGTTTATTTTGTATCCGAATTGCGACAATTTAAATAAAACCCTCGCGATGTGGAATACCTGTTTAGATTAGCCGAAGCTGTAAGCAATTAGTATTAAATATAGGTAATCGTGTGATTTTAACTGAATTGTTATAATGAATTGTTCATGCAGCACGAGACGCATGCGTTGCACACAATGACAAGCGAGAGAAATCATTTTATACCAAATTAGATTATGTTAACGCTGACTACGAAAGACCATTAGAACGTCAATCGTTTACAATTTTATAGATAGTACCGTGTATGTTAAATATTTCGAAACTAATGTGACTGGGATTTGGTGTTACAAACAACGGCAGCATCTTGCAAGTCACATTAGTTTTAAAATATTGGAAAGTGTACAGACAAAGTGCAATTCATCATACGCAATTTAGTGGGAATAGAAAAAAACGGAAATGTTGACCTTTGCATGTTCAAATGCGTCTGCGTAATCCTTTAATCACCAGATTTGGTCAATATAATTATAATTTTCTCACTGCAGACCAATGAAGATTATTTTTTTAAAGTTTACCCCAATCGTGCCTGGTTTCGTTATCGAACCAGTCATTTCAGTGATTAATTGTCTAAAATAGACTTCTTTAGGTCTGCTGACTTACTAGCAATATCTGTAATTACAAAAAAGATTAATCATTAATGGCTAAACCGAAAAATTCGGTTTGAGCATGATTACGGCAGTTTGCAAACCGTCACCATCCTGAACCGGGTTACGACGTGAGATCGGTATATCGCGCAGCTCTAGATATCACTCGCATTCTCAGAATATTAGCCTATATTGTTCTGCTGTTAAAACATATTCTCTGAGGACTGTTGATTTCAAGATTTCATAATCGTCACGATCAATTGGCGGTAATTCACTTATAGCGGGTAGAACTGTATTGACAAGGGTCGACATCGAACCTAGGCATCACACAGCATTCCTTTCTAACTGAAAAGCTAGATTCCGCGTTGGGCTGTCTATCATAGTCCAACTTAGCACGCTCTAAATATATCTGAGCTGTCTTGTACCATATAAAGTTGCGTTTACCTGGCACGCGGGGTGCGGTTTGCGGAACGCTGAACGGAAAGAGGGTATGCGGAATGCGGGTAAAATATCGCGTGTACCATTTACCTGCACGCGAAATCATTGCGTTATTTTATTGCATTTTTATTGGCGATATTGTGGTATTTCTATCAATTCTTTTAAAAAGCGACAACACATTTTTCACGCTTTGATATCTAGCTTTCCACTGAGACCATTACAAAATGTTTATGTACGGAGGCGAGAGATGCAGATCCAAAATGGCGGATACTGACGACTAGATTAAAAAATGATACATTGGCCTAATCTAATAACATGTAATTATAATATTACTGGATTCCGATTTTTTTCGACAAATTAGTTCTTATAATTTTACACGATGCATCAGCTTTAACTGCTTGGATTACCCTTTCGTTGCTAGGTTACATGTGCTCTATTCCGCAACGGAATCTTTTCCGCCCGGGAAAAACCAAAGACTGAGTGATCGGTTTGTCCGCGTCCCACCGTTCCGCATGTCGCTTACCACGTGAAGGTAAATGGATGTAGGAAAATACTAAAGAGCAATCAGAAGTTTATTCCGCGTTCTGTTTCCGCAACACGCTTTCCGCATTCCGCGTGCCAGGTAAAAGCAGCTTTATGAGCTGAGCTGAATCAGTCATATGAATGCTGTCAACACCTTGATGGGCCACTGTGCTTTCCTCTGTTTTACACGAACATTTTGACTCTATTTTAACGGGACCTAACGACTTGTTAAGTGTTTCAGTGGAAAAATTATGTTTGGGAACTTTTCGAGACTCAGTCATGTCAGCATTGGACGGCTGGCCGATTATATCCTGATCTGGATTACTTTCAATGACCCCTGCCTTTCTTTGCTGCGATGTAATAAAGTCCACCAGTTTGTTTTGGTCTGCATCAGCGGGGAGCATTTATGTTGTAATAAGCGCAAACACAATCTAATTGTTTCATCTCAAAGACTCGCAAACTCTTGCTGAATTTATCCATGTTGTACAGTTCAAGAGAATGCTTTTTGAATGATTTTCATTAAATTTAGTTGTAATTTGATGAAACAATTACAAGGGTTACTCAAATTTGATTGCGTATTTTCATAGTTGAATGCTGGCCCGTACTTGGTAATGAGTTCACAAATACTGAAAACTCAAGCCGCATTTACTATGAGTTGAATTAGAGCGTGTGCGCGTTACAAGTACATTAAACCCTTAAGCCTTAAATTTGTTCAAAAGAATTTTAATTTTCTCATAAAAATGTCCTTTTGCATACCAAAAGAAGACAATTTTTGACAATTTACCACTGGAATGACTGGCTCGATAACCATTCCAGTGGTAAATTTTCAAAAATAGTCTTCATTTGGTCTGCGAATATACATTTCTCAGGACTACCACAGAAGCCGTTTTGGCCAGTTTGAGTGTTAAAGGTTACTGACATGATGATTTAAATAGTGAATATGACATAACAGATTTTAATTGCCCGATGTAATTCTACCAGAAAACTGCCGTCTTATTTCTGAAATAATGTATCAGGGAAGAATCGAAATAAGTTAGAATACCGAGAAAAATTTCGATGGCCAAAATCTCTGCGCACGCTAGTGAAAGCGTTAAACTCGTCCTGCCGATGATCTAATTAAAATGTAGTTGATGACCTTACGCACGTGCCAGGATGTGATATAAATAATCAATTTTAATCCCGTTATCGCTGTATCGACGCGAATATGATTAACGTCTTTGACTGGTTTAATCAACAGATTTACCGAAGAAAAACGGTTTTCAAAATAAGTACCTGCAAGAGAACTTTAACCTGAAAATTAAATAGATTAATTTTATTTATTCCATCAATTTGGTTGGTGTATCAACAGCGTGAATTCATTCGAGTGTCTTGTTAGATGTTCGACCTATTTGAAATAAAAGTGTCACCGCTGTCAGACAAATTAAAACAAAATAGGAAAATAAACAAATCACTTACTTAAAACATATTAAAAATATCTGAAAGCAATATTTAATCTTTGTTCAAACAACTATTCAGAATCGCATAAAATAATCGTCAAAAAATTGAATATTAAACCCGAGGATTATTGTGACAATTATTTTGCTTTGAACGAAGCCCCCATGTAAATGTGCGTCTCCACTGGACCCGGGCGGCGCGGGGGTACGACACGGGCGAAGCGGTAGTTGGAGATTGAATCCGCACCAATGCGAATTTTCTGCGAATTGTCTGTGCAAACCTTCGAAAATATGCAAATCCATTTGTTCTAAGCAAGTCGACAAGAAATACACTGTTCAATGTGCTCTGCGCATCGTAATGATATAGCTAGCGTCCGCGGACACAGTAATATTAATAAGTGTACTTATGTGTTTAAGCGTGACTTTATGTGTTCAATTTTGTATCCACTTATCCACATTCTAATGCGTACATCATCCACGAAGTCATCGTACTAACATACGCCCACTCACATCGCTTCGCCGTTCGTGGGCCTCGATACGATAGCGTAGTGGGAGGGCGAGACCGTGCATTAGGGCGATGCGATAAAGTGAGTGTCTGTACATGTAGATTATATGAGTCTAATCCTTGAGGATGTCTAAATAAAACCGTCGTTCCACGTACTTGGTTTGTGTTGGTGATGGGGTGGGTGTTGCTGTTGTTGTTAGTGGTGGTGGTGATGATGGTGGTGGTGTTGGTGGTGGTGCCGCTGCGTTCAGTTATCGTCTCGGGGTACAGACAATTTCAACAATTATTCACCAGACAGGTTTGGCGAATGGGTATCTACGAAATATTTGCATGAGTTGACCAACTAAGAAAGACTTCTTACCTATAGCTGATAGACGTATGGAATGTTGTAAAGGCCATGAGTATTCCCGCAGACAATTTTTCTTGAATGTGTTCCAGAACTCAGAAAATTTCCATATATGTCAACGTTGATGATGCAGCTTTCCCACTTACACGATATTTGTTTAAACCATACCCCGTACGTCATCATTCATGTAAAAAGCAAATATTTAATTATCGTATATATTTTTTGATAAACCATAGAGTAGTTGCAAATGCATTTGGCGCTCGTTGGCGTATCTTTCAAAGCGGATCATTATGTCCCCTGAGAAGGTAGACCCCGTTGTAGTAGCTACAGGTATGCTACACAGCTATTTACAAAATGCGTCTGCTGAATCAGTAGACGGGATGGGTAAAGATGGATAGAGCTGTCATTAATGCGCATCCCCGCTGGATGCGGCGCGGGCGGGCGGCGCGATTCTCTCCTCCTTAACATGTGGTTGTATCTACATTAGAAGTGACGCTGGCGAGCGGAAAATTTTGATATTTAATTCGTTTGCTGAACGAGGATAGGAACCCGTGTGTTCACGCGGGGACTACAGAATAAACCAATCAAATACGATGTCATATGCATATGTATGTAACCAATGCATATATGCATGTGCATATACATTCAACCAAACACATAGAATTATAGCTCATGGCACACCAGGGTTGAAAACGTATTATGGTACAGATGACGGGAGAGGTTCAGCACACACAGAAAGATACACACAAGGACATACAACTGACCACATGATTCATAAACAGACATATACCACATACGCACCAGGATACGGAATATACACAGCACACTCCAGGACAGAAATAGATATGCACACACGCCCATAAAGGAGAACACAGAGGACCCCATGCACGCTCGCATAGGACAGTCACATCACATGCATGAATAGATGAACAAGCCACGTCCACAGATAAACACACAAGTGAACTAACATACATCGACAGTGACACACGCCGCGATTGGCTTACACACACAACTACGGATTATATACACCCTAGGCTTATACAAAAGAGGATTGTTGAATATATTGTGTCCATACTTTATTGTTGTAGTTAATCTAGTAATACATACTGTATATGATGAAGGTGTTGTCACGGATCAGATGCAACTGTTTGTCACCAAGGTTTGTGACTATGGACTGACGTCACATGTTTCTAATAGAACATGGGACGGCAGTCAGTTGGAGTTTGGCGTTGGGTACGGTCACTTGTTGTTTTGGATAGTTGGTTCCACTCCGCGACCTGAATATCAAACTGCGGATTGTGGCCAACTGTGCAAACGAGCCAGCGACAGTGTCCCAGCGTAAGTTGTACATTAATAAACTATTACCGTAACTATAAAGACGCATATGTGTTATCTCACCAGCCAGATGAATGATCCTGATGCATAGGCAAACGCACGGTATTATAGTATGATGAGAAACTCATAAATGAAATTCAGAAGCTTAAAATTTTGAATGGCATGATTATAAAGCCAATGCTAAAAAGACAATCACACGACTAATCTGAGAAATATTTTGAACGTAATCTGACGGAGAACTTTTGCTGCCACTAGAAGTAGTAGTCAAATTAATGTGAAATTAACAAACACAACAATTAATGTGGCATGAACTATTTCTTTGTTAAACTGGTCTTTCAGGCTCAGAGAATGAGTTGTTTCCCCATCCCCATATACCAAGTTCAGGACGTAGTATTAGTAAGTTGTATAATTAACGGAGATCAGTTTTAGTAGGTTTTATAATTGACGACGATTAGACAAACACCCCCTGAATTTAATTGTGGTAGGACCTAGACGTAGATAGCGTTGATGCAATCTACATAGTGCTCCAAGCCACAAGTCTTCTTGGGTAAATAGGTGACAGACTTGTCCAACCCTATACCAGGTGTGTACATGGTTTAACTACACTTGGCAAGTTGGGACCTCTTTTTGCACATTGACACGCATGCGCAGAACGGACTTAGAATGTTCTAGAATATAAGCGGATTGATTAAAATAATAAGTTGGCCACTCAGAAGGATGAACTTGAACCAATTTGATAAGGATGCATAACGAAGTAGTTTTGACTAATGAAATTAAGTCCCGCCCTGGTGATAATGGGCCAGGGGGAATATATAAGCAGCTCCAGTAGCAATAGATTTATGATTTACCACCATTCATCCACGAGTCTACGCTTGGTATTGCGTGTCATAAGTTGGCTGGGATGTTTGAATTGGATAACTTAGCAAATTCTCTGTGCATCGTGTATACAGTTTTATCTATTGGCAATTTTGCCTTGAAATTTATATCGTTAGTAGCGTTATTAAAAGTCTATAATCAGATTAAGTGTTGATCATCTTATTAGTAGTCGTCAAAAGAAAACTACCAATTCCCGAACCTGGATAGTTGGATAGAATAAGCAGGCCCGGATGGTCAATATAAATATTCTACAGTGTTATCACTTGAAGAAGGCGAGTCGACTATCATCTTCGTTCTCAATTAGATGCAAGCGTAGTCGCAGTTACACAACCAGTTTACCTCCAGTAGCGACCAATCCATTTTAGCATCGGTTGAGAATCGATATGATCAGTCATAATAGATTATCTTTCGTTGCGACCAGATATTGAGAAGAACGACCAGAATTTTCAGTATGATTGTCTTTTTGACATGGTCTTTATTATCACGACGCCCACAGTCATACACAATTTGGTGCTTCTGAATTTTATTTATGAGCATCTCGTCATCCTTTTTCAACACTGCTGTGCCCTGAGCTATAATTCTATATGTTTTTGTTGAATGTTTGTGAGCATGAATATGCACTGGCTACATACATATGCATATGACACCGTCTTTGATTGGTGTATTCTGTAGCTGCCGCGTGAACAAACGGGCTCGTTTCCCCGTTCTGCAAGCGAAATAAACATCAAAATCTTCCGCTTGCCGGCGTCGCATCTAATGTAGATACAACTAAATGTTAAAGAGGAGGGAACCGGGCCTCCCGCCCGTGCTGCCTCCAGTGGGAATGCGCCTTAAGGGAGTTACGTTTCATTGGCGTGGGATCCCTGTATGATGCGAAATACCGATATACTGTATCAAAAGACAAAACATGTGTAATAATTATGACTTCATTAATTAAATGATGACCCCATATTTTATTGCCAAAACGCTTAACCCAAAATCGAAATGATAGAACAGATGTTTAGTGTAGGCTATATGATTTCCATCATGAATGGTTAACCTGTTTACTCAAAGGAAAGGTTATAGGGCTGATTTGATACAAATTCCAACACTTCCTTATCTTGGCTCGATGTATGGAAGAATGATCCGCATTAGTATTTGAACTTTGACCTTTTGGATCAAAAGATGGACATAATAAAGAGGAAAGTAAGCAACGACAGATTTGATGAATTAGTATTCATTCATTCTTGCCGTCTTTCTGTCGTGATAATTCATTTTAAATCAGTAGTACATATTCAAAATGATTTTTTTTATAAATGATGTGTTGTTGCAGGAGGATATATATGATTCTACTGAACCAGGGTTTCAGAATCTGTAATCTGAAATAACAGCTGAATCCTCTATTGAAGTTAATTCTGTTGAATATCAGTAAACCAAATTTGAGAGAAACAAGAACCCTATGACGACGAAGGGGTATCTAGATTGAAACAACCGTTATCAGTCGACGAGTTATCCTGACTGATCCAGTCCCTGCTCGTTCTATGAGTTTTGATATTAATCACGCCACGTCAATTCTTTGATCTGATGCCACTTATATCAATCCTCAAAATATCACAGACGATTTAATTTACTTCAGAATCATAATTACTGTTAGTTAACTGAAGATGAGATCGGGATACATCCGCTATCCAAGTTGAAAATGATCCCCATTCGATCTGGTCAATGTAGACCACTATCGACTACTGAATCATTTGGAACCTAGGATTGATATGGACCGTTGGATAATCTCTTGACTTTATAACAGCATGTATGATTTTATGTCAGTTAAAACTTACGATCAATGGTTCTTGGTGCAGAATCTAAATTTGAAATACAACCTGTCTGACATGTTAATAACCATAATAATAATTAATATAAAATCGAAATATAATAAACCAATAATACACGACCTGAATGCAGTATAGTTGTTATAGATATTCGATGGAATTAGCCATTTCCTTGTGGCTTGAAAACAAAAGGGTCCCGATGATGAAGACGATCACAATATGAGTTATGATATCATGTTGAATTTGACGGATAGATGTGGGTGCACCCAGGCGAACGCGTAGCACAGATAATATAACTTTGTCCGAAATTTATACACTGAGGCGGCAGATCTGAAAGACTGCATCTGATTGGCCACTTGCCCCCAGCAGCGAACGGTATGCTAGATTTAGGCTAATCTCCTAATGGCCAGAAGCTGGAGATCTAGTCCACGACTACATTAACCAGGAGCTGAAGACCTGGCTACTGATAATGACGGCCAAGAGCTGGAGACCTGGCTACTGCCTATGGCGACAAGGAACTGGAGATCGGGCTACTATCTATTAATGACCAGGAGCTGGAGACGTGGGTAGATATTAAGATGGCCGGATGTACGAAGCCTGCCTAATGATCATAACAACCAGGTGATTGTTATCAGTTTTTGCATGAAAGATCATATCACGTGTGGTTGATGATTATGATCACCCAAGGCCATCGAATGATTTCTGCAGGAAAGTGTATATTGTGATTGGTTGATGTTATACCTGGCCTAACCGTGTTTAGACCAGAAAAGCATGAACTCTACATGTTCTGATGACTGATTAAGTAATGATGCCCCTAGAAACTGAGATGATGCCCATACTTAAATTTGTAAATTTGTCCACTTATCTTGTAGCAGATGTGTAGTCCAAACGTGTTGCGGATGGCATGTTTGTATGGAGATACGATGGCTGCGTATGATCTCGCGATCATATGATAACAATAGTCATCACACTTCATCTGTCGCAGATAGGTGTGCATTGGTAAACTCGGTCCTGGTTTCGTTCATGAAAAGATTCACATTCTTGAATTATTCTGCAGATAGATGCACAAGGTTACTGCGAGGCTTTTGTTAGTTTGTTACCCATCTATGAAATCTGCATCACCTGCCTAGTCCGTCTCTACTTGGTGGCCCAGTGTATGCACTGGTGGGTTTGGTGTTCAGAAGTTCTCTCTCACAGATGGTAGGGCTGCGGCAGGGTAGCATGTAAACAAAAAAACACTGGAGGAAGGGTGCATACCCACTGTGACGAACGATTGAAAATCGCAAACACTGCAGACTCTGCATTATTTACTTGCACTCATCAGCATTACAGCCAGCCGGGATGTAGTACATCTAGGATCCTTGGGCGCCTGATAGTGTCACCTGTCCGTGCTATAGCGATGCCCGTCTTATGAAAGTCAAAGTACTTGGATATAGATACTGACACGATCATTCGCTGCGCTATACAATGTCTCGTTTAAAGCCACCCTGGTATGCACTGGTGAAACTGCCAATCCTTTCACTGAAGTGGCGCAGTGTCACAGTGGACCCAATCGTCTGGATGCTGGTGAGGAGCATTTTATATCACAGGTTTGCTCGTGATCAATGGGGTTTCGTGGGTTTGGTCAGCGATATAAGGGTATCTTTACCAAGAGCGTCGATTGGTAGGTGTTAGATGAAGGCATAGCGTATCATTGGTATTTGTTGCGGTGTATATTCGCCTAGGGTTGCCAAATTCCCTCAAATTTTGAATCTGGTAAATTTCCGATGGAATTTTGAGAATTTTCGAGGAATATTGGGAATTTTCAGGGAATCTTGGGAATTTTCAGAGAATTTGGAAAACATCACCATTATTTATCTAGCTCTAAATACCTACATGTATACCAACATTCTACTAGCATTTTAATGTGTACTCATAGCATGGTTTTACATCTTAGATGAAACTACAACATGATTATATATTTTACATCTGCTTTAAATCTTTTATTTGAAAGACACAAAATTTGATTCATGAAAATAGATGTCAGTTCCACACTTGGTAGGGAATGGCACCGTTACGAAACCGTATAATTTATTTCATCTCAACTTGTGCGATCCATTGAAAGATTTATGGTTATTAAAAGCTTTGGATATGTGAGAGTAAGAAATGAAACATTATTGAAAACATTGAAAGACACTATCAAGTTAAATTTACCGAGGATGGACTATATTTGTTTGTTTCAATGAGTTTCAGATTGGATCTACTGGCAACAAGTTTATTTACCAGTTTCACTTTGTGGACGGTGATCTAAGAAGTTTAGCAATAGATGGCACTCCTTCTGAACCATAAAGACCAGTCCACCATGTAGCAGACACGCACATTGATTCTACTGTCCAGAGCCAATCCTTTTGCATATTTGTCAAAATTGTTGTACTAGTATTTTAAATTAACCATGTTATAGATCTTTTCTATACCCGCTATCTATCAATAAGCGATGTCCACTTTCTCATCACTATGACTCCTAAATACCCAGCATGTTGGCAGCAGCGTGGGTTGGCATCATACAGAACTCTGGTCACTCAGTGATGAAATTATCAATTGAGTTTTATGCGGCTGAACAAAGTGTGATTGTATTATGGTATTGGGCCCATCTGCCGCCTGTTTGTCCATCCATCTGTCTGATTCTTGCCTTGTCCAAATTTCAAAGAGCTTTTCAACTTACACTGCCAAATTTCTTTTCAACAGATACATTACGCTAGAAGAAATCTCATGATATTGTTTTGGCATCATCTATCCATATACGTCAGAGATATCTCAATTGAAAAACGTAATGCAAAATTTTCTTGCATGGCCAGATCTTATAGAGTTTTGAACTTAGACTCGTAATTGTTTTAAATGGATATGTTATTTATAGACGCAGTGTCATGAATTGGTTTCGGCAATGTTTGTCCATATTCACCAAAGTTATCCTTTGAAAATCGTGAGATTGCTAAGAAAGATGTGTACTGCTGGATAACCCGAAACCTCCTTGATATGTTTACAACTCAAAAAGTTGTATTCCTCTTGTGCCGATACTGGGAGTGTAAACATGTACAGTTTTTATTTTGTTTCAAGATGAGAGAATAGATTTGGAACATTATCACTCTTAACCATTGCTATTGCATTGGCAATTGGTTGAATGGTCATCATGACCTTCTTGACTTCTTCTTCACCTGTCAGATGCTCCATGATCGCCAATTCATAAAGAGACCCATTTCTCTATTACAGACATTCATACATTTTTATTTCGCCTCCCCACTTGGATTTAGTGGCTTTACATATCAAATTCTGGCTTGATTTCCTATTTATTCAATGTTTGTTTTGGAGAAAAGGTTACATTTATCACATAATGATGTTATATGTACGATCAGCCATTGCATTCTTGAGAAGGATGTTCCTGGAATTCAATCTCGTGATAATGATCATGAAGAAGGTTGAGGCGTTGTGCTGCTCATTGTACACAGGGCGTATGTGTGTGTATTCTGTGTGAAAGTATTCCCATGCAGTCTTCATATTCACGCCTTTGTAATTGAGTAAGGAATTTACTTTTTTGTGGACCAATCTCTCTAATGACAGCTTTGTTAGTTTTAACATAAATACACATTTATCAAGCCAAATAAGATAGAGATATGTCTTACCTTGTGATTATCTTGACAAAAAAACAAATCAAAATACGTATTCACTCACTGGCCTGAAAGTCCGTCGTCCGTTAACTTTTTCTTTAAAATGTTACTCCTATTGTCCTCTTTATACAAACACGCATATTTTTACCAAATTTGGGCCAAAGTGTCAGAATTTTAGATTTTATTTAAAATTTCACCAGAAATTGTCAAATTGCTTCTTCTTACTATCTGGAACAATTTCAACCAAATTTAGCTCAAATGCTCCTATGAGCATAGGCTCTAGAAAATCCATTCAGAATTTTTATTCGTAAATTTTTTTGTGTGAAAATCGTAGATTTTATTTTAAATTTACTGGAAATTATCAAATTGCTTCTTCTTACCATTTTCACTGATTACAATCCAGATTGAGATGGAACGATCATTTAATGGTAGGCTCTAGAAATTCCATTCATAATATTGATTTGTCAATTTTTGGGTGAAAATCTGAAATTTTATGACAAACTTCCCAGAAATTGTCAAATCACTTCTTCCATTAACTTAACTGATTTCAAGCAAATTTGGCCTAAATGATCCTATGATCATAGGCTCTAGAGCTTCCATTTAGAATTTTTATTCAAATTTTTTGGTGAAAATCTTACATTTTATTTTTAAAATATACCGGAAATTGTGAAATGGATTTTTCTTACTGCTTTTAGCAATTTCAACTAGATATTATGATCATAGGCTCTAGAACTTTCATTCAGAATGTTGATATTGTCAATTTTTAGCTCACCTGGCCTGATAGCCATGGCAACCAGCTGTTGCCTGTCAACTTTTACTTTCAAATAATACTCCTCCTTAACCAATAGGAAGATTTTACCCAGATTTATGCCAAAGGATCCTATCATGATCGGCTCCAGAAATTTCCTTTAAAAATTGTGATTGGTCAATTTTTCCGGTAGCCATCTTATGTAATGTAACTAATCATGTATATTTAAATGCAACGGCTTCAAATGCCAATGGTCCAGGTGAGCGTCACAGACCCTTGGGCCCCTTGTTTCATGTTGTTACTTAAGTAAAATGGCAATGTTTGCATGAGTAGGCTATCACAATGAAAATTCCCCAGTATTCCCAAAATGCCCGCCTTCTGAAAAGTCCCGAAATATTCCATGGAAACTTTCCAAAATTCCCGGAAAGTGTCCATGTCATTGGAACCCGCTATGTTCGCCTAGAAATGGGTATAATGGCTCGTCGTCTGGACCCATAAAGTGGTTCTTAACCAATTCGCTGCTCGCACCTGCTTTCTCTTGGTCCTGATGAAGTCACCTTCAGTGATATGCATGAAAAGCGATGGCAGTGTACCAGCAATTCTCTGCTACAATAATCTTCTGTGGGTGTAATGCCATCTGCTAAAAGACTCTGCTTGTAGGGTGGCGAGTTCTTTCAGTAGTTCAATGATCTGACGATATATAGCATTGCGTTGGACGTAGCCTTGTGCGGGTTTTTTTCTGATCACTGTGATAGGTGAGGAGCCACAGTGCATTCCATTGTCTACAGAATAGCGGTCAGTTTGTTGTTTTTCTTGACGACTCCGATTGCATTGGTCGTTGATGTTTCTAATGCATTTGAGTACCCTGGATATTGGATTTTAGTGTATGTCAATGGTTGCTATCTGTTCCTGAAAGGTCCTCTGGTATGACGTTTGGCCTGAGTTAGCTGACGGTGCCAATGATAAGCCTCTCTAGAACAATAGTGTCTTTAGTATGTCGGCTAGCAGTGCGTTCCTTGTACCAGGCAAATGTACTTCATGAGTGTGACCATGGGAGTGTTGTCAGAGTTGAGGTCTGTGCCTCCATATGAACGGGGGTCCTGAAGTAGTGGCTTTGCACTGATTTTACACATCACATACTCAATCTGTGTGAAGATAACTGCTGTTACCGTGGGACCTCTTACTGCTCTATTGCGTGTGATGTGCCTTGTTCACATTGGTCGCTGACAGTGTGTGAAGGCAGTGTGCATGGCAAAGAGAACATGAACACTGATTGGGGGGGGGGGGGTCCGGAGCATTTACATTGCTATTTATGTTTACCGATAGCATATGACCCATGCACATATTGAACCATGCGCCATTTTATATTTTGCTGGGTTTGGGTGGAATGATCCTATTGTGGTAGGCTGCGGAGGAAATAATTTGAAAGACCACTACTTACTTTTCACCATTGACCTATCGATGCCTAGATAATATAAAATTACAGATTGATAAATCTTGTTAGATATGTAAATATTCACTTCCGATAAAGTGATCCATTTCTAGCTTTTCCCGCGCATTTCTAGCTAAGCTCCAGCCACACTTTACCCGTGTTGGAATCCATCATACTATGAATTCATAAAATTACATTATCAAGGTAGCTATACTATTTTGAAACCAATTTGGCTGGGTGATATGGCTGTCCCAGTCAATGTATTTTCAATTTAGTTTCAACATACTCAACACTGTTTATCAAATAGACATATAATTCGTACGCTTAACGGACTATTCAATGTTCATGACGGAGCTGGATCCGCCATTTATTACGAAATCTGATTGTAGTGTCAGCCGACATAAAACGTAATTGAGTATGGCTCGTAATTGATTATAATATCGTGTAATGGAGAGACAGATCGGATCTGTCCATTGCTAATCTATCTCGAGTTTGGTGTGAAAATGTCACACAAATACCTGGATATGCATGGCGGGCCGGATAGACTGGGACCACTAAATATTGATGTTGTTGATTACTCAGAATGCATGGAAAGGCTTCCCAGAGCATCCAATCCAATGGCATTTATGTGGTCTTAGCAATGGACCGTACCTCAGTGGGCCATGTGAGCTGGCATACCTCTCCCACACCATCTACCAGCATCCCAGCCATAAACCCCAAGACGCGCAGGACATTTATCTTCCATCTGACATTACTGGCCTTACAGGAATTGATTAAATGAATAAGAATGAAGTACATATTACTTATATCTATAATTGGCCGGGCATTTTTCTTATAATTAGGGCACCATGGTAGTGACATCCAAAGTTTAATACGCTATTTGGGATGGCTTTCACCTGTTGATGGCTAGACTCAGAGGACCTCGTTGGACTACCACATCCCATTAAATCAAGATCATGATATTTTGAAACTAATTTGAGTGGGCGCATGAGTAGGCTATCACAATGAAAATTCCCCAGTATTCCCAAAATGCCCGCCTTCTGAAAAGTCCCGAAATATTCCATGGAAACTTTCCAAAATTCCCGGAAAGTGTCCATGTCATTGGAACCCGCTATGTTCGCCTAGAAATGGATATAATGGCTCGTCGTCTGGACCCATAAAGTGGTTCTTAACCAATTCGCTGCTCGCACCTGCTTTCTCTTGGTCCTGATGAAGTCACCTTCAGTGATATGCATGAAAAGCGATGGCAGTGTACCAGCAATTCTCTGCTACAATAATCTTCTGTGGGTGTAATGCCATCTGCTAAAAGACTCTGCTTGTAGGGTGGCGAGTTCTTTCAGTAGTTCAATGATCTGACGATATATAGCATTGCGTTGGACGTAGCCTTGTGCGGGTTTTTTTCTGATCACTTTGATAGGTGAGGAGCCACAGTGCATTCCATTGTCTACAGAATAGCGGTCAGTTTGTTGTTTTTCTTGACGACTCCGATTGCATTGGTCGTTGATGTTTCTAATGCATTTGAGTACCCTGGATATTGGATTTTAGTGTATGTCAATGGTTGCTATCTGTTCCTGAAAGGTCCTCTGGTATGACGTTTGGCCTGAGTTAGCTGACGGTGCCAATGATAAGCCTCTCTAGAACAATAGTGTCTTTAGTATGTCGGCTAGCAGTGCGTTCCTTGCACCAGGCAAATGTACTTCATGAGTGTGACCATGGGAGTGTTGTCAGAGTTGAGGTCTGTGCCTCCATATGAACGGGGGTCCTGAAGTAGTGGCTTTGCACTGATTTTACACATCACATACTCAATCTGTGTGAAGATAACTGCTGTTACCGTGGGACCTCTTACTGCTCTATTGCGTGTGGTGTGCCTTGTTCACATTGGTCGCTGACAGTGTGTGAAGGCAGTGTGCATGGCAAAGAGAACATGAACACTGATTTGGGGGGGGGGGGGGGTGGTCCGGAGCATTTACATTGCTATTTATGTTTACCGATAGCATATGACCCATGCACATATTGAACCATGCGCCATTTTATATTTTGCTGGGTTTGGGTGGAATGATCCTATTGTGGTAGGCTGCGCAGGAAATAATTTAAAAGACCACTACTTACTTTTGACCATTGACCTATCGATGCCTAGATAATATAAAATTACAGATTGATAAATCTTGTTAGATATGTAAATATTCACTTCCGATAAAGTGATCCATTTCTAGCTTTTCCCGCGCATTTCTAGCTAAGCTCCAGCCACACTTTACCCGTGTTGGAATCCATCATACTATGAATTCATAAAATTACATTATCAAGGTAGCTATACTATTTTGAAACCAATTTGGCTGGGTGATATGGCTGTCCCAGTCAATGTATTTTCAATTTAGTTTCAACATACTCAACACTGTTTATCAAATAGACATATAATTCGTACGCTTAACGGACTATTCAATGTTCATGACGGAGCTGGATCCGCCATTTATTACGAAATCTGATTGTAGTGTCAGCCGACATAAAACGTAATTGAGTATGGCTCGTAATTGATTATGATATCGTGTAATGGAGAGACAGATCGGATCTGTCCATTGCTAATCTATCTCGAGTTTGGTGTGAAAATGTCACACAAATACCTGGATATGCATGGCGGGCCGGATAGACTGGGACCACTAAATATTGATGTTGTTGATTACTCAGAATGCATGGAAAGGCTTCCCAGAGCATCCAATCCAATGGCATTTATGTGGTCTTAGCAATGGACCGTACCTCAGTGGGCCATGTGAGCTGGCATACCTCTCCCACACCATCTACCAGCATCCCAGCCATAAACCCCAAGACGCGCAGGACATTTATCTTCCATCTGACATTACTGGCCTTACAGGAATTGATTAAATGAATAAGAATGAAGTACATATTACTTATATCTATAATTGGCCGGGCATTTTTCTTATAATTAGGGCACCATGGTAGTGACATCCAAAGTTTAATACGCTATTTGGGATGGCTTTCACCTGTTGATGCCTAGACTCAGAGGACCTCGTTGGACTACCACATCCCATTAAATCAAGATCATGATATTTTGAAACTAATTTGAGTGGGCGCTGTTGCTGCCTATGGCAGCAACAGTGCCCACGCGAATTAGTTTCAAATTATTCAACAGCGTATTTATTGAATAGTAAAAACATAGGATACGCTTAGTCCATCACCAGCGCTACCGTGCAGTCCAGGATCATCTTCAGCCAGTGTGAATGCAAACAGATATATCGGCTATATATTAGCCTACTAGTACATGATTAGGCAATGAGAAAGAGGCCTAAGTGTTTATGAATAAGAGACACCTGTGTTAGGAATGGAGGGATACTACCTGCCACTCAGGTATTTGATAGTAAAATTCGAAATACCTTCCTCGTTAGCAGTCATAGTTAAATGGCGTAGGTTCTACAGATAATAGACAGCGATAGGACAGTAACCATCTGAGTTGTATGTCTTTTGTGAAATGATAATTAACTAAACATTCAGTTGAATATTTTGAAATTAATTTGTCTGGGAGCTGTTACAGCCAACAACTCCCACCGAAACTAGTTTCAAAATATTCAACAGTTTACCTATATGGCCAACCTGAAAATTGAGAATCTGGGACATCAGCGTTCAATTTGTTGAAATCTAAGTCTAATATGCGTACACAATAGGCGGAGCTTAGATCGAAATGGGCGTGGCATATGTAAGCAAGGAACCCTGTATTATAACCTAGTTACGTCAGTGTCTTTATTAAAAAGAAAAGCAGGTCTGTAGTCTACACAAATTACAGTTTGACCAATGTCATTGTTCATTCAAGGCTTCCAGTTTTAGCCCAGTCGAATTAGTTTCAAAATATTCTACAACTTAATGAAAATAGAGCTTCACCGAGTTCAGGGATCGATTCAAATCTCAACACGTGCAAAGCGTAGGTGGAGCTTAGCTGGAAATGGGCGGGGCATAGCTAAAATTTGATTCCTCCAGTGATGTCAAACGTACAGAGAGCTATAATACAGAAATCAACGGGATACATTTGTATTAGCTACAAAGGGAAGCCTGAGTATTGACCTATATTCCAAATGCCAAAATAATTTACTTTGCACTTGAAAAGTTACTACAACTACATAAACAAATAACAGAAATATTTTCATTTTCTCAAATTCAGAGAGGCTTAGGGTATACCTAGAGTAAAGGACCGTGAAACAGTGTTGTACTAACGCATTACAAAAATTGCTGAGACATGGGCTGTGGACCATTCCGTGTCTCGCGCCCTACATGCCCGTGCGCTCACACGCGCGCATGCATGCATGCATGCATGCGCACACGTACTCACACACGCTTGTACGCACACGCACGCGCGCGTACACAATCCAGCACGTGCAGACGAACGCGTGCATGAGCAAACGAATGAACGAATGAACGAACGGGCGAGCAAACGAACGAATGAACGAACAAATGAACAAACGAACTAATGAATGAACGGGCAAACGAACGAGCGAACGAACAAATAAGTATTGAAGTATGATGTGAAAAGTTAGGCCCACTCCGTTACTATCTAACAATCGGAAATTCTCCGGAGCAGGGCTTCTCAGTATATTCCTTCGTCTTAGTCATATCACCTAGACATGTTCCAGTGTAACTTCGCCTGATTTTACCTCCAAAACAACAGGAGACACTCGGAGACCATATACATTTTATAAATATTGCTCCTCAAACACCTAAAGACTCGGTTAGTAAGATCGCATTTGCAACTCACGAATACTCGTTCCACATGAGATCTTACTAACCTCGCGTGATACATTTGATACAGAAAGACACCTCGTGTAAGATCCGTTATGTACATTCTCGCCTGACGGCCTATATACATTCGTATTTTCAAATGCATTGACCATGGCACAGTCCTCGCGGCTACTCGATTAACGTTATTTATCACGAGCATTTGAGAACGTTAATTTCGGGAATATTTACGCAAATAGAGTAGCCTAATTATCTGCGGTCACATATGTCAAAGCACAGCTCGTCGTCACAAGGTGTCAACATAAACCTTTACACAGATGACTATCCTATTTGGCATCCTACCTTGATAACGTGGGTTACTGTCCCGGTATTGGCCAAGCACCAGCCCAGTAAGCGGCGTTGTCATGGTCGGCTGGAAATGAATAGCTGGCTGATGAGCTCGATTGCGTCTGCAAAATAGTCCCCAGGCCATGGATATCTCTTCAACACAAGCAGGATTTGTCAGTTAGATTCTGTAATGGATACATTAATCAACTTGCGCAGAAAACAGGCAACTAAAATATCTATCTGATATAGCATTCTCAGTAGTGCTATGTAGGCAAGTGAATTCACGTTTCAACTGTTTAACTAAATCCTTTTTATTAAATAGGAAGTAACCTGAAAGCAATTGCAAACCTATCCAGGTAAGACATACCCACAACCGCACATACGTACGCACACAGACAGACACACACGACGGCGCGCAAGCGCCTGCGCACATACGCACGCATGCACGCACCTCCGCCGCCACCTACACGCCCACCACGATCACCACAACCACCACCGCAACACCACCTGTATTAGCAACAGCAGCAGCGGCAGCAGCAACACCACCACCACCACTAACACCGCCACCGAAACCGCCACAGCCACAGCCACAGCCACAGCCACAGCCACAGCCACAGCCACAGCCACAGCCACAGCCACAGCCACAGCCTTACCCACCGTCACCGCCACCACCACAACCAATACCTCGAGCATCATCACCACAACAACCGCCACCACCACCACCAACACCACCACCAACAACAATAACACCACCAGCATCAACAAGAACAAAATCAACACCCTACAACCACCGCAGCGCAGCGGCAGCACCGTCATTTCCGCCACCATGGTCATCGCCACTGCCACCTCCACAGCCACCGCCGCCGCCACCACCACAGCCACCACGAACTCCACCACACCACGACTACCACCACAGCACCATCTGGAGCAGCAGCTGCACCGCCCCGCCTCCCAGCACCCAACACTCTTCCGCACCGAGGCAGCAGCACCAACACCACCACCACCAGCACCAGCAGAAGCAGCACCATCACCATCACCAACACCAACACCGCCCAACAACCACACGCACCAGAACAGCAGCAGCACCACCACCACAACCGCCGCCACCACCATCACTACCATCACCACCGATAACAACGACAACAGCAACAGCAGCAGCAGCTACAACAGCAATAAAAACAGCCACCACAGCAACAGCAACACCACAAACAACATTAACAACAATAGCACCAACACCAACAACAGCACCACCACCACGACAACAACAACAACAACAACAGTAACAACGACTCCGCCACCGCCACAGCATCACCTGGCGCAGTAGCAGCACCACCACCACAGCCACCAGCAGTCGCAGCAGCACCATGGCAACCGCCACCACCACCAACACCTGGAGCAGCAGCAGCACCAGCACCACCACCACTTAAACAACACCACCCAACACCCACCCTCACCGCAGCAGCAACAGCACCACCACCACAACCACCACAACCACCACCACCACCACCACCACGACCACCACCACCACCACCACCACAACCACCACCACCACAACCACCACCACCACCACCACCACTACTACTACTGCTACTACTGCTACTACTACTACTACTACTACTACTACTACCACTACTGCTGCTGCTGCTGCTGCTGCTGCTACTGCTGCTGCTACTACTACTACTACTACTACTACTACTACTACTACTACTACTACTACTACTACCACTACTGCTGCTGCTGCTGCTGCTGCTGCTGCTGCTGCTACTGCTGCTGCTGCTACTACTACTACTACTACTACTACTACTACTACTACTACTACTACTACTACTACTACTACTACTACTACTACTACTACTACTACTTAGGCTTGCACGATATTGTCCTAGGAGATATCGCGATATATCGTGGTGAGAAAATCGCGATATTTTGATTTATCGTATAGCTTATTTTATGGCATGAATTCATAGGGTGAATTGGTCTTAGGTTGAGTTGGACTGCACGGTTTGCCTTATGTAGACATGTTGGCTTCGCTATGAGTTTTCATATCAGTTTTAACAGAATATGACTAATTGGTAAATTTCAACAAAAGCATTAAATGCGGTCGTTAGGAATCTTAAGGAACGATCGTTAATAACACGAAAATAGGAAATTTCCCGGTGTAAATCTTTGACGCCTTACACCTTGGCTTAATGTATACCTTGTCCTTCATTGCGGGAGTGAAATTATTACATTGGACAACCAAAATATTGCGTACTCTGTTATAACCATCGTTTATTAGATTAAAATTAATCTAAAAATTTAACATTTCATATCGTCTTTGTGAAAATTTACAAATCACGTGATATTAGATCCATAGATATCTAATGTTTAGAACTTCTACGATCGGTTGCCGCCAATCGCGGGCCAGTTAATTTCGACATGAGTGTAATTACGATTGTCGGCAACTGAATTATAGGCTGTAGCCAATCAGTCCACACAAACTGATGGGAGACAGAGCCAGTCAGTACAGTGGTAAATTTGTGAAAATCGTCTTTTTATGGCCAGCAAATGAGAAAATTAAACAAAATTGCACATTTAAAGGATTAATTACTTAAAGCAATGCCAGAAGTTTATTTAATTCAAGCTAGCGGCAGTCTCATAATTCATGGAGCAGATCTGTCACTCAAGCATCTGAAGAAACAATCACATGGCGTAACATCAAATGATGCTACTATAAAATGACGTCACTAAAGGTTTGACTTTTGTCGACATAGTTTGAATGTGAAGTATTTTCGCATAATATTCTATGTAGGCCTACTAGCTCCCACATCCGCTCGAGAGTCCGATTTTCGATTCACTGCCCTGTTTGTTATTAGTACGGCGCCAAGTTCAAGTTCATAATTTGTCAATTCACTGCCCTGTTGTGTTTCAAAAGGGCGCCCACACTTAAATTTTAAAATCACGTATAAATTATTTTCATTGCTAAACGCCGCAGGACCACCTTTTGGTAGCCGCAACATGTACAGGGTACCTGATTCTAAGTCAGGGATTACCGCCATACCAGAGCATGTCTACGATCCTCTTAGAATGGAGGAAGCCAGGCTTAGCTAAGCTCCACCCACAATTCACCCGTATTGGGATCGATCGATCTCTGAACTCCCTGACTATTAATTTCCAGAAAACTATACAGGTAACTTTTTTAAATATTTTGAAACTAATTTGACTTAGTTTCAAAATATTCAACAGCGTGTTTAGTAAATAGCAAAACATACAATTCGTACAACAACAACAACGCTTAGTCCGTCATCCAATGGCGGATTTAGAGGAGTTGGGGTGGCTGTAGGGTGGGTGGGTGAAATATGGTGTTTTTTCTACTAGTGGGCTGCAGGAAATGGCTTCTAAGGCCATCTAATTTTAAAAGATTTCCGTGGGAACCGTCTCGAGACAGGACCCTTCCCAACGTGTGCTCCCCGTCCCTCTACCAAAACCTGTATCCGCCCCTGGCCATCATTTAAGCGTTCGTGCGGAACTTATCCACATAATTTATGTCGTAATTGATTATCACATCGCCCTACACGTCACGGTGTTGATTGTGACGTCATATTATTGATGGATAAACAACAATGCCCTATTGTCCAGGAACTGGGCCTTGAGCGTATATTAGCGTATATTAGCGAAAAATCCTAATATGTAATCACAGATTAACCGCGTTATCATGCTTAGGCTGTGGGCTCGATTGTGTTTCTGAAATTTCCCCGGTGATCATGACCAAGTGTCCTTGAGATTGTGTCCTAGCTAGTTAATCGAGTTGCGAGAGGTGCAAGCCGCTAATGCTAACCCTATATAACATCGTCAGTAGGACTACATAATATGCCAGCCAATACACGTTCCAAGTGCTTTAAAAGTACACAAGTTTGTAAATCAGAAAGCAACGGCAAAGTAATTACGGCCATATTCAAGTAACTAAGACATGCCGAAGAACGATCAGCAACGCACACACACGCATGCACGCGCTTACACGCGCGCGCACGCACATATTATCGCACACACGCACTATTACCACTACCACTAACAGCACCACTACCACCACCACCACCACCACCACCACTACCACCACCATAACCACCGCCATCCCCATCACCACAACCACCACCACCATAAATGACTGACATACTCACACACGCTGTCTTTGATGTACTCGTCGTCATTATTGTTGCTGTGGCTACGACCACTGCTGCTACTGCTGCTGCTTTTGCTACTACTACTGCTGCTGCTGTTGCTACTACTACTACCACTGCTACTACTACTACTACTACTACTACTACTACTACTACTACTACTACTACTACTACTACTACTACTACTACCACCACCACTACTACTACCACTACTACTACTACTACTACTACTACTACTACTACTACTACTACTACTACTACTACTAGACGGCCGGGGAAATGATGATCAACAAAGCAAATTAACGGGCGTTTTCCGTGGATGGGGTCAGCACAGAAAATGAAACCATCGCGTTGCCAGTGCGTCAGAAAACTAAGCAAAACTACTACTGTTAGTGCCGCAATGGAGACAGGGTGAGGGGCTGGCATAGCAAACGTACTATACGGTGTGCATCCAAAAGATAGTCTCATATGAATCGGCAGTGTATCAGTATATCCGACATGTGAAAGCTGGCATGTTAAACCAGGATTTGTATCTTGGTGCGGTGGTCCAGCAGAAAGATGTCTGAGTTAACGATGCTATGCGGAATTGCAGGATGGTGGACACTATTGTGTCACTGTAAAATTAAATATATAACACATAATATATTAAGATAACGCTAATATCAGTGTGGCGTCGTCCCGCACTTATTTCCACGCCACCAAGCCACCTCACACACACCCCACACCCGTTGTCTGAGGAGACCAGGTGGCCAGTCGTCGCCTTAGCAGCGAGGAGCTTGGTCCATCGAGGAGACGGAGTCTGTCCACGCTTGTGAGTCTTCACACCCTTCCCCGGGTGTCCCTTGAGTCTCTGTGTAGGTCTCCCGGTCCGCGGTTTGCGACGCCATCCCCATCACACGGGTTTGAGGCTCCCCCACAAATGTTTGCTGACTGGAGTGGTCAGCCGTTTCCTTGGGGACGGGCAGTTCCGGGCAGATATTTCTAGCACAGCTAGGTGCCCGAAAACGAATAGTCGTCGACGAGGTGGGCGGTTTCTCCCCAGCGGCGAGAACCTAGGTCTCGTCCTCACTGCTCACGGGTGGGAGATCTAGGTGCTTGGTGGACATTCTGGTCTTGAGCACCCCACGAGGTTGGCTGCAGGTGTTCCTTTCTTTCTCCAGTTTTTCCTTCATTCCGATCGGAGGAGGAGGGCACTAATGTGTACATTCGTCCCAGCAGATGTGGGCAAAATGGTGGGAGCAGTTGAAGGCGAACCGATGATGGAAAGGGTCGTAGAGGTGGTGGCGCTGGTTCCTGTGGCGGTGGTTTCTGTATCGCAAGTTCCTGTGGTGGTGTCGGTGGCGTCAGTGACGGAAGCTTCTGTGGCGCTAGTGTTGGCGGTGGCTCATTTGGTCTTGAGCATCCCACGAGGTCAGCTGCTGGTTCCATCCTTTCTCCCCTTTTTTACTTCAGTCTGAGTGGAGGAAAGTGGCGCTAACTTGTACGTTCATCCCAGCAGCGGCGGGGAAAACAGTGGTAGCAGTTGAAATCGAAAAGACGGCGGAGAGAGTCGCGGTCGCGGAGGTGGCAATGCTGGTTCAGTGCAGAATTTCCTGTGGCGGTGGCAGTGGCGGTGGCTTTGGTGATGGGAGCTTAGGTGGCGGTGATATTGGCAGTCGCTCAGATGATGGCATGGAAGGTGAATCTCACATTCGAAAAGGTGTCACCAAGCCGATGAGTCGGTCCTTCCGAGAAGATGGCTCTGTTTGTCTTAATCCTGCAGGGAGCAGAGGTGCGTGTGGCTGGATGAAAGGTACGCAGTGGCTCTCTTTAATGCAGGTGGCTTTCAATCGTTCCTACCCTTGTTAAGCACCTCTCTCTCGGGGCGTTTGTGTCTAGGAGGAGACAGGAGTCAGAGAGTAGGCATTAGGATGGTCTTATACTTAACGTTTAAGTTTTCCAAAGCTCTGGGTATGGTATTTTAGTCGTATCTGAAAGATGTGTGTATCGGTGGCGATATGAGCAATTTGCGTCCCGATCATTAGGAGTTCATATCCAAACTAATGTCGCTACAGAGGCGGATGAACCTGTGAGGTGACAGGGCAAATGGCTGTCTATCAAGAAAAGGCCCTAATGGGATGAGCGGAAGTAGAGACATAGGGCTTTCCGATCTATCCAGAGCATTCAGCCCGTCGCTAGCAGTCGCTCTTCGTGTCGTCGGTCTATTATCTAAGGTTAGTTAGTTGAGAGCATTATTTGGCCCTTAAAACTAACTATTTCCTAAAGGTTTGATCAAGGCGGAGTGGGAGAGAAATCCTACTTTAGTGCCCTAAGGGAACAAGGAGACGCTTCCTTTAGTTGTTGCCTAGTTGATTTGTTGTTATCAGTGGTCGTCCAGAGGCTGGCCTTCTGTGTGTGCCTAATTATAACAGTTGAGCAGGGATCCCACATGAGGTGGTGTCTTTAGCTATCCAAAATACTTTTCGGTTTAAGGCCTCAGGTGGCCGCAAAAGGATGTTATCAGTTAGATTATGTGAGAAACTCTTCCCTCGCAGGGTCAGCCGAATCTTTGGCTCAGGACCAGGAGTGACATGAGCGATGGCAAAAAGAGCTTGACACGGTACAAGGGGCGTTCTTTCTGAGTTGAAGACGCACAAATGGGCCATGAAATTAAAGAGGAAAGAGTTTAGTGGAACCTTCGCCGAGTTTTGGGCGCTAAGAAGAGGCGACAAACTTGGAAGAGATTCCTGTTATGCAGCTGTTATATGGTTCTGTCACACGAACCGGTGTTAACCGCAGGATCGGCTAATTAAAGCAATGTTTGCTTTGACTGCTGGGCCAGCGGTCGGAAAAGAAAGGTTCACTAAGCAATGGGGAGGGTTACATCGCTGATTTCGTCATTCAGCCTAGGGGACACGCTTATTGTGTCTTCGTGATGGTGCGAAGTTTTAGGTGGCGAATCGTTCCATATATAAAAGAGTATATCAGGGTCGCAAGACCCGTCAGTGTGGTCAACAAGATGGCAGTCTTTAATCGAAGCTTTGGACGAGAGGCATCCATGGGAAGTGGTCTTAAGTGGTACGAAGCAATATCGCGACATGGAACCCGTTAGCCACGGAGTGATAAATTCGGGGATATGGTTTCTGAGTGGTGTTAAGGCGAGCTGAGAGGCACGGTGAACGGAGGGACCCAGCTTTGCTAGTCCTAGCTATATATCTTAGTCTTAGAGACAGGACCAGCGCAATTCGAAGATGTGCGTCGATTGCAGAATTATCGGCGGTAGTTAATCGTGACGAGTGGCAGCCTTGTTGAAGGGCCTAGGCAAACATTTCGTTTTTAGGTCCAGACACAAAGTTTTAGGCCGTAAATGGCTTAGCACCTATTTACTTTAAGGAGTAAGTCTTACTGGCGAGGATGTGGGGTACCATTTCCAGTACGCCACGGGGCATCTCTCCTCAGTCTGACAGCATGCAACATGTTGCCTGGTAGTAGTTTCAAAAACGCAAAACGACACCTCTGCGTACCGCAGTGCAACCACAAACAACAAGCGAGGGACAAGTCATATTACAAAAGCATTTTACTCCGTACGCTAGAGGGGCCCACCTGTCTACGCCTCCACTAATTGACGAAAATATATTTTTCTAGCAGCTTTCGATGTACTCTTTAATATTATGTATGTTAACATGTGATACACTGGGGCTCAATATGTTTTTGATGGGTTATATTAGAGTTAATACCCACAGTGAAGCAGACCATATTAAGGGGTAGGGGTATAAAAAATGGACATATCTTTTGATAAAACCAACATGCAAATCAGTTTCATAATGAGGTCGGCTGAGGTCAAAAGGTCACATCGTCGCCTCAGCTTAAAATCTAGCAACTGTATGTTGTTATCACTGACCAAGCACCGGTAAAGGAATATTTTAGTTTTAGCACCTTAGGATTGATTAAAAGACACAATTTGACAAATTAATGAGTAAAAGTTTACTCATTTAATAGAATATTGTTTCTATGACATCTGACAGCATGGCCAATTTTCATAATCTACTTAATTAGTTTACAATGAATGCGTTTTTCATCGGTTCTCAAAAATTGGGTATGCTGTCAGTTGTCATAGTAACAATATTGTATTACTTCCACCACACCAACGCCGAAAGACAAAGGCTTATATTGCCCGTGAGGCTATCAGGTTAAGAAACTCTCATCCTGGAAGCATCACTAGCAAAGTAAGACTTTTCTTGTGACGCTGGTGTGGTGGAAGCTTTTGTTGGCTGTAATGCTTGGCTCTTTCGTCGATTGTGGGTTCGATTACTTTTCAATGCCAATATACCGTAATGCCACGACTACTTGTATAATAATGTATAATAGCTGTAAAATGTGGGCTCCTTGTAATGTGCGTACTCATAAATTACTAACTGGCTAGCCAGTTACAGTAAGCTACCATAGACTTCCACTGTATCAGAAACTCGCATCGTGAAAGCCTCACCGGCGGCGTTTGTGTGTGGGGGGGGGGCGCGTTTGTGGGCTATGATGCTCGTCACTTTCGTTGGTTGTGGGTGTGATTCCCTGTCAATACATACAAAGGGAGACCCAGAGCTCTGAACTTTCTGCATAACTACTAAATCAGAACATGTGGGTGGCTTACCTGCCAAATAAATCAGCCCACGTCGTGATCGCACATTGACCTTTAATGCAACTCATTTTACCAGATGTACTGTTTTGTATAACCTAGGTAATGGAGTGACGTAGCGGGAATACCCGGTTACACCTAGTGCATCCCTCAATATAGTGCAGCACTAAGTGCTGGCTTGATTAGGTTCTATCCGGTGGATATGAAGTGTTCCTGAAGGATTCCTATCAACAAACCCCTTATGACAAGGCTCATCACACCACCATAGACCTTTCCAAGATTATCCATCGATCATCTGACGTCATATTTAACTAAGTGACGTGTATGCTGACGTCATAATCATGTCGTCATGAACAATTCGAAATAGTCCTTCTGTAGTGCTTAATAGTCCGACACGTTGTATATATGTCTTTACCATTAAATTAAAATTATGTTGAGACTAATTTGACATAGGCAGCAACAGCACTCAGTCAAATTAGTTTCAAAATATTTAACAGCCTACCGGTATAGTTTTCTGGAAATTGATCGATCCCAACACGAGCGAGGTGTAGGTGGAGCTTAGCTACAGATAGCTAAAACTGGAAACGTTACTTCCGTGCTTCTAATGTTTCCTTTAAGCCGTATGTCGTTACAGGAACATTCTGAGCTCGGTGATTAGTCCAACTCTTCAAAATCCACAATATCTCCATATGTATATACTTATGGAATAGACTATATTTTCTTGTAAGAGCTCCAATGGAGATAACTGACCTGTGACTCACGTAGCGTGGATCGACCGGTCAGGTACGAACCGTCCCAGTATGTCTGGGTACGTTCCAAGCATGCCCCCCTGGGTAGGACAGTACACGTGTATAAATCCATAAAATCCGTGAGATCGCCTAGAGCGCGTGCGCGGGCGTCGGAGATTGCTTACCAATGTGCGCTAGTGTTGGAGAGAAAAAACATAAATTTTGTACTGATTTGGTACATGTGATTCCTTTAAATTATACTTTCTTCATCATTCTTGGTCTTGGATTAAAACCAGAATGAAACGAGGATTCCAAATTTGTTTACCATTTTAAAATCGGTCCAGAAATGGCTGAGTTATCGTTAATTAAACCAGTAAATTCCCCTCAAAATATACAACCCCATTAGGCTTAGCGCATGCATACACTCAGTGCATGGGTACGATAGCGTGTCACGTGATCGCTTCCCTGACTCTGTAGCTCGCTCGCTGATTGGCTATGGCGCTCCAGCTGTAACGTCATGAGTAGTATAAAAGGTGATGGAAAATCAGAATCGTGAGCAGTTGGGAGAGAACTGCTGGTTGTGAGGTACCTGGTCTGAGATAAGCAAGTTGTGGGCAACTGCTAACCGTATAGCCGGTTCCCTATAGCCAACTGCAGTGACATTCGGTCTTGAGCACTTGCCTCTCTAGGGTACACGCCATCACATCCGCATCGCAAGTTTTTGTATTCCCCCGGAAAGATATCACCCAGGGACAATAAATAAAATCAAGTAAGATGACAAACGCTACCAACCGCGGAGGGACCTCCATGCGGATGGACCTGTTGGCCCCAATGTAAGCCCCAATGTAAGCTCGTCAGATTATGTAGGGCGAGTGATGTGCTCGATGGATAACTCGCCAGATCTGCCGTACCACGCCTACCAGTGGTGAAGCAACTCAACGCATGTGTTGTGTTTAACTTTAGACTATTGACCGCAGTGAGGGTACATAGCCCCGATGCATCGCATGAGCTTTGCGGTGCATCTCGTCTTATGATCTGCCAGAATGCATCCGCATTATAAACTTTCATCCGTAGCCCTTCATAACTACAGGGCAAATTTCAATTTATGCACCAGTACGGAGCTTTCAAAATTCAAAATACCGCTTAAATTATTAACTTTGTACATAGACGTGACTAGCTACTAGCCATCGCATCCGCAAACGTTCTTGTTCTTCTTCAACATTCCTGAGAATAGGCCGCCTCAGACAGTTCGCGTGCAGTTTTCCCTAGCAGCTGACTTGAGCATCGTGCCATCTCACGTTTCCAAATGTGTAACCCTTCAATTACTGTGATTCCAGAACTGTTTCCATCCCGATGACCAATAGATACTCCATCATTATTATTATATTATTATTATTATTATTATTATTATTATTATTATTATTATTATTATTATATTCATGTATTGTTTTTCTGTAACAGGCACTGATGACTAATAAGACCGCATTTTATAGTTTATTCCTTTGAGGTATATATAATTCTTATTTTGGTGCCATTAAGCACCGTCAAGGTCGTGTGACCTCCTATTCTTATTGTACTGTGATAAGTTATGGCAGTAGCCATCCTAGTTAGATATGTTTTCTTACTTTTATATATAGAAACATCGGCTACACAATACAGCAACAACATCCACACCACCTTGTTCCGCAACAGCATCAATTTTTCACTGAGGTCGCTGTTCACGTTCTCATTGCGCAAACATGGCATGCGGTCGACTAAACCTGAACTATTCTAGCGCCATAGGATATATTTATAGCAGTAGGGACGATATAACTTACATACGATGACGGTGTTGAATTCATCTTCAAGTAATACAGCGTGCATCACATTAAACTTATAATTTCACTAGGTTGACTCTTTTACATAGCATAGTTTGAACAATAGAGTGGCCCTTTTCGCCATTTCTCTTCTTCCGCTTCGGCATTGTAGCCATTTTCCTGTGATAGAGGCCCGTGCGAGGCACTTTCCTCTCGCAACAAATAATGTTTGTGTTAGAGGGTAATATAGATTATATTAAACTTGCTACGTAGCCGCGTTAGGACCCTCCTTTGCGGGGATGCCTCAGGGATTATGATCTATGAGGTACCTCTGACGAGGACCATGATGACGAGTCATCAACTTGCCCCTATGTACTTGACTTGTTTCTTGTAGCAGCAAACGTGTACCATTGTTTGACTGCTACGTTTTAATTATTGTATGTATTTAATTATGTCCCCGCGCTAAATGGAGCAGGAGGACCGTCACGCTGGTGACACCAATAACAAGGATGAAACCGTGAGGTCCAGCTTCCGCGGCGATGGTTGCATACACCCCACCCCCCCCCCCCCCCCACCCCCACAACCCCCACCCCACCCTCCCCCCACCCCCACTGGAACGTGAACGTTCCACAGGCTCTAGAAATCAGTCTTTGCATAATCTGGCAACGTGCAACACCGGATCCGCAACCCCGAGATCCTCAGCTAACCAGCAGCCTCATCCAAACATACTGTGCACTGGCGGTACCGCGGAACGAGATCATCCAGCGGATCAGTGCGCATGCCCAGAGGCTACACTCAAGTATATTACGGTATGCTCAACTACGTCACATTTATCCTGCCGTCACAATCATATGGACGTGTCTAGCTTCGTCTTGAATATTGAATAGTCCGCCAACTGTACGAATTGTATGTCGTTGATGGATTTACTATTTAATAAGGATTATGGCGAATATTGTGACACAAATTTGACGGGACGTTGTTTCTGCCATACGCAACAATGGCATGCAGTCAAATTTGTTTCAAAATATTCAACATCTTACATGGATAGTTACTTTGACTTATGTATCATAGAAATTCAGAATTTAAATTGTATTCTAACGCACGTAAAATGTGGGAGGAGCTTAGTTTAAACTGGGAGGGTCATAGATAGAATTGAATCCCGCTATTCATAACACCTTAGTCTTAACGTTTCTACTAACCACATCTTTCATTTGTAGCAAGCAATCATACATGGAAGGTGTTTCAGTCTTTTGACACAGTTTGACTGGGAGTTGTTGTTGAATAGGATGGGGCAGTTTCTAGGATGATTGGCTCAAATATTGTCCGCATGTTTTTTCAATACAAATCTATGACAACATCTGGCATATAATTGTATGAGGTGGGTTGGTCCTTTGGGGTTCAGTCTGCCAATTTCATTAGTTTGTTTTCTATGTTTCAAATCTTAAAATGACATAAATTGATTTCAAACAAAATAAGTGCAACTTATTTCAAGTACAGATATAACAAAATATGTGGATCTGTGTATTGTAGACTGAACCGGGATCATTCCAACGTGAGGCCCGAGCCATGAACGCACATACGTAAGCACACACACACACACGTAAGCACACACACACACGTTAGCACACACACACACGTAAGCACACACACACACACACACGCACACACACACGCACGCACGCACGCACGCACGCACGCACACGCACACACGCACACACGCACACACGCACACACGCACACACGCACGCACGCACGCACGTACGTACGCACGCACGCACGCACGCACGCACGCACGCACGCACGCACGCACGCACGCACGCACGCACGCACGCACGTATGCACGCACGCACGCACGTACACGTGCAGGCTCGCGCAGTCAATCAAGTTATTTTCGATCAGCTGGCCTAATTTTGTTTTTCTGACAAAAAACGTATACTCGTTTCGGACAGCTGGTGTCGGTTTGTTTTATGCTAAAATGGAACACTTTTAAGATCGCTCCATTAGGGTTATGGAAAAGATTCTTCAAAAATGTCTATTATGAACACAATGTTGCTGAAACCTGTTGCTGTGTGCCTTGTCCCTCCTGGACAAAAATAGTCCTCTGCGTTCTGGACCGCATAAACAAGCCTCCATCAAAGTCTGGAGAATATTGCAATAGTAGAACAAGAGTTATTGAAGAATGCGTAAACATGTCTATTTTGAAAACTGTCGCTGAAAGCTGTTGCCTTGGAGATTTTGACCCCATTCACCCTTGCGTCGGGACGCGGGTCAAAATATGAAAACGCTATACTGCTAACGTGATCCAATCTTTAAAGATAAGAACTGTTAACTATAGCCTTTTCAAACCAAATTTTTTTCCGCCGTCCGTCGTTTATGATAACCATCACACATACACCCTCCCACACCCATCCCCTTGATTTTCCATCTACTGAGCCATCATGCTTGTTGTTTGATCTAAACACTACTGAGAGCGAGAATCTAAATGGCATATAATACATTTAAAGTTGCAAATATAACGGCATAGCTCTCACTATAGTACAATGTCATCTTGTCACAAATTCTGATTAATTTATGTAACGAGAAGATACCACGTCTGAAAGTATCACCTTTATGAGAACACACACGATGTGGCATTGGTGGCCGAGCGATATGGCCGAGCGATATGGAACATCTGTTACGCCGATGATGCAACACGCATTGATGAGTCCAAAGATGAATTGGAGAAGCGGGCAAATGAGCTTGAAGTTCTGCTTACAAGTTAAGACAACAAAGAATAATGGAATGATATTGGACGACAAATGCCCATGCAGGATGAATGGCACGGTAATTAGTCACGTTAACCAATTCAAATATCAGGGCTCTGATATAAACACTGACAGTAACAGTGCTACATAAATTCCATCCGACTAGGCATCGCGAGACAAGTAAAAACGCCATCTGAATGGCATAATTATGGAAAAGCACCAAAGATCAAGATCGAACTGGAAAAAATATTAAATTTGTGAAAGCATTGCACTCGAGTAATCCCACTATACAGAAAAAAACAGCGTAATATGTTGAATGTAATTAGACTGGTACCTAATACAGCATATTATATTCCTTACATTATAGAATTTGCCATTTCTTGTCTTATATCGTTAAAGAATTAAATTAACTATTCCATCTATTGAAGCTTCAGTAGGTTAGTATTTCATTTTTTTTAAACAAGCATACTCATTACAATAGACAGTTGATTATTTTGAAACGAATTTGTCTGGAAAATGTTGCTACGTATTAATTAATTTTAAAATAATCATGAAAATATTTCATCCATAATAGAAATGTTGTTTGTGGCTGATCTGCTAAGGATGAAATTGGAAATATATTTTTGAATCTTCCTGGATCCATGGTTCAACAGTTCAGATTGCGTCCTAGATATGTTAATCATCTTGTGAGATCCACCCGCCGGTCTTACCACGTGATATAACATAGTCAGTATTTAGAGCTACATAGGCCAGTCAAAAAACGTTCCAAATCTTTATCCTTGTGTACATCAGAAGCAACAGCAAACACTTACAAACATATTTAGGTAAGACATACATGCACGCACGCACACACGTGCATACACAGGGGCACGCACGCACGGGCACACGCATGCACGCACGCACACGCGTACATACACAGGGGCACACAACGCACGCACGCACGAACGTACACGCATAAGACGTACACACAACACGTTCATTCACATAACTGACTGACATACTCACGCACATTGTCTTTGATATAATCATCGTCATCATTACTACTACTACTACTACTACTACTACTACTACTACTACTACTACTACTACTACTACTACTACTACTACTACTACTACTACTACTACTACTACTACTACTACTACTACTACTACTACCACTACCGCTACTGCTACTGCTACTACTACTACCACTACTACTACTACTACTGCTGATACTACTGCTGCTGCGGCTACTAATACTACTGCTACTACTACTACTACTACTACTACTACTACTACTACTACTACTACTACTACTACTACTACTAACTACTACTACTACTACTACTACTACTACTACCACTACTACTACTACTACCGCTACTACTACTATTACTACTACTATTACTACTACTATTACTACTACTACTACTACTACTACCTCTACTACTACTACTACTACTACTACTACTACTACTACTACTACTACTACTACTACTACTACTACTACTACTGTTACTGCTACTGATGCTGCTGCTGCTGCTGCTACTAATACTACTGCTACTACTACTACTACTACTACTACTACTACTACTACTACTACTACTACTACTACTACTACTACTACTACTACTACTACTACTACTACTACTACATTTGTTCTTCTTTTTTTTGGAAAATCCGACGCTGACGCAATCGGACACACTTCACGGAGGAACTCTTTAAAAAAGGCTTGCAAACCCCCATAAAAAATCGGGTGAAATAGCAGGCTTTATTAATAGTATATGAATAACAATACAAACTTAACCTATCAAAACAGTGCAAGCTAAAATACTCTATTACCATATACTACACCCATGGCATAACTACATAGAAAAAAACTTAATAAAGAGCTGATAACATAATATAATTCAACAAAGCCATTACTATTTGCACACCGTGTAGTAGTAGGCCCAAATGGCCGATTCATAAGTCTAACGTAGTACACCATATAGTATTAGGCGCAAATGGCGAGTGCAGCTCGCCAACAAGTGGCGAGCTGACTCGTCAATAAATAACAAAAGGTCACTCATTGACGCCAGTTCGCCAATTCTTAAATACCGGGCGGGCGTAGTAGCCTTTATGAAATATAATGCACAAATCAAAAGTATACAAACTATGACTACATAGATGGCGTTTTGGGTTCACATTCTAAATTGCAAATTACCCTGGAACAAATACACGTACAGTAAACATTTACAATAGGATGCTAATTGTATATATATGTAAGATGTCATACTCTGTTAAGCTAATGAACTCGAAAGTCGGATCACGCGATGCTCACTTGATATTTAAATATACCGATTCCCAAGGTTAGGTTATTCGTCAAAATTATCATCTCCTACGACATTCAAATTTTAAAATAAAGTAAATTAAATTAAATAAAACACCATATATCAATATACAACAAGCAGAGAGTGTGCTAGCTTATACAAGTTCTGCTTCTGCTATTTTTAGATATCTGTGTTCAATTGATACTAGGCCAGTTTTGGGCCATATATCTTTAAATCTAATTTCTTTTCCATGTTCCACTAGCCTGTAAAATTCACAATGAATGCAGTTTATCAACACTGATCGAAATATAGCGTGTATGGCTCTTAGGTGGTTGTTTCCTGTTTTATCTCTGACCTCTGAACACCGATGCTTCCAGATGGCCCACACTCCTACATATATCAGGGTTACTAACAATTCTTTCTCCTTGCTATTAATGATTCGTCCGATAGTTGAGCAATCTTTGACCATAATTGTTTCAGCCATAAGAATGGCCACTCCCGCGTTATTATCTTGTGATAAAGAATAAAAGATCTGCCCTTTTGAAATATCTTTGAGAGATTCATACACTTCAATTTTTTTAATTTTGGTCTCTTGTAGAAAAGCAATATCAACTCTCTCATTTGCTAATTCTTCAAGCAAGGGGGCGCTGCTTGAATTCGGTATTTAATCCTCTGCAATTGATGGTGCAGATAATCATAATTTGTAAAATGATGTTTACAACCGCCATCATTAGATTAACTTGATTTGGGTTTTTAGCTCGTTTCTTAGACCATTTACCTAATTTTCCTGCGAATTCAATGTTTCCTAGTTCTACCACAGACAAATATTCGTATTTGGAAATATCAGAATCATGGCACACTAGATGACATTTCACGCCTCTCGCCGTCAAATGAACGAATAGAGAGTACAGTCGTATATTTGTTAGTTTGAACCACTTTCTAAGTGGTTCACTAACAACTAACCGATTAAAGTGGCTTCCTAATGCATACTAACATATTACAGACATATTTATTAGTCTGTTCGAGTTGAGCCAACTGACTGTAAAGATTTATATGATCAAAGTACTAGGCTTGCGCTTACAAATGAGAAAGGAATTAAATCCACTCACTCAAGCGATCTTGCCGAATACAATGCGCTAGCCAACGAACTATATAAATAGCATACTGGCGCGGAGAGAAAAGTATTGCGTTGACCACAGTAAGAGGAGACCTATTAAATGACTGACACCTCCAGCTAAGAGGAGTGCCTTTAGAAAATGGAGACACAAAATGCGCTCCAACCAAGGCAAGAATTTACAAATTAAACATAAAGTTTGAAAGGAGATACTAATACGAAATATATGTGTAAAATTTATCTACAAAATCGCGCTAGAAACTAGCAAAATCTGGCTGCAATTGCAGAGCTAAATAAACGCGTGCGTTCACTTCGACTACTACTACTACTACTACTACTACTACTACTACTACTACTACTACTACTACTACTACTACTACTACTACTACTACTACTACTACTCCTACTACTACTACTACTACTACTACTACTACTACTACATCTACTACTACTACTACCACTACTACTACTACTACTACTACTACTACTACTACTACTACTGCTACCGCTACCACCACCACCACCACTACTACTACTACTACCACTACTACTAATACTACTGCTACCACTGCTACTATTACTATTACTACTACTATTACTATAACTACTACTACTAGTACTTTTTTTTTTTGGTGACACGATCAATGGATCGTGTGGAAATCCATAATACCCAAAAATAAACTGACTGAAAGAACATTAAACATATAATAAATCAAAGAGATCAAACGATCATGTGTATAAATAAACAATAAATATAATTAATTAAAAAATTCAAACAGCTAAATATGTCCCTTTAAACATTCCAAGTAACTAGCTCAACAACATTCCATTAAAATTTTAAAAGCTCACGTGAGCATAGGCTGTGAAACAAACACAGCGATCGGACGTATTTAACACACACAGTCAATCGGGAACAAATTAATCAATAATCAACGCCCCGCAGGATAATCTATAAAAATTAAAACTTATATATTACACAGAGCTCAGTGAAGCGACAATGTAACCTACATAGTTGAAGAGGGTTGAAACTTAACAAACGATTTCAAACAATACAATTTACTTTGAAAAAGAGATTCCATAATTAATTCGGGACAAACACAATTATTTGTATACATGCTAAGTATTTCCAATCTGTTATTAGGAAGCGGTACATTGAATGTTAAATTTATTTTAGTCGAAAGCAATTTACTTTTGTATTCAGATTCTAAAATTACCCCGGAACAAACATTATTAATAAAAAAAATGTTGGATTGTTTATTAACATTGCCAAAAACAAAATGGGTTAACCTGTTCAAACGACCACCTAAATTTAGGGACAAGGTTTAACCCTTTCAGAGCAAACACTCGCAATTTTCATCTAAATCTGATTAGCAGAGTTTTAGAGTGCATGCGCGTGTTGGAGCTGTTGCTGCGTAAAGTAAATGCTCCTAGTTTCACATAGTAACAGTCAGCGCACATGCATGCACACGCACGCGCACTCTAAAACCACCAATGTTGCATGTGCTTTAAAAATAATAATTAAAAATATATAGTTAGCTTTTAAATATAGAAAACATCAAAACAAAGTAGTTTGAAACAAGATCACAGCTCCAAGCGCACAAATACATGTATATTATTTAATAAATCACTCCAGAGGCCAATTACGTTGGATAATAAATAATCAAATTTGTCGAAACAATGGAAATCAAATCACCAGAGCACCAAATATCTCAAGGCACGAAAAGCGCATTTCAATTTTTCAAAACTGCTGTAGTTAAACCCTGTATATGAGTGACTAACTATCGTACAACGATGCTTCCAAATTGCCCAGACCGCCACACTCAAACAAAATAACAAGATCTTCTTTGCATTATTAGTCAGACTATAAGCGTCTAATTCATGAAATAGAATTGCATCTTGGATTATGTTGATATCAACCGTACCAATTTTCCTAAATATCTGTTCAATGTACATCCAAAATTGGGAGACGGGCAAACACTCTGTAAACAAATGGATAATGGTTTCCTCAGTGTCTGTACAAAATAGACAGTGGTCATTATTTGCTATACCCATAGTTTTCTATGAAGCAACCGCCAGACAACATCCCTTGCTCGATTAGGTATGCGTGGTGAATGGATATTTTTCCAAACCACATCCCAACTCAGGGGAGAATGCTCAGTCCTTTCCCATGGCGCGACAGCCTTTGGAATAGTAATATTCTGCAGCATTAAAATATTATACCACCCCTTATTCCTTAACGTATGTGAAAAACGTCCATCAGTACTTTCCAGGATTAACTTGGAGCAAGCATCATTCACAGACCCATTAGGGAGAAGAAACCATTCCATTGGAATTTCTTCCTGTAACCGTTTTAGAAGGCGCTGCACGTCAATTGGGCGTAAAGATGTTACTCGTGCTACGTCATATAGTGATTTCCATTTTCAAGTTTTCACATCCACAATATCACACAAATTTTGAATACCATGCTTAGCAAAGGAAGTGTAATATAAAACTCTGCCTTCATATAGAATATGATCATTCCCCCATAGGTACTGGCTGGAGGCATGCTCCCAGCAAAGAGGTGAATCTTCTTTGCGAACAAACTTAGCTAAAGCAGCTTTAATGTCCAAAAATACCGATGGAATCCGTGTGTAATTCGGTGGAGGTTTAGAAGACCAGAAAAAGGATTTAGCTGAAAATGGCTCAATACACCTTTCTATAAGGCATCTAGACACATTTGCCCACTGACTATCTGAATGAAGTAAATCATCTAATAATTTCAGCCTTAACGAGACGCATTTAATTCTTAGATCTGGAATGGAAAGCCCACCATCAAGCTTATTATTAGTACAGTCACGTTCTGAGACAATGTCTGTTTTACCCTCCCACAAATAATCAAATATCATCTTGGTAATTTCCTTTTCAACATGTTTGGGCATATTAACAACTGCAGCAATATACCAAAGTTGTGACAATATCAAATTATTGATCACTATTGCCCGACCAAAAATAGTCAGACGTCGATGTTTCCATTGAATAATTTTCTTGCTCATTTTAGAAAGCAAGTTTGTCCAATTAATGGAATCATGGTTTGTTCGACTGAAATGAATGCCTAAGATCTGTATTATGTCAGTGGACCAATTGATGCCTAATGGCTGATCATTTCGATCTTTCCATGAACCCAAAAATAAACCTACTGATTTTTCTTTATTAATTTTGAGCCCTGACGCTTTTTGGAAATTCTCCAAAGTAAAATGTAAACGATTAAAATCACTATTTTGGCCAACAAAAATAGTAGTATCATCGGAATATTGTGATAATTTCACTGGTGTCATAAGACCACGAATACACAGTCCATGATAATTTTTATCTTCTCTTATTGTCGCTCCCAAGGTTTCCATACAAATTACAAATAAAAGTGCTGATAGTGAGCAACCTTGTCGAACCCCTCGTTCTAAGACAACTGGCTGGCTTATAAAATTGTTCACAAGGTATCTACTAGTAATGCCATTGTACACTATTCGGATCCATTTAATAAAATTGGGCCCAAAGCCGAATCGATTTAACGACATCAACAAAAACTTCCACTCCAAATGATCGAAAGCCTTTTCATTATCTAATGCCACAATGGCACCTGGAATGTTATCCTTTTCAACTAACTGAATCAGATCTCTAATAAGCACAGTGTTGGTTAATATTGATCTACCAGGTATTGAACATGTCTGAGCAGGATTAATAAGATCGCCCAGCACCTGACCTAGTCTTAGTGAAAGAGCTCTAGAAATAATCTTGTAATCAACTCCAAGGAGAGAAATTGGCCTATAATTCCGTACGTCACTCCGGTCACCCTTTTTAAATAGCAGACGTACATGTGCTTGAGACATTGTCAAAGGAAGTTTTTCATGGTGGAAAATCCTTTAACAATCTCACAGAATTTCGGACCAATGAGATGCCAGAAAGTAACGTAAAACTCAACAGGCAGGCCATCTCCCCCTGGCGATTTTCCATTCTTCATTGTTTAAGCGATTTAGTCAGGTCTTCTATGGTTAAATATTCATCACAAATATCAGCCGATGGAGGAGTCAATGTTTCCTTAATATTAGCAAGTAATTCAGCTGCCAACTCTTCATCAATTTCTTCAGACTTATATAAATTTTCATAAAATGTCTGAACAGTTTCTAGTAGATCTTTATTTGAATTAACAATTTGCCCATTTATTTCAAGGCCCCTAATTATCTTTTCCACACCTCTAGACTTTTCTAGGCCACAAACATATTTTGTCGGCTTTTCACCTTCAGAATAAAATTGGGCTCTTGATCTTACTTTTGCGCCTTCTGCTCTGTACATTTCTATTCGTGATAATTTTAACCTGGTCTCCTCCAAAACCTCTGTCAAGTCAATATCGCCGCTTGAAACTTTGCGAAAAATTAAGGTTTGTAGACGAATCAACCTTCTCTCCTCTTTGCGCATTTGCCTTGCCTTTTGAATAGAATATTGCCTTGATATATTAGCAAACCCTAGTTTAACATCTTCCCACCCAAAAATTCAAGCTTTCAAATTCTGATATATTGCGGAGCTTAAAACGCCAGAAACTTTAAATACATCGATGGTACTCAAAATCATTCAGCAAGGAAATATTAAGTTTCCAAAATCCTGGACCACGTGTAACCCATTCTGCATTATCTAACACAGTGGAAACGAGGCAATGATCAGAAAATGGTACGGGATATATGCCAGTATCCGAAATTAACCCTTTTAGCTCTCTCTGTACATAAATCATGTCTAACCGAGAGGCTGTCTGACCATTTTCTGTTACCCTTGTATATTCACAACATTCAGGGTTTAAAACTCTATAACTATCCAAAAGGTGCTCACCGTCACATATTTCCTGTAAACGCCGATGAGACGTATCGAGTATATCGATAACGAATGCCTATCCTTCTCTGGATTTAAAACACAATTAAAATCTCCACCAATAATAATATTTTCTGATCTATCATGAATTACTGGGCCAATAGCTGAATAAAATGTACCTCGTTGAGAATGGGATGCAGGGGCATAAATAGACATCAAATTTAGTGTTGAATCAGACATTTCAACCGTCACCACGACCCATCTGCCATCACTATCAGCTTCCGATGAAATGATATTTAATAAAGTCAAACACCTGGGTAAAAATAAAATCGCCACTCCTGTATTTAAATCAGTGGCATTGGAATAGAATATTTCACCCTTAGAAAGTTGTTTGAAATTTTCTAGTACTTCAACATTATGGAACTTAGTTTCCTGAAGCATGACGATATCAGCTTTCAAATCAGATAATTTCTCTAGCAACATGCATTGCTTCAATCCATCATTCAAACCACAGCAATTAAGTGAGCAAATTATCATTGTGATTAAGAATCTATGCATAGTACCCATAATGTCTAGTTTGGTTTTGTCTTCTTACTGTTTTTATCCCGCTTAGCCCATTTGCCAATCTTCATAGTAACTCTGAATTTGTAAGATCAGTAATGGTCAGATGTTGATACCGTGAAATGTCTGCATCACTCCTCAAATGCCTATAGCGAACACCTAAGCGTGTAATGTATGGAACTAAAATCTCGCCCTTCTCTGAGTGATACAGTACCATTTCATCGGGCTGCTGAGATTCCTGCGTTTGGATCGAGGTGTCAGACTCTACAATAGAGATAGAGTCGTCTATATCGTCATCCTCCCTGTCCTCCGCCCCAGAGCTCAAGTCTTCTATCACTCTTTTAACCCCACCAGCAATAGTATCCCGTACAATTGCCTGTCTAGAATGTATTAATAACATACCAGACTCTGTTAGTGGTGACAAATCAAATGGTACATCAACATCCATTGACTGAGATCCAAATTTTGTTTGTCCCAGTACTAAACTCTGTGTATCATCAACAGCGTCGGAGTCATCGTTTTCCTGGGCTATTTCAGCTGCTGCTGGAGCGGTAGCAGATATAGCTGTCTCCAGAACCTCAATCTCATCAACGTGTTTTGCCAGTACTGGATCACCAGCCTTACTAACAACTGGACCCCCAGTCTTACTAACATTGTGGTCCACAGTCTTGAAAGGAGATACTAATACGAAATATATGTGTAAAATTTATCTACAAAATCGCGCTAGAAACTAGCAAAATCTGGCTGCAAATGCAGAGCTAAATAAACGCGTGCGTTCACGTCGACTACTACTACTACTACTACTACTACTACTACTACTACTACTACTACTACTACTACTACTACTACTACTACTACTACCACTACTACTACTACTACTACTACTACTACTACTACTACTACTACTACTACCACCACCACCACTACTACTGCTACTACTACTACTACCGCTACTACTACCGCTACTACTACCGCCAATATTAATTAATTATTTCTTTACAGGGAGTGCTAGAACTAATCGCAATGCAGGAGTGTGTTCCGTTGACTATCAGACTAGCAGCATTGCTGTGGTTCATGTCATGTGCATACAGTGAAAAGATGGTGGTTGTAGTGCCACACATATTCAGTTTGTGTCGTAAACAAGCTGTCCTAGCGTGTGAGCTGAATAAACGTGGACATGACGTCACGTTTTACATAAGTGCTGCCGCTGAGAGGGAATTCCTGGGTCGATGTTTAGAGGTGTGCAGTCGGCCAATGAAGAACATCACATGGCGAGAGGAGAAGTTGCCTTTCACTGCAGAACAACTTTGGGATAATGTATTAGCTGGTGGTGGTTTTGACTTCCTAGATGAGAACGTGGACAAGATGATAAGAGAAATGTGTATTCCTCAAATCGCAGACACACATGCAATGAATGCACTAATAGCGGAAAAATTTGACATTGCCCTGATGGAGGGGAGCTATGCCCTCCTTTGTTTCTACGTGGTACCTCATCTTCTTAGCATCCCTTATATAACTGAATCGACGTTTCTTATGGACTTCCCCAGAATTAGGCCTTGGCTTCCACATATGGTTCCGAGCACGTCTTCCAAATTTTCAGACAGTATGTCGTTCTTTGAAAAGTTTCAAAATGTATTTACTTTTGTGATGGCATACGCGGTAACGATGTTTTTGTTGCCCATTAGAAAGATAAACGTATATGCACCGAATCTATCGCGATATGATGTTGTGAGTCTCATAGAGAAAAGTGAGATCTTTTTGGAAAACGTGGACCCAATTGCTGGCTACCCGTCTCCCTCCTGGCCGAATGTTGTTCAGGTGGGTGGATACGCGACCAAACCTGCCAGACCTTTATTGGAAGAATATCGCAGTTTTCTCGGAAACTCAGAAAATGGGCTGATTGTTTTAACGTTTGGCGCTGTATTTACAGGTATTCCTGACAGTGTTCTCGCGAAAATTCAAGTCGCATTTCAAAATTTAAAATACACCTTTATCGTAAAAGCACACACTAATAAGAGAGATGGTAATATTTTGTTTCGAAAGTGGGTGCCTCAAAATGATCTTTTAGCGCAGAACCAAACCATATTGTTCATAGCGCACTGTGGAAACAATGGAATTTACGAAGCAATCTACCATGGTGTACCCATGCTGTGCTTACCCCTCGGAATAGATCAGCACTATAATGCGAAACGTGTGGAAAGTTTAGGGATTGGTAAGAAACTTGACATCCGGTCATTCACTTCTGACCAGTTGACCGAGGGAATATTGAGCATAGTAGAAAACAAGGAGTATGCCGCAAAAGCAAAGATTCTGTCATCACGGTTCCACGGTCTGCCTCAACATCCCAGAGAAAAGGCTGTGGATTGGATAGAGTACGTTATCAAAAATGGCGGACAACATCTACGACCACGAGCCCAGGACATGCCTCTCTATGAGTATTTCATGTTGGATATGATTGGACTTGTTGTGGTCATTATACATGTGTCTGCCTATCTCATAATCAAACTCACAGGCGCACTTTGTAGGCTTTTTTGTAAGCAGAAGATAAAAAGAGATTAATTGCAGGAAAAACCTTTTTTAAATGGCAGTGGTTACTAAAGTATATATACTTAATTCTAGATTGCTGACTATAGGTGAGGCTCCTAAAGAACCCCTTATTATATCAATATATTGATGCTGGATCAATTTCTAGCCATGTCCCACCTATTTTCGCTAAGCTCCTCCCACAATGCGCGTGGAATTGACTTGATTTGAACACGCTGAAGCTGAATTCACATAATCTCAATTACAAGTTACCGTAGCTCTTTAGGTAAGCCGATGAAGAGAATGTAACTAACTTGATGGCAGGTTTTTTCCTCAATGGCAGAAACAGCTCCTTGTCAAAGTATTTTCAAACCGAATATCTCGAAATTGTAAATTCACATAAAGACATTCGTTTCAGATGCATCAGGCCAGTATTTTGCCTCTTTCGAATCAAACCTACGTCATTTGATTATGACGCCAATGGACCTTTCCAAGTTTATCCGTCAGATAATCTCTCTCTCTCTCTCTCTCTCTCTCTCTATATATATATATATATATATCTCTCTCTCTCTCTCTCTCTCTCTCTCACACACACACACACAACACACACACACACACAATAAAATATGTTTACATCAATAAGTAATTGGCAATAAGTATTTGCATATATGTATTATGCATGAATGTATGCATTTTAAACAACGGCACACACGCACGCACGCAGGCACGCACGCAGGCAGGCAGGCAGGCAGGCAGGCAGGCAGGCAGGCAGGCAGGCACGCACGCACGCACGCACTCACGCACGCATGTGTACACGCACGCATGCCTGGCCGCCCACCTGCCCGCCCACCTGCCCGTCCACCTGCACGTACGCAGGCATGCGCACACAAACGCACGAGCGCATGCACGTACGGCCACACACACGCACGCACGCACGCACACATGCATGAGCGCACGTGATCCAGATATATAGTTTTGCATCCCGATCGGGTCAAATTCTGAATCTTCAAATATCTCGGAAAGGGCTTTAGGTCAAATTTGAATGCAAGAAATGGTGTGGAAAATACTAGGTTTCAATAACTTTCTTCATGAGCCACAAAATCCGAAAAATCCAAACCTTCTAAAAATCATGAAATCTTTTAAAATGTGAGGGCAAAACCTTGTAATCTTCGATTGCTCAAATGACTGATTTCTGATTTTAAAATATGCATGCTACATTAATAAGTGTAGACATCCTATATGTTAGCAACAAAGCAAATATACGTCTGCCTTTACCGTATGTCTACTTTGACAAAACTTAATCCGTATTGCTCCGCTTATTTTCTGAAAAGGTTTTCCCACGTACTCCTTCGTATCATAGGGCCTGTATAATATGACGGCCTAGATATAGCCAGTACCCGTGTGTATTATCAGCGAGATGATATAATGGCAGGTTTAAGTAAACTGACATTTAACCATGTAATGACGAAATTTAAATAGTTACTTATTGAATGTACATTTGCAGACCAAGAGAAGACTGTTTTTGAAGATCTACCACTGAAATGGATGGCTCGGTTTATCGAGCCAGTCATTCCAGGGATACATTTTCATAAAAAGTCTTCTCTTGGCCTGCAAATGGGCATTCCTCAAGACCACTACAGTGGCCGGTTTTGACCGGCCTCGTCGTGAAAGAGTTAAGAGTGAGATTATTTCGTCCTACATTGAATTGTATCACGTCTCGTTGTGAGAGCGAGCATAAAGAGAAACACCAATATCTCTCGGCGTATTGGAGGATTCAAGTTTATCCATCCGAATTGTATGGCGTTATAATCAACTACATGACTCAATGACGTCATGAATGGCGTAACTAAATTCGTCACGAACGCTTAATTGATGGCGGACTAAGCGTTGTTGGACGAACTGTGTCTTTACTATTTAATGTCCAAGATAAGATAATTTTGAAAATTTGAAAATCAGTAACCGAGCCAGGCATTCTAGCGGGAAATTGTCAAAAATAGCCTTCTATAATTGTTCATCAAATGGACACTCGCTAAGCAGAAAACTTTAATTTCTTTAGCTCAGCAGAAACGGCCTCTTTTGAGAAACGCTATCTTTGTAAATTCCAGCGATACAAAAACACTTCTCTTCGCCTGCAAATGGACATTCATCGAGTGGAAGTCACAATTCTCTAGTAAAATCTTCACCTTTAAGATGTCAAATAATATAAGTACCATGTTGAGCTATGAGGCACTGTTGACATAAGCGGAGCTAACAATATTGTTAATTAAACTCAGATGTTGGGTTGTTCTGATAGATTATGCTATAATATATATATATATTATTCCATATCACTAATTTCCAGGAGAATTCACCTTTCCACTTTATCTATTCATCATATGACGTCATAATCAACTAAGTGGCGTGTATGAAGAAGTAACAAGCATGACGCCATGAATGATTCGAAATAGTCCGTCCTTAGCGCAGCGTCCAGTCAACGTAGTTTCAAAATATTCAACAGAATCTTTATTAAGTTGTAGACATACAATTCGTACAGCTTGTAGGATTGTTCAGTGCTAAGGACGGACTATTTCGAATCATGCTACAGGCAGCAACATCGCCGAGTTAAAACAGTTTCAAAATATTTAACAGCTTACCTGTATAGTTTTCAGGGAGTTCAGGGATCGATCGATCCCAACACGAGCTACGTGTGGGTGGAGCTTAGCTAGTGATGGGGGGGGGGGGGGGGATAGCTAAAACGGGAACGGTCCATTGCTTCATCTGTACCACAATTATTTTTTAATGTTGACCTATCGTCGCCACCATTTTCCCCCTTGTGTGATAATGTGTGACGTCATGAAGGTGCAGATGCAAGGTATTCTCTATTATCTAACACGCACCATGTTGAATATGTTGAAACTAATAGAGCGTACATACCGATACAGAGAACGAAGGGTTTTTCGGATTGTTTGCAGGAATGGGTATTTGTCTCTGGTGGCAGGGTGAAAATAGACGTCATCCAGTCTGTCAGTCAAATATTGACAACATATCCAACTACGTCACCTATAAGTTGATGTCACAATACAGTGTCACAATCCACAATCATAAATGACAGAAATCGTCTGTCATAAACATGGAATGGTGCGTCAATTTGTACGAATTGTATCCTTACTATTTAACCCTTTAACCATCGAATTTGTTAACGAAAATTTTAATTTTCTCATAGAAAGTATCCATTTGCAGACCAAAAGATGACTATTTTTGAAGATTTATTACTGGAATGACTTGCTCGGTTATCGAGCCAGTCATTCCAGTGGTAAATTTTCAAAAGTAGTCTTCTCATGGTCTACAAATGGACATTTTTGAAGACTACTGTAGAAGCCATGTTTGGCTGATATGAGTGTTAAAGGGTTAATAAACATTCTGTTGAATATTTTGAAAATATTCAGCAGCGTACCTGTACAATTTTCTGGAAATTGAGATTCAGAGAATCCAGGATTCGATCCATCCCAACGCTGGCGGCCCGTTGATGGGGTTTAGCTAGAGATGGGCGGGGCATAGATAAAACTGGATTCATACATTGACATGCATAGTCCAATGTGTTATGTGTTTCATTACCAGAATGGATAACATACGATGAGATGTGATTTATGATTACCACGTATCGTTAATGCACCTCCTTGGTGATATAATCATCATCATATTTAATCCAGTGAATGTAGGTAGTCTGACCGCAGTATCTAAGCAGCAGATATTCGATAGCTACTCATTCCGAGCAGTAGCTTCGGAATGGCCACAAAATTGACTGGAAAAATCGCAGTGTAATCGAAACGAGGATCTTGGACCATGTCCTAGGTTTTGCTGAAAATGCTATAGATGACGACCCTTCCCTGCAGTGCCGTATTCATGCAAGGGCTGTCGGGGCTGCATCTCCAGAGCCCCGGAGGTATTGGGGCTCCCTAAAAGATGGAATAAAAGTCTTGAACATTTTAATTATTTTAAAATAGCCATGTGTAATTTTAAGAAAAATATACTACGCTCTGCTCTGCTTTGTTGTTATGTGGCCAACTTAATTCAGCCATCCTGGTCACAGCCAGATGGTGACTATTTGTATGGCGATCTTAACTCCAAACTAGACAAACGCAGTACAGCAGACCAGGCCGAAGGAATCGTCATGCAGGGTCATATGCTATGGCAAACGCAACAACAAAGGCGATGCCCTGGAAGAGTTCATCTGCGCTCACGGTCTCCGGCCAAAAGCCGCAACACTGATCACAAACCAGTCGTTCCTGCCGGCACCTGAAGCACGTTTGCTAGCTTATTACACGCATGCCAGCTAGTCAGACAAACCAGCACACACGCACCCCCACCCAACCCACCCGCCCGTACATCATCATCCTCATCATCGTCTCTACCAAAGCCAGTAGCAGCAGCAGCAGCCCACCTCCACCGTCATTGTAGCCGCTACTTCTCTCAATAATAACGAGCAAGCTTATAATCCACATACACATTTCCATAAAAAATGCGGTTTATCTCTGCATGACTTAGAAATCGGATTGACTAGCATAAATTTACATAATTGTAAGACAGCTCGTAATTGGCTGATTTAAGATTTGAATTTCGAAGTCGAGTTCTGAATTTCTAAGTCGAATTCTGAATTTTGAAGTCAAGTATTGAGTTTCGAAGTTTGAATCTTGAATTTTGAATTTTGAATTACGAAGTTTGAATCTTGAATTTCCAAGTTTTAATTTAGAATTTTGAATTTTGAATTACGAATGAGCCTTCTGGGCTTTTGTATATTTTACTAGACTGGCAATGATCGAGATTTATAACATTTGTTTCATCCCGATTCATAACGCTGCCATCCAAATGAGAAATCTAATAACTTACACTGTGATGATTTGGAGATAATTAAGAAAACGCCAATTGTTGTGCCTTATCTTAATTTCAATAGACAATAGCTCTAACTGGTCATGCTGAATATTTTGAAAACAATTTGATTGAAAGTTGTTAGTGGCTAAGCCACCGACAACTTTCAATCAAATTGTTTTCAAAATCCAATAAATGATATTTTTCCATTTCATGTCTCAACGAGTGAATGTGACTTACTATGTTTCCACATTGCATTTTCTATGCATTTTTATTTTTTTAAACCCAGCAAGAACAAATTATGATTTTATGAAATTTACTCATAAACACAAATGATACTCACTTAATTGATATGAAGAAACTATCATAACAGTGACGGGAATGACAACTTTACATGTCAGAAAACTGACATATATGGGGCTAATCTTGGCTGCCTATTAAATCATTGACGTCATTGGTTACAGGAATTTCCATCCAAAACCGTCGGTTTGCCAGTGGGACAGATGCCTTGGTCACGTCATCAAGTATTACACTTTTCTTTATATGCCTTGTTGGAGTAAATAGGTTCACGTTAAACTTCCATTTGAGGAAATCGAGCTCGATACTATCAACTTTGTAAAACATCCCCTCCCCACCCCACCCCCATCAACCACCACCACAACCACTCTCCCCCACTCCTCCACCCCCACCCCTGTCGCCAGATCCCTTCCTGGATACAACTTCACTTAATATGAGTAATTTCCCGTTCCAGTTTTAGCTATGCCCTATCCGTCCCTAGTTAGGCTCCGCCCACATCTTGCTCGTGTTGGGATCGATTAATCCCCGAACGCCGTGACTATCAATTTCCAGAAATCCATACAGGCAAGCTGTTGAATATTGTTATGGCAGCAACAGCACCCAGTCAAATTAGTTTCGAAATATTCAACAGAATGTTTGTTAAATGGTAAAGTAATACAATTCGTACAACGTGTTGGACTATTACGCGTTTAAGATGAACTAAATCGGGTCATGTATGCCTTAATTGAGTATAACATCATCATATATGTCACGTAGTTGGTTATGACGTCATATGCTGGTTCACATAGCCCACCAAACTCATCAAATGTGTGTATTTGCTACAGCTTTCCTCATCTTATTAACGATGAACGGAGTCTGCATTCATGAATGTGTGCCTCTTCTCTAGCTATGTTTTCGTAACCAGTTGTGGTTCCCACTAAGAATTCACACAGCAAGCAAGTGCAGTGAAGAGAAACCAATTCTTATTTTGACCACTGTAGTTATGGGCCCAAAACGTTATTCCAGGTGTAGAGCTTAGGCCATTGATTTTCATAAATTATGATGCAACACCAATGGTCTTTCGCCCACACATCGCCTCGTGCCACAGCACGACATAATAAGGTATCTCCGGAGTAAGAACAATAAATGTCTCATTGAACACAACTAATCATCTCACAAGGAAATGTTCCTTGATTGTTTGCTTTGGCAATAAAATAAACTTCTGCATATTATATGCATACACCGATTCTCCATCACTGGTTGGTTTCTACTACTCTATTTCCGACATCCGCGCTTTCTCGAGATGTTGTCGTGCAGCTTTGCATAGTTCACATATTTCTCAATCATGGTCAGGTTCAGCGCCCTTGCTATGTATATTGAATCGCGAGCAATCTCCACAATCATCTTGTGAAGGTCTATCGAATGAAATGGTTTCTTCTTCAAAGACTTGCCGGTAGACCAACCGATATAGTAACATGATCGTGCACCTTAAAGTCATCCCACATATCTGAAATAGATGAGAGACATAGTTACATTGTTTTAGAATTTCAGATACAAATTGCAATATTATAATACTGTCTGTCTGTCTGTCTGTCTGTCTGTCTGTCTGTCTGTCTGTCTGTCTGTCTGTCTGTCTGTCTGTCTGTCTGTCTGTCTGTCTGTCTGTCTGTCTGTCTGTCTGTCTGTCTGTCTGTCTGTCTGTCTGTCTGTCTGTCTGTCTGTCTGTCTGTCTGTCTGTCTGTCTGTCTGTCTGTCTGTCTGTCTGTCTGTCTGTCTGTCTGTCTGTCTGTCTGTCTGTCTGTCTGTCTGTCTGTCTGTCTGTCTGTCTGTCTGTCTGTCTGTCTGTCTGTCTGTCTGTCTGCCTGCCTGCCTGCATGCATGCCTGCCTGTCTGCCTGACATTGCCTCCTGTTTGTATGTATGCCTGCCTGCCTGCCTGTCTGCCTGCCTGCCTGCCTGCCTGCCTGCCTGCCTGCCTGTCTGTCTGCCTACCTGCCGGGCTGGCTGGCTGGCTGGCTGGCTGGCTGGCTGGTTGGCTGGGTGGCTGGCTGACTGGCTGGCACATCTTTGACATTTCTGACATAATGCCGGACATTATTTTGACATAGTAGTTTTATTATATCTATAACTAAGCACGTGTAGTGAATGTATTATAAATTGGAAACATATTTGATATTCTACTATCATGTATACATGCCATATCCCGCAAGAGAGCGGAGTCACCTACACCCTACCCAAGCGCATCAGTGACACAGACACTCAACTGGCATATAAAAAGGCTCTCGGGGAGATAATGATAATGATAATGATAATGACGACGATAAAAGGATGCAGCAAAAATATTCACCTATTATTGACACTAACAATAAAATGGCGATGACTATAGTCAATCAAAAAGTAATTAATCCTAAACAACGAATTATATTTGCTCTAGTCTATTGTGCGAGATGTTGTATTGTATATGATTGTCAGTAATACATACAGTTTATGTTCGATTATGCATTTCCATTGGAATAAAAAATACACGACAATCGAAGATCCTCAAAATAGCTAATCCACAATGTAGGCGATCCACGAATCGACGACTCAAAGTAGTGATACAAATGTTTAGAACACTCCGACACTGTGCGCATTCCTACTACCCGTAGCAGCTACACGCACACATGTGACCGTGATTGCACCTTAATACACGTGATAATTCTTTTCATCACACACAGGCAGTACTCCGACATTACACGATGGTGATAATTCTCATCACATAAAGGTGAGTGGGAATCCAAGAAAATGGATGTGAAAGTTCATGTCATCACAGACATGAGGTAATCCAACAATGTGTGATCGATTTTGATTGATACACCAAGTGCCACGATGACACAACAATTGGTGATGCATAACTACGGCAGCTCTTATTGCCAGTCTGACAACAATAATCGATTATATTTTGGCCTGTTTGCCTGTTGGGCAAATCAACTCAACCGTATGTCTGTTGCTTACTAACTTAATTGCACGCCTGTTTGGCTACAGTATAACTTCTTCTAAAACGTATTTACCTATTTGACAAACCAACAACTCCAGCTCTGTGTGTGGGTCAGTCCGGCCCAACACACACTCATACAGCTTAACTAACTTCTCCCCAAATTCCACGCCACTCGTCCAAAGTCTCAATCCGAACGATTTCACTCTCAAACGGAACACGTTCATCAGCCTGTATCAGAATCCAAAACACGTGGCTCCAATTGACACGTCAAATCAGAACAATATCACCAATAAATAAATCAGAGTTCAGATAGAATATTGATGACTCACATACACCACCCATATGAGCCCATACTAACGGTCCACGTCCAACCACCCTACCATCCCAAATGGTGATGACAAATGTTTATCCCATGGAACATCACAAGACAGCGCTTGGCGATAAGCTGATAGTTTGGTCCAGTAAATGTGACATGTATTGCGTCTAATTTTCACAGTGACTCAGATCTTCTACCAAAATTGCCAACTGTGTTTACACGCAGCACACAGCCATCCGTATCATCTCGGTTACTGCACTCAATAGCTTAGCCTTTATCCGAGTCAGCCCGTCCTAGTCGCAATGCCACATGTACACTAAAACCCATAAAACAACCCTTTAACCACTGATCTCACATGCACATACACACGCAAAAACACACAAAGGATTATTGACCAGAATGTTATTGTAAAATAAATCAAAGGTAAAATTATTATAAAATGATCGACAAAATCAAGGTTACACCTGATGCCATGAGCAATGAACTATTCAAATATGCAAGTGACGTTATCTCAAAAACGGACACGCGACTAAACAATTTAGCTTTCATGCACCACTCCACATCGTTGCTGTAGGCCAAGGCATCCTTATCGTGCTACCCAAGCCCAATAAGACAGCAGCCCACACCAACCCCACCCAATCTGCGGCTAATTGTGCTCCTCAACAGCATCTGGAAACTCATATCCAATGTTAGTTTATATCGCATCCGAGACAAGATCAATGATTTTATCGGATCATGTCAAAGTGGCTTTAAACGTGGACGCAGCTGCACAGAAAGTGTATGGGCTCAACGCATACCAGTATCAGAAGTCATGCCCAAGCACTGGGATTTCCACAAAATGGGCATTGCTATGTCACGAGCCTTCGATATAATTAACCGCACAAACATCATAAATGTACGACATCAGGTCAGCTGCAATGAAGATGAGCTACGACTAGAGAGACTACTACTTACAGCCACCAAGCTGAGAGTGTGAGTCAAGTCTGTGAAGTCTGCAGAGTTTGAGACATCAATTGGCTCCCCACAAGGAGATGGTATATCCCCTGTGCCTTGCACCTGTTACTTAGCTTCTTCAATTAAAACACGTGCGGGAAATCTCCATAATACCAAACCCTCAGGGCCCATACTGGGTATGTAGCTAGGGATGGAATATGCTGACGACGTACCCTTCATAGACGAGGAAAAAAAACCCTTGGCGAACGTATCCCAATAGCTGCAAGCAAAATAAAAATTGAGAATCTCTCTATGAATGAATCCAAAACACACAGTTCACCTAAATATACCTAACTACACAGCATGACGCTAAAGAAAATTATGATCCACTTCGTGGCGACGAACCATGGGGGAAACGTACAATCCTGGGCTCATTGCCATGTAGTAGTATTGACACTACTGCACGCTGCAGCATGGGGGGGGGGGGCGTAGCTTTCTGGAAACTATGGATTCGTAGACCAAAAATTCACTTGACACAAAGACTACGTGTATACAATGCAACCTACGTATCATTGATGCTGTATAATTGTAACAGCTGGGCAGCTCCAAAGACAGCTCTAGACATGATTCATGCCTGCCACCGCAAACGTCTGCGTACCATCACTGGACACCGATGGCCAGAAATCTCCAATGATGCACTATATAAGATGTGTAGTACATCGCCGCTGTCCGTGGATGTCGCCCAGCAATGATGGTCCATGTTTGACCATGTGCTAAGGGTGTCAGGAGAGACACCAGCACAGAAAGCCTTGGAATTCGCCCTACTGGGAGCTAGCAAATACCAAGCCAGGAGAGGACGTCATTGCATACATCTGCTAAGCATCCTACGAAATGATCTTAAGAAAGCAGGAATCGATACAGTCAAATCACGCATGGATCTAAGGAAGCTATATATTTAGGCTGAGGACACGACACATTGGGCAAAGGAGAAGGGCTGATTGCAGCTGTAGGAGGTTTCTTCTACTAGGTTTCTTCCGCATCAATCATACATACTATAAGTAATAATCTCTCTGTTTTCCAAAATGTGGTAATAGAAATGCATTTGTCTTTCACATTATTTGTTATGCACCACATTGCACGTACAATAATGACTAATTTAACTCTGCATTACCAGTTTGTTAACTAATAAGTCATAATATGTCACATTATTGAATGTATCTTCCACGTGGTCGGAATAGTGTAAGACACATAGAAATGTCCACTGAACCAAGATGCATGTGAGAAACATAGAAGAATTAGTGTAACGAAGGGACGCTGATGGATGGTAGTTTGGGAGACTGACATGATACCGAAAGCGTGGATAATCCGAGTTCCCCAAATGGTCATCCAACAGTACAGTTGGCTCGCCCATACGCGTTGCGCTCATCGAAGCCAAACATTGCAATCTGGACAAGCGAAGACATATCAACATTTGTGCATAGACACACCAGGCATACGGACGTCATGCTACAATACACATATAATTCAACATGTTTTATATGCCATCTAACTAAGTAGCAGCAGCATTTATCTTTTTCAAACATCCCCTTTGACAGTCTTCATATACAGAGCATTGGTGCTGGACATTAAAACCGAGACGTAGTTGTAGAAGTATACTGCCATCCTGCGTTGTAAACAGCAATGTATAGTCAAATGGGGTAGGACAGCTTTGTGCTAATTTTTAATTTGATATAGGCTGGTAGTGATTTTTGGGCCAGATTTCTAAGGCAGGATAAATGCTAAACTGCAGTCATCATATGCTGCCTTCTGTTAGGTAGAGGAACTGGTTACATTGTACTGGGTATGTACCCACGGATATGTGGCATGCGTGGTCATATTGTTAACAGTACGATCCAGTGGCATACGATCTGAAGCGATTACAAAGATGACTGGTCTTTAAGTCAAGCAGTCCAAGCTGTCTTTCAACCACTTGTCTTAAAGAACCGCCATGCCAGAAAAAAGACTTTTTGAAGACAATGAATAGTTCCGATCTGTTACTCAAGTATATGACGACAATTACGTCACAGGTAGGCTAACGCCACAATAAATATGCGTAATGAATAGCGTATCTAAATCCGCCATGAACATTAAATAGTCTGCCAAGTGTACGAATTGCATGTCTTCACTATTTCATACAAATTATCTTGCATATCATGAAACCAATATGGCAGAGCACTGTGCATAGTTACCTTGAAATTGTGATTCTGAGAATTCAGGATTCATAGTAACATATATAAATCGATCCCAACTCGTGCACAAAACGTGGTCGGCGCTTAGTTAGAAACGCACCGGCCTGAGCTAGAAATGAATCCATCTATTGGATTGCATTATAATACTACGTGATTTATTGATAACTTCTTGATGATTCCTATGGTGATCATTATAGACAGATTTGACTTTAATTGAACTCATCAGCCATTGATAAATGTGATTCCAAATATCTATTATTTGCTGCACGCTCTACGTCATAGTGGCTTATCCGAGGGTGGAAGCTATTGATATGCTCGCGGATTTGATCAGGATCGAATTTGTTCTTAGGAGGCTGATGGCCGCTTTTGTCATCTGCGGTGCCTCTGCTGGTGATGCTATCGTAGCATGAACAAATTCGAAGATCATACAGTCAGTTTTCAGTCTAAGTGTATGCAAAAACATTATCTTAGAAATGATTATTATTATCTGTGATGCTATCCCCGATTTCCGGTGGAAGACGGACCTCGTTTCTCGGCTTTATATACTACTCGTCTACGTTTGATATCTAGCAAATGTATACGACCATCTAGCCATAATCTACAGTAACACAAGGTAAATTTCCAGAATGTGCGGTTAATTTCTCGCTACACTTCCTTCAGCATGTATCCGAGCAATGGCTAAGCAATGGGTATTTTGCGTGATGCTCTTCACGTGTTGCTCTTTTAGTACGTGCTTTTTCGTTGCTTGGCAATCACGCTGTAGCAAAAGATGATATCATTAAGAATCATAGGAAAGAAAATCTTATCTGGAAAATGGAGCGGGATATTGTATATTTCTCCGAACCCAGAACCCCCACCTTGTGATACCGGTGCCGTCGCCACCGATATCGTCTTCTCTCCCCTTCGCATCCACCCCCCCGCCCCCCCCCCCCGCCCCCGCAACATCGTAACCCCTACCTTTGTCTCCACTATCCCCCTCCACACACACACGCACGCACACACTCACGCACGCACGCACGCACGCACGCACGCACGCACGCACGCACGCACGCACGCACGCACGCACGCACGCACGCACGCACGCACGCACGCACGCACGCACGCACGCACGCACACACCTTTCTCCCCTACCTATCTCCCATCTCCCTGACCAACACCACCTCACCCTCCCCACCTCTCGCTTTCCCCACCACTTTGTCCCCCACGCCTCGTCCCCTTCCGCTTACCCTCACTATTCCCTCTCCATCTTCCCTCTCCCTCACTCCTGTAGATAAAGGAATTGTTGTAGTATTGTTGTTGTTGCTGTATGCGAGCTATTACACTATCTTAGTGGTGTATGACTAGAAATGGGCGGCGTATAGCTAGAAATGGGAGATGAATAGCTAGAAATATTACCCTTCATTGCGCAGCAAGAGTTGAAATAACAACCTGACGATCTGAGATGGAAATTACGAGTAAAGCCAAACAACCGGGATTACAGTTAATTAGACATTAGTAATTAACATCGACCAACAATTATCAAATACATCTTCTGTTCTGACAATTCGTACATTATACACAATATTTGTTTATCAAGCTTGCTGACAATGGATGAATCCAATGTGTCACTCAACTATACGACGTCATAATCAATTTCCTCACATATAGGCTAATGTTACGATCAAAATGCGTAATGAATGTCGTAACCATATCCGTACCAAACCTTAAAAAGTCCGTCAGTTGTACGAATTGTATGTCTCTACTATTTAATAAACATTATGTTGAATATTTTCAAACTAATTTGAACGAGCGGCGCTGCTGCCAATAGGCAGCAACTGCTCCCAGTCAAATTAGTTTCAAAATATTCAACAGCTTACCTGTATATTTACCATGCTGTATAGTTACCATGATTCAAAGTATATAGATCGATCCCAACATGCTCAAAGCATGGGTAGAGCTTATCTATAGATGGGCGGGGCATGACTAATAGTGGATTCATCCGTTCTAAAGGACGGAGCCGATCCAATCTGTCATTCGAGTTTCTGAAGTCATATAGAATTACGTCACTAGTTAGTCGACGTCACAATGAAAATGACGTAGCGCCGCCATGAAACTAGAACCGTCAAGTCAGGAAAGTGTAAAAACGGAATTTTATGGCTTTGTTGAATTTATAAGTCAATAAACATTCTGTTGAATATTTTGAAACTAATTTGACTAGGAGCTGTTGTTACCGCATGTAGCAACAGCTCCCAGTCAAATTAATTTCGAAATATTCAACAGTTTACCTGTATTATAACCTTACAATTGCGATACTGGAAATTCATGGTTATATAAATTGATTCCAACACGTCTACAAAGTGGGTAGGGTGGAGTGGGGTGAGGGGGTAAAATGGGCATGGCTAGCTGGAAATGGAACCCTAAATTCTTTCTGGGTGTTGTTGCTGTTGGTATATAGCTAGGATATGATACGAAATTGTTTTCTTCTCCGTAATTCGAGTAAATCGTTTGTAATGACTGATCAAAGTGTGCGATTCATCCCACAATGAATGGAAAGTCTACATCGTCAAATATTTGACTTTCACGACTTCTGGAGAGAGAATATGACCCTATGAAGACAGACAGTATGTGATTAACACTTTGCCCACTGCTGTCCCCAAATCTCAATTTCAAGGTAACATTTCATGTACGATGTTGACTATTTTGAAACTGTCGTCGTCGTCGTCGTCATCGTCGTCGTCGTTTATTGTTGTAATCCGTAACTGATTTGATTTATTATGTCTACCTAATTATCCTTTTACTGATCTATGATAATTTTATGGTGACCGTTTTTGAAATGTGAGGCAGCAATTATTTCGCAACTGATATGCCTACATATAATTATTCACGTTTTATCTTTTGCTTGCAGAAGAGCCTGCAAAGAGCACCAGTCAGTTTGATTATGAGATATGCAGACACATGTATAATGACAACAACAAGCCCGATCACATCCAACATGAAATACTCATAGAGCGGCATGTCCTGGGCTCGTGGTCGTAGATGTTGTCCGCCATGTTTGATAACGTACTCTATCCAATCAACAGCCTTTTCTCTGGGATGTTGAGGCAGACCGTGGAACCGTGATGACAGAATCTTTGCTTTGGCAGCGTATGCTTTGTCTTCCACTATGCTCAATATTTCACCTGTCAACTGGGAGGACGTGAATGATCTGATCTCCAAGGTCTTGCCAAGGCCTAAGCTCTCGACACGTCTCGCATTATTGTGCTGATCTACACCGATGGGAAAACACAGTATTGGTACTCCGTGGTAGATCGCTTCATAAACTCCGTTGTTTCCGCAGTGTGATATAAAGAGTTTTGTTTGGTTCTGACCTAAGAGATCATTTTGAGGCAGCCACATCCGGTACAAAATATTACCTTCTAACTTATTGTATTGTGATTTGATAATACACTTATATTTCAAACTGTGCATAGAGGTTTGAATTTTCTCGATGATACTGTGAGGGATATCTTTTAATATTGAGCCGAATGTTAGAATAACAACGCCATCGTCGGAGTGGTCGATGAAATTCCTGAACTCCTCTGATAATGGTTTTGCAGGTACAGTGGCGAACCCCCCAACCTGTATAACATTTGGCCAGGTGGGTGACGGATATCCAGCTACGGAGTCTGTATTTTCTAAGAAGAGTTCGCTTTTCTCTATGAGTTTCACGACATCGTATCGTGAGGAATTCGGTGCATATTTGTTTATCTCTTTGATGGGCAGAATCGACATTGTTATATCGTATGCAGTCACAAAACTAAACATATTCTGAAATTTCTCCAAGAATGTCATATCATCCGAAAATGCGGACAATTTATTCGGAACCAAGTGCGGGAGGAAAGGTCTTACTCTTGGAAAATCAAGAAGAAACGTAGATTCGGTTATATAAGGAATATTAAGAAGATGCGGGACTAGGTAAAAACAAACCAGTGGGAAGCTACCCTCCATTAAAGCAATGTCAAACTTCACATCGCGTAATGAATCCATAGCATGCGTGTCCGCGATTTGAGGAATACATCGGTCTCTTATTACCTTGACGATCTGTTCATCTAGAAAGTTTATTTCTTCACCACCGAGTACATCAGCCCACACCTGTTCGCTAATTGTGGGCAGTTGCTCTTGTCGCCACGTGATGTTCTTCATTGGCCCACTACATACCTCTAAACATCGACGCAGGAATTCCCTCTCAGCAGCAGCACTTATGTAGAACGTGACGTCATGTCCACGTGTCTTCAGCTGACACGCTAGGACAGCTTGTTTACGACACAAACTGAATATATGCGGCACTACGATCAATATTTTAGCAGTATATGCGCAGGAAAGGAAGCAGAAAAATGCTGCGAGAATTGAACAATTCAGCGTGCCTCTTTCCATTTCTGATTTGATCAAGCGCTGTTTGAAACTGAAAGCATTTAAGATGATGTAGTAGCGGCAACAGCAGCAGTAGCAGCAGTAGTAGTAGTAGTAGTAGTAGTAGTAGTAGTAGTAGTAGTAGTAGTAGTAGTAGTAGTAGCAGCAGTAGCAGCAGTAGTAGTAGTAGTAGTAGCAGCAGTAGTAGTAGTAGTAGTAGCAGCAGTAGCAGTAGTAGTAGTAGTAGTAGTAGTAGTAGTAGTAGTAGCAGTAGCAGTATCAGTAGTAGCAGTAGGAGCAGTAGCAGTAGCAGTAGTAGTAGTAGTAGTAGTAGTAGTCGTAGTAGTAGTAGTAGTAGTAGTAGTAGTAGTAGTAGTAGTAGTAGTAGTAGTAGTAGTAGTAGTAGTAGCAGTAGTAGTAGTAGTAGTAGTAGTAGTAGTAGTAATAGTAGTAGCAGTAGTAGTAGTAGTAGCAGTAGCAGTATCAGTAGTAGCAGTAGCAGTAGCAGTAGCAGTAGCAGCAGTAGTAGCAGTAGCAGTAGCAGTGGTAGCAGTAGTAGTAGCAGTAGTAGTAGTCAATATTGTCAACGCACTGGCTCAGAATCTTCAATAATTGAAAAAATTCAAAAAGATATTTTGGTTTATCTTACTGCCTGAGATTTGTCATTTTGTTTGAGGAAAGCCATATGGCATTAATGTTGGACATTGCTCAAGCTCACTAAATTGACAGTTTTTTGGCTGACCATCATGAAAGGGTTAATGTTGAATGATTGAGATGGATATTCTGGATAGCTATTTGAGTTTTGCTTTTACCAAGATGTCACGTATGTTCGGATTTTTCGTAAACGCAATTACTGGACGCTTGTTAAAGGGTTGTTTCAGTTTCTCCTGTAGGTGTTGATACTCATCTTTCAAGATTTTCGAAATTTCAACGTTTTTTCGATTATAGGTCAGAATGAATGGAATTTTATCACGTTGATCAGATAAGCCTGGGTCCGAGTGTATTCCCCTTGGCCACTGTGTTTCGAGTTCTTTAATCCAAAACGATTCTCGAAGTTTTCTTTGTTTATCAGTTTCTTCTGCCGTATCTGAAAGGGGTGGCTGTTCAATCGGCATAATTTCAAAGTCAAGAGGGACTAAATGGTCAGGAAGATTAAAATGTTCGGAAACATGTGTGTCTTCCTCTAGCCTAATATCTGAGAGGTGTCGAGTTGCCCGCCATCTTAATGGACATTTGGTTTCGCCGACATTCTGTTTTTGGCACAATTTAGCAGTAGCAGTAGTAGTAGTAGTAGTAGTAGTAGTAGTAGTAGTAGTAGTAGTAGTAGTAGTAGTAGTAGTAGTAGTAGTAGTAGTAGTAGTAGTAATAGTAGTCGAAGTGAACGCACGCGTTTATTTAGCTCTGCAATTGCTGCCCGAATTTGCTAGTTTCTAGCGCGATTTTGTAGATAAATTGTATACATATATTTCGTATTAGTATTTCCTTTCAAACTTTATGTTTAATTTGTAAATTCTTGTCTTGGTTGGAGCGCATTTTCCGCCATTTAATAGGGCTCCTCTTACTGTGGCCAATGCAATACATTTCTCCCCGCGCCAGTCTGCTATTTCTATAGTTCGTAGGCTAGCGCATTATTTTTGGCAAGATCGCTTGAGTGAGTGGATTTAATTCCTTTGTCATTTGTAAGCACAAGCCTAGTTCTTTAATTATATAAATCCTTATAGTCAGTTGGCTGTCCCCGGTCAACTCGAACAGACTAACAAATATATGACTGTACTATCTATTCATATATTTGTTAGTATACTTTAATCGGCTAAGTGTTAGTGAACCACTTAGAAAGTGGTTCAAACTAACAAATATACGACTGTACTCTCTATTCGTATATTTGTTGGTAGACGTCAGGATTTCAAAAGGGGACACTATTTATTTAGTGTTTAGCTCTTTCCCTGACGTCCTGGTGTTATATAAGTATATATGTATTATATATTATAGTAGTATGGTGTTCCTCCTTTTATAAACCACCATGGCAACCTATAACCGTACGCTAAGCCTTAAAATAACAACTAAGGGGCGGGGTGTCACGGCTATCGACGTGTATCATGGGTTAAAGGACGTCGTTGCTACTTTGCAGGGGCTTATCAATGTTACTAAAACTGTATGGAATGTAACAGCGTCAAATGAGGGGGTCAAGGAAAATCTTCTGGAAGATGTTCTTATTGTAAAAGGTCAAGTTTTTAACGTAGAGGAAAACGAGTCAGATAGGTTGCTAGTGAAGATGAAAGTTCCACTAGAAATTCCAGATGACAGAATCATGAGTGAACTCAAGAAGTATGGCAATGTGCAAAAGATTGAACGGAAACGTATCCCTTTGACAGAACGCTAGAAAACTGTGTAAGACGTATCTGGTTTGATAAAGTGGATAGCCCTTTAACAAGCAGATTGACGCTTGATGGCAGCTTTGTCCTGCCCTTATGGTATAGAGGGCAAACTAAAGAATGCCGGATCTGCCTAAGTACTGACCATTTGGCAACAGATTGTCCCAATCGAAGCAAATGTTTGCTCTGTGGTTCAGTTGACCATTTTAAATGGCGCTGTCCAAAAAATCAAAACAAGTCCTCAGTATCAGGAGATAATCGCCCATTAAAGAATGCAACTGAGTCATATGCTTCTGAAGCAACCACTACGGAAGCTGTTGTTGTGGTTCATGCCACTGTAAATGACACAAACAAATCATCAAATCCTGTTAAAGTAACTACAGTTGATGAAATTCATGTATTAGAGGAGGGTATAACCTTAAGTCATGAAAATAATCAAAATGCTGTGGAGCCAAACGTTGCTGTAAAAGATACGCAGGAAAATGATGATCTTACAGAAGAGCCAGTTTACAATTCCTTAGAAGATGAATTAAAATTAGGACAGGATAAGTTTAGGAGTCAGAAGACAGAAAGTTCAGTCGATTTTCCGCTAAGCCCACTTGATTTAAGTCAGCTTGAAGATATGGTAAATGATGCTCCTGCCAAATGTTACTTAAGTAGCAATAACCGTCATAAAGAAGACAATAGCTCAGAATCTGAGATTGAAGTAAATGATATGGATGATGATACAATGTCAGTTGCAGAATCAGATGTGTCCATTCAAACACAGAGTTCACAGATAAAAGATGAAATGGTAATGTACCGATCAGAAGGGGGTGAAGTGTTAGTGCCATATGTAACGGCGAGAGTATACTGCGCCATGATTCTGATATTTCCAAATATGAATATTTGTCTGTGGTAGAACTAGGAAATATTGAATTCGCAGGAAAATTAGGTAAATGGTCTAAGAAACGAGCTAAAATACCAAATCAAGTTAATCTAATGATGGCGGTTGTAAACATCATTTTACAAATTATGATTATCTGCACCATCAATTACAGAGGATTAAATTCCGAATTCAAGCAGCGCCACTTGCTTGAAGAATTAGCAAATGAAAGAGTTGATATTGCTTTTCTACAAGAGACCAAAATTCAAAAAACTGAAGTGTATGAATCTCTCAAAGATATTTCAAAAGGGCAGATCTTTTTTTCTTTATCACAAGATAATAGTGCGGGAGTGGCCATTCTTATCCTGCCCCGCTGTCTCAACTATGTTGACGTTATATCGTCGTCATCAGATACAAATGGACGATGGATTTGGGTATCAATTGATGTACTAAACACAAGTTTAAATTTGATGTGCCTTTATGCACCTACCTCTCATCAATTGCGCCGTGAATTTCTAAATGATGTTTCCACAATAATTCAAGACAGAACGCCTGAAAACCTAATTATGGGCGGTGACTTTAATTGCATATTAGACGAGGCTAAAGACAGAAACTCTAGGTCTAATTTTAATGACACATCGCATAATATTTTGAAACACATTTGTGAAAATAAAAGCTTGTTAGACACATATCGGATTGAAAATCCAGAAGGCCAGGAATTTACTTGGTTTTCAACAGATGGAAGGTTAGCTTCAAGGTTAGACAGGATCTATGTAGAACGTTCATTGAAAGGTTACATGTTGAAGATTTTCGATCTTCGGGTCTAATTTAGAAATATATCTACCACACCTCTGATAAGAATATGATGTAACGGTTGCTGCGACAACCTCTTATCAAAGATGCAGTAGCACGATTATCTGCTCGCCTTGTCGACGGTGATGGTGACGATATTTATACTCGATAATCTGGGCCTGATCTGACTCTGGTAAAAGATGGTGGCTCGGGACGGTGGTCTTCCGTCGCTTCCAGACTGGACAATAAATAACCCAAACTCTTGCTTCGAGGATATCGAAGTGATAATATATTCTCTGAAGTTTGACTGTCTGATATGACCATGAATATGTGTGACTTATGCTGTCACGATAGAAGTTAAAATAAAACTCTAAGTAAATATAAGTGGCTTATACTGCCACCAGCGATGTTAAATAATTAATATTGTACTTATACTAGCCCGACTACTTTGGGTGACTTATACTGCCACCTATGACTACAGAAACAACCGATATCTACGCGATACGAATACTGGTTATTCTATCATTTAAAAGTTGCGTTTCACGATTCGCTAGGCAGTTTCGTCAAATACTGTTCTTGGCTACTTAAAGCCATTCACCAAGAATTCATTTGAATCTCGACAAAATCAGTTCCACGGAACTATGCGGACTCGAGGCTAGGCTTTCTTCAGACCAATCTTTTTCTGAACCTTCAACGTTAGAGACCGGGCCGAACCCCGACTGAAAGTTAAAGTCCCGCTTATATACAATCTTAGTTTTTTATATCTTGTTGTTCTCTAAAATTCCAGCTGCCTTTTATGACAGAATGACTTATCTTGTTTGATGACAAGTCTCGATTTGTGTATCTACGCCTATGAATCTGTCCGAATGACGAATGGTCGGTTTGATACCAAGTATCGATTTGTGTACCCAACATCCATGAATCTGTCAGAATGACGAATGATGGGTTTGATGACAAGTTTTGATTTGTGTACCCAACATCCATGAATCTGTCAGAGTGACGAATGATAGGTTTGATGACAAGTTTCGATTTGTGTACCTAACATCTATGAATCTGTCAGAATGACGAATGACCGGTAAACAAGTTACCATTCTTCTTAGTCTTGAGTGATTACTTTTCGGCTACTGCTTATGAATCTGTCCAAATGACGAATGATCGGTAAACAAGTTACCATTCTCGTTATCCTGATTGTTTACTTCTCGGTTCATTTTCTCAAGCTTTCGTGAGAATATAGATCGCCATTGTAACTAACTGCTTCCGTATGTCATATTTCATCTGATTCCGGCTAGACGCTAATCATCTTGCCAATTTGATAATGTGTACCTCGTCTGACAATGTATGCATATCCCACGCTGATAATGTACGTATTCCTCTTACAAGGACGCTATGGCCGGTACCAGTTATCCAGTGCTAATAATATATATCCAAATAATAAATATATATCCAAATAATAAGATGCTGGTAATGCATCTAAGTATAGATGATGATGATCATTGCTAGTAACCGCTGATCGGTACATCTTAATATACATGGTGACATAGTCTATTAGCTCGCCTGGTATTCACATCTGAATTTTGAATTTTTACTCGGGACTTACTCGTACATATAAGATGTCCAGCGGGGTCATGACTTCCCACAAGACAATCCCATATCTACAATGTGTAAAACTAACATAAAACCAGTAACTTTCTCTGATCACAATATGTTTTCCATCACATTAGACAATGCTGACTGGGTCAAACGAGGAGATGGATTTTGGAAACTTAATTTAGCATTGCTACGAGATAGTTGCTATCGCAAATGTGTGGAAAGTTGTTGGAGGCATTGGGATGAAAGAAGAGGTTCGTATGAATGTATAACAGACTAGTGGGAAGATGCTAAATCAGACCTGAAATATATTTCAAGGCAGTATTCCATTAGGAAAGCACGTGAAATACGATAGCGTAAAAAGACGCTTCAGAGGTCGTTGTGTAAAATTAATAAGAAAATTAATGATGGGGGAATATAATTATTACGAACTATTAGTTAAATTAAAAGGTAGACTAAATGAAATAGAGCAATATCAGTTTGATGGCGCCAAAATAAGGTCAAGAGCACAAATGCACACCGAGGGCGAAAAGCCTACACGTTACTTTTGTAACTTGGAAAAAGCAAGAGGTATAGAGAAATTGATGCGCTCACTGAAGACTAATGATGGAGTATCAGTGTGCTCAAATGGAGAAATGATGGAAACAGTATCCGAATTTTACAAATCATTGTATAAATCTGAGGGAAGCGATGAAACTGCAACTAGAGATGTTTTAGCTAATATAACGAAAAGACTTCCAAATTCATGTCGCGAAAGCTGTGACCAATCAATAACAATTGATGATTTGACAAAAAGGATTGTATCCCAGCAGCAATTAATAGCACTTGATAACGAGAAGGCGTTTGACAGACTAGAATGGGATTTCTTGTTTAAGTCTTTAGACCATATTGGCTTTGTTTCACGATTTATTAAATGGGTCAATATTTTATATACTGATATAACAAGTTGCTATTTAGTAAACAATCAGCTATCCAAACCTGTAGTGTTGGAACGAGGTGTCAGACAGGGTTGCTCACTGTCCCCGCTTCTATTCGTCATAGCTATGGAATCGTTGGGGGCCACATTGAGGCAACGCAATGAGTTTCAAGGAATATGTATACGTGGCGTAGAAAGGCCACTAAAGGTTTCTCAATATGCAGATGATACGACTGTGTTTGCGTGTAAAAATTCGGATTTTAGAATTTTAAATGGAGTATTAACAGATTTTCAAAAGGCATCAGGACATTTATCAGGTCGATAGAGACAAATCTAAGGGATTATTTTTGGGCGATTGGAAGGGTAGAACTGATAATGTGATGGATATTAACTGCTCAAATGATGTCATAAAAATTTTGGGTGTTTACTTTAGTAGAGAACAAAATGTATTACTAAACTGGGAAGAAAGGATATCCAAGCTAAAGTGTGCATTACTAAATTGGAAACGACGTCGCCTAACTGTCTTTGGCAAGACATTTGGCCTTAATAATTTTATTTTATCTGGACTGTGGTATACCGCTTCTGTAGTTCATATGCCCAAATCAGTAGAGTCAAAGATCAACACGTTACTTTTGTCCTTCTTATGGGAGGACAAAGCCCATTTGGTATCATTTGGATTTGGTTAATGTTTCAGCAAAGTGTACTTCTTTAAAATGAAATTCTTGAATATGTTACTTAATTCAAACTCATCTTGGTCAAGTGTTTCAAGGGCACTTCTCCAAAGGTACGTCGACCCATTTCCAGTAGAATGTTTATTTATGTGCAATAAACTGCCACCTAATCATCAAAAGATTCCAAATGTATATAAAGAACAGCTCGAAGCCTTAAAAATATTTACACGATCAATGCCACAACCCAATTGTTGGGAAGATGCCTTAGAGCAACGTCTTTGGGGCAAAGAGTTGATTCGTGATAATGATGATGTATTATATTTGCCCTCTATGGCCAAAAATGGTATTCAATATTTACGTGATTTGGTAAATCCGAAATCTCGTAAATGGTTTGCGATGCAAGATGTAGCAAGTATAACATCAATGAGACATATTGATGATCAGCGCTTATTTGTTAGAATAAAGAATGCAATACCTGCTGTATGGTTCAAATTGCCGAAAGCACGTGGCAACATTGATATGTTGCAACCACCATTAGTATTTATGTCAGAACATATAAAATACAACATGGCATCTAGAGGCTGGTATAGAATTCTAATGCAAAGTCGGAGACAGACTCCTATTGTGGTTAGGCATTGGAACAATTTAGGATGCACGCCAAAGAACTGGAAAAATGCCTGGAAAGCAATACATCTACCTTGTCTACCAGGAAATGCACGGAACCTGGCATGGCGATTATTCCATCGAAGGCTATGGGTCGGCCATCTTACTTATATGTGCAAAATAACAAGTACAGACCGGTCCTTATTATGTAATACTGAGGAGGAAACGATAGACCATCTATTTACTCAGTGTCGCATAACTACAGGCTTTTGGGCATTTATCAATATGCTCCTTGCTAAATTTGGAACCAAATATGTGAATTTAGTGGCTGAAACAATTTTCTTCAAAGATTGCTCAACTATCGGACGAATCATTAATAGCAAGGAGAAAGAATTGTTAATAACCCTGTTATCTGTAGGAGTGTGGGCCATCTGGAAGCATCGGTGTTCAGAGGCCAGAGATAAAACCGGAAACAACCATCAGAGAGCAATACAAGCTATATTTCGATCATTGTTGATAAACTGCATTCATTGTGAATTTTACAGGCTAGTAGAACATGGGAGAGAAAGTAGATTTAAAGACGTATGGTGCAAAACTGGCCTAGTATCAATTGAATACGGATATCTAAAAATATCAGAAGCGGAACTTGTATAAGCTAGCACACTCGATGCTTGCTGTATATTGATAAATGCTATTTTAATTTAATTTAATTGCCTTTATTTTTAAATTGTAATGCCTTATGAGACTCTAATCTTGACGAATATCCTAACCTTGGGATCAGTATATTTAAATATCAAATGCGTATTATGTCAATATTCTGGAGGTGATCCGATTTTCAAGTTAACAGAGTGTGGTATCTTACAATTAGTTTCCTGTTGTAAATATTTACTGTAGGTGTATTTGTTCCAGGGTAATTTGCAAAAACTTACAATGAAGTAAATTTAGAATGTGAACCCAAAGCGCCATCTAAGTAGTCATAGTTTGTATACTTTTGCTTTGTGCATTATATTATATAAAGGCTACTACGTCCGTTGGACATTTAAGAATCGGCTAACTGGCGGCAATGAGTGACTTTTTGTTACTTATTGACGAGTCACCTCGCCACTTGTTGGCGAGCTGCACTCGCCATTTGGCCCTACTACTATACGGTGTGCTACGTTAAACTACATATGATCTACTTAGCCTGCCGGTCATGAGTCGGCTCAATGGCATCAATGATTAGCAGTAGCTTATTGCTAATTATTTATGAGTCGCTTTACCACTTGTTGGTTAGCTATGCTCGCCATTTGGGCCTACTACTACACGGTGTGCAAATAGCAATGTCTTTGTTGAATTATGTTATTTTATCAGCTCTTTATTAATTATGTTTTCTATGTAGTTATGCCACGGTTGTGGTATATGATAATAGAGTATGTTAGCTTGCACTGTTTTGACATGTTAGGTTTGTATTGTTATTCTATTAATAAAGCCTGCTATTTTAACCGATTTTGTATGGGGGTTTGCAAGCCTTTTTAAAGGACTTCCTCCGTGAAGTGTATGCGTCAGCGTCGGATTTTCAAAAAAAAAAGTAGTAGTAGAAGTAGTAGTAGTAGTAGTCGTAGTAGTCAATCATAGCACATGCTGTCTTTTGGCTCCGCTAATTACTTCGATTTTAGACGGTTTCTACTACTCACCCATGCTTATTTTTTGTCCTGTTGTTGTATAAGTGTATATACGTTAGTTTAGTTATATTTAATTTTGCAAGTTTTGTTGTGGGAGGTCGTTTTTAGCGACGAAAGTTTTCAGGCTGCAGTAATTTATTTATCACTGCTGTGGCCATTTCAGCCGGCCTCCTCTTTTGTGTATTGCTTTTTCTGTCCTATTGTTGTTGGGATTTTTCCCATTTCACGGTCCGTTATACTAGCGCTTTTATTGTTGGCTGCCTTTATATTCTGGCTGTCCGTGCTGGATTTTCAGTCGTAGAGAGAGTCGCTACATTCTCGGCTTACTGTTGAGCTAGAGCGCCGCTGTATTATCGCCCTATGCGTTAAAGCATGTCTAGCAAATATAAACAGGAATTGAGCCTTAGGGTGACGACTGGCGGGTGGAGTGTGGGGGCCATTGACCTTTATCATGGCCTGAAAGAGGTTGTTGGTTCGGGTCCCAAGGTGTTAAAGGGCCTGATTAATATAAGCAGGTCAGTGTGGCATGTTACGGTATGCAATGAGGGAATTAAAGAAAAGTTATTGGAGGATGGACTGATTGTCAATGGAGAAGTCTGTAAGGTACAGGAAATAAATTCAGATAAACTGCTAATTAAAGTGAAGGCGCCATTAGAAATACCTAATGAACGAATTAGCGCAGAAATGGCCAAATATGGTCTAGTAGTTTCAATAGAGAATAAGACGTACCAATTTGACAGATCTCTAGGAAATGGAGTTAGACGAGTGTGGATGAAGGATATTTCAAAACCTCTTCCAAGTACGCTCTCAATTGACAATACGTTTTTTCTGCCGTTATGGTACAGGGGCCAGATCAAGACATGTCGCATTTGTACCAGTACCGACCACCTAGCTAGCGCATGTCCGCATAAGGACAAATGCTTAATTTGTGGGTCAACTGATCATTATAAATGGCGATGTAAGGAAGCAACAAAGAATCAAACTCGAAGTGCTTCAGAACCAAAGAATCACCAGGAGCCTGAACCGGCTGCTGTAGCTGCCGTTTACAAAACGGCTACTGCAGCTGATGTTCATAAACCAGCTAATCCTGTGGTAGTAGACATGGCATATTCTATTGAGGTTTTGAGCGAGAACGTGACACAAACTCCTGTACCAATGGCTAAGGATGTTAGTTTAACATTCGAGTCAGAAAGTCTACAACTAGGGCAAACAAGATTCAGATCACAGTCCACTGAAAGGGCTGATAATTCAATACTAGATCAGGCCTCTCTGACTGTTACCTTGAAAGGCGTGGAAGGTAAAACATATATTGCTGTTGGAGCCAGCAAAGAATTAACAAGCACCAGTTCCAGCATTCCTCGCAAGACAGAAAGTAGTCTTAAGCGACAAAAAGATGACTCAAGTTCAGATTCTGATGTTGAAGAAGACCATGTTCATGATATGTCATATGATTATGATGATAGCGTATCTGTTGCTGATTCGGATATATCTGTCAGTACACAGAGTTCTCAAAATTCGGAAATGGTTATGTACCGCTCAGAAACAGGGCAGGTATTGATCCCTTACATAACAAAGAAGGGTGTGCGCTATCATCAGTTACGCAATGATTCTGATGTATCAAAATATCAGCATCTGACAGTAATTGAATTAAACACCTCAGAATTCAATGAAAAGATTGGTAAATGGGCGAAAAAGAACTTGAGTAAGAAAAACAAATCAAATTAAAATATGTCAATTTTAAATTTATGTTTTAAAATATTTTTAATGTTAATTTGCACATTAAATTGCAGAGGTTTAAATGACGAAATAAAACAACATGTACTATTAGATGAGTTAAAGGCAAGAAAAGTTGACATTATTATGCTGCAGGAGACAAAATTACAAGATATAGAGGTTATTGAAAGGTTGAGGTGTTTGACGAATGGAGAACTCTATTACTCTGTTGCCAATGAACCGAGTGCAGGTGTTGCAATTTTGTTTCTCCCAAAATGCCTCAGCTGGATAAATATCATTTCTTCTTCATCTGATAACAATGGGCGGTGGGTTAAAGTTGTAATCGACATAGAAGGGTCAAATTACACTTTAGTTTCAGTCTATGCATCGGCGTTGCATTCTGAAAGATGTACATTCTTGTCCAGTATATCACCCATTCTTAATGATAATGCTGACAATATTATCCTGGGTGGTGATTTTAACTGTGTTATGGATGGGACGCGAGACAGAAATTCACTTTCTAGCTATGGTGACACATCGCATGGCAGACTTAAAGCTATATGTGATGCAGAACATTTACTGGATAGTTATCGAATATTAAATCCAGAGGGTCGTGATTTCACATGGCATTCAAATAACGGCCAACTCGCCTCTAGAATAGATCGAATTTATATTCAAAGAACATTGAAAGGAAATCTGGTAACTGCTGGTATGTATCCCATTACGTTCTCTGACCATGACATGTTTCACATCACGCTGGATAATGCCGACTGAGTTAAACGCGGCCCTGGATTTTGGAAAATTAATAATTCGCTGCTAAATGAATCTAAATATCAAACTTGTGTTAAAAGTTTTTGGCAACATAAGCTTCGAAACAAAAATTCCCATGACAATTTAATAACATGGTGGGAAGATGTAAAAGTTGGATTTGCCCACATTTCAAAACAATATGCCATTGGGAAAGCGCGAATGATGCGCAAGGAGAAGAAAGCACTTGAGCGTTCTCTGTTTCTCCTAAGTAGGAAGGTTGTGAATGGTGATAGTCAGCATAGTGAACGGCTAAGCGATATAAAATCAAAGCTTACGCAAATAGATAGATATAGGGTTGAAGGTGCAATAACTAGGAGCAGAACACAAATGTATATCGAAGGAGAGAAACCAACGAAATACATTTATGGGCTCGAAAAATCTAGGTGAGTTGAGAAATTAATTAGGAGTTTAAATAACAACGACAACGGCAACAACGACGGCGGCAACAACGGCAACAACAACAACAACAACAACCAAAATTGCTCTACGCAAAAGGAAATTATGGAAACGGTAGAAACATTTTATCAGATGTTATATAAATCTGATAATAGTAATGATATAAAGTCATCTGAGATGCTAGCCAATGTCAAAAATGCATTCTCAAAATCGAGCACGGAATTCTGTGAGCTCCCATTAACACTAGCTGATCTGACCACTTCTCTAAAACATATGAAGGGTGGCACAGCTCCAGGAGGTGATGGACTTAGCGTGGAATTCTACCAGACATTTTGGCATCTCATTGGGCCAGAGTTTATTCAAGTAATAAATGAAATTTTCTCACATGGTAGACTCCCTTCTACCATGTCGCAAGCATATGTTCAACTTATATTCAAGAAAGGGAATCGACAGAGCCTAGAAAATTACAGACCCATCTCGCTCCTCTGTAAGATTATTTCGAAAGCGCTTGCTAAAAAACTTTCTAGTGTTCTGGATGAAGTTATCCATACCTTTCAAACTTGCTCTATTCCAGGCCGCTCTATCTTGACCAATACATTTTTAATTAGAGACATTATACATTTGGTTGAGAAAGGTAATGCCCCAGGAGCCATTATAGGTTTAGACATCGAAAAGGCGTTTGATCGATTAGAATGGGAGTTTATGTTTAAATCACTCAGTCACATTGGTTTGGGACCAAATTTCATAAAATGGATCAGAATTCTCTATGGCAATATTAGCAGCAAATACCTCGTAAACAATTTTAAAAGTCAGCCCATTATTTTAGAGCGTGGTGTGCGTCAAGGGTGTTCATTGTCTCCCGTATTATTCGTCATAGCAATGGAGGCATTAGGAGCAACCCTCAGGGAGGACCCGCTTTTTCATGGTATAGATATTCATGGTGTAAATCGGCCCATAAAGGTGTCTCAATATTCCGATGACACAACTGTCTTTGCGGGCACCAATGCTGATTTTAAAAGGCTTGACACGATTTTATTGGATTTTCACATGGCCTCTGGCCTGAAGATAAACAAAGCTAAATCAGTTGGATTATTTCTGGGTCAGTGGAAGAGTAGGTGTGACAAGCCACTGGACATCCGATGGACAAATGAATCAATTAAGATTCTAGGTATTCACTTCAGTAGAGAGGGTGAAGAGAACCTTAACTGGGAAGAGAGAATAGCTAAAATGAAGAAAACCTGTAATGCGTGGAAGCATCGGCATTTAACTATTTTCGGCAGAACCTTGGTTATAAATACCTTAATACTTTCAAAGTTATGGTATACAGCCTCTGTTATATATATGCCCAAACATGTCGAATGTGAAATAAATAGAATGGTCCGAGAATTTTTATGGGAAGGTGAGGCATGTCTTGTATCGCAGGATGTTTGCATGAATGATTTAATTCATGGCGGGCTTAATCTTGTAGATGTTAGAATGAAGAGCATGTCATTGCGTTTCAAATTTTGAAATGCATTGCTTCATTCTGATATTCAGTGGGCAAATGTATCAAGGTCGTTAATAGAAAGCTTCATAAAGCCTTTCTCAACCAAAAGCTTTTTTTGTGCCAAAAATCCTCCCCCGAATTATACGCGAGTTCCTCCGCATTTTCTCGAGCTAAAAACTGGTTTTGATGCGTTTATTAAAGTTGACGATGTATCACTATACTGGGGAAATGTTTTACAATTGGAGCTATGGGGCAATAATCACATCACTCATCAAGGCAAAGCTATGTACTATCCATCAATGGCAGGGAAAGGCATTAAATATGTATTTGACATTGTTGACCCTATTCGGAGGGAATGGAAATCATTGGCTGAGATTTGCTATGTTACTGCTCTTCGAACAATAGATGCTACGCGTCTGTTAGCTCGCATACAAGAAGCTATACCGAAAGCTTGGTTCTCTCTATATAGTGCCGATCTTACTGATGAAGAAGCTGAACTAAAATTCATCAGTAATGATAAAGGAATTTTCCTGCAGAATGGCAGTAAGCAGCTGGTATAAGCTCCTTAAAGAACCACATGCTATACCTCCAAGAGCTATTTATGCATGGGCGCAGCATGGTTATAATATTCCGAACTGGGAGATAAGATGGAAAAACATACATTTACCGAATATTCCCAATCAGGCAAGAGATATAGTTTGGAGACTAATACACAGAAAACTTTGGGTTAAACATCTCATGACAAAAGCAAAACTGTGTGCTGAAGATGATAATAAGTGCGTTTTCTGTGTAAGCTCTGAGGAAACATTGGTACATCTATTCGTTGAATGCCATGTTGTAGTTCAGTTCTGGGTATATGTAAGTAGGATTTTATCAGACCTCGGTGTTCCTACATCGGACATAAATCCACACAATATTTTATTTCATGACCTTGCAAATGAGTCACTACAAATAAATAATAAAGTTATTGTGTTAGTCTGCTTAAGCATTGGAATTTGGAGCATTTGGAAACATCGCTGCTCCGTAGTGCATGATGCAAATGCTACGCTCACACACGATCATTTAAAATGTTTAAATGGGATATTTTATGCGTTATTGTCATATTGTGTTAGAGGCGAATCCCATAAGTATTTTTAAAAACAAAATCGAAAAACGTTTAAAAGAATATGGTGCAGAGGTAGATTAATATCATTTGAAAATGACAATCTGTCCATCAAAACACCGCCGTGATTATTTAACTTTTCATTTAATGTGCCGAATACGTAAAGATTTTAACACTTATATTACATCCTTGTCAATTTGTGTATAATTTAATGTTGATTATGGAAGTATATTTTTAAGAATAAGTTTTTAATGTAGATTTACCATTTGGTAGGAAATCGTTTGAATGGAGGCTGTTGCAGCCTGATGTAACTGCCGCTTCCAGTCATTCGGTTTTAAAAGTATCAGTCGTCTGTTATTTGTTTTGGACAGAGCAAAATGCACTGTAAAATTCTGGCCTAAAATCATCCTATGTTTATGAATTACAAACGATCCAGTATTATATTTTGGAACCGCCTGATCATTGTAGCTAAGATCGTTAGAAAATAGCAGCGAGTTTTGTCATTGTTTAACAATGTACAATCCCGGATAATTTTAGAATCTCTCTCAAAAGGTAAAGAGAAATATTTAAATGCCGCGAAGATATTACTATTGCGCGCCGCGTTGCTGACAAAGTGTTTGCGTTTAAATGCTCGCGCTTTGTTGGCTGTGTAAAAGATTACCCGGGCCTATTCAGAATAGAGCATACTAGATGTTTAATTTGATCAAAATAATGAACGTATGGCGTTTATTTTATTAGTATATACTTACTTTGACAGAACAGATATTTCAAAAATACTATTAGGACGAAAAGACTGATAAATATATAATTAGATTTTTAATGTTAATTAACATTTAATCATTTGAACCCAGACTTCCACGAATATCACGTTCCGGACAATCGTACGTGTAAGCTGTTGGATGTTTTGAAACTGTTTGGACTGGAACCCGTTGCTGCCATATACAGGAACGACTCCCAGTTAGTTGTGTTTCAAAATATTCAACAGAATATTTATATTTACTAAAATAAAAATGATTTCTTTCGTGTTTGACCTTTGGAGTTCAAAGAGTTAAATATGTATATTTATTGAGCAGCGATTTTGAAGTATTTTTTTATACTGAAAGACAGATGAATTTTTGAAAGGTTTTTCCTTTTCACTTGCCGTTTATTTACTGTTTGTATGCTTGTATGTTGTATGATTTGTACGTCAGTCTTTTGTATATTTTTGGATATGAAAGGTTTTCCGCACGATCCATTGATCGTGTTATCAATAAAAAAATAATAAAAAAAATAGTAGTAGTAGCAGTAGTAGTAGTAGAAGTAGTAGGAGTAGTTTTAGTAGTAGTAGTAGTAGTAGTAGTAGTAGTAGTAGTAGTAGTAGTAGTAGTAGTAGTAGTAGTAGTAGTAGTAGTAGTAGTAGTAGTAGTAGTAGTAGTAGTAGTAGTAGTAGTAGTAGTAGTGTAGTAGTAGTAGTAGTAGTAGTAGTAGTAGTAGTAGTAGTAGTAGTAGTAGTAGTAGTAGTAGTAGTAGTAGTAGTAGTAGTAGTAGTAGTAGTAGTAGTAGTAGTAGTAGTAGTAGTAGTAGTAGTAGCAGTAGTAGTAGTAGTAGTAGTAGTAGTAGTAGTAGTAGTAGTAGTAGTAGTCGAAGTGAACGCACGCGTTTATTTAGCTCTGCAATTGCTGCCCGAATTTGCTAGTTTCTAGCGCGATTTTGTAGATAAATTTTATACATATATTTCGTATTAGTATTTCCTTTCAAACTTTATATTTAATTTGTAAATTCTTGTCTTGGTTGGAGCGCATTTTGTGTCTCTATTTTCTAAAGGCATTCCTCTTAGCTGGCGGTTTTCGCCATTTAATAGGGCTCCTCTTACTGTGGTCAATGCAATACATTTCTCCCCGCGCCGGTCTGCTATTTCTATAGATCGTAGGCTAGCGCATTGTATTTGGCAAGATCGCTTGAGTGAGTGGATTTAATTCCTTTGTCATTTGTAAGCACACGCCTAGTTCTTTAACTATATTACTCCTTATAGTCAGTTGGCTGTCCCCGGTCAACTCGAACAGACTAACAAATATATGACTTGACTATTTAATCATATATTTGTTAGCATACTTTAATCGGCTAGGTGTTAGTGAACCACTTAGAAAGTGGTTCAAACTAACAAATATACGACTGTACTCTCTATTCGTATATTTGTTGGTAGACGTCAGGGTTTCAAAAGGGGACACTATTTATTTAGTGTTTAGCTCTTTCCCCGACGTCTTGGTGTTATATATTTGTATTATATATTGTAGTAGTATGGGGTTCCTCTTTTTATAAAACACCATGGCAACCTCATATAAGCGTACCCTGAGTCTTAAAATCACGACAAAGGCTTGGGGTATTTCGGCAATTGAGGTGTATCATGGGTTGAAGGATGTAGTTGGGGCAGGGCCACGGGTCCTTCAAGGTCTCGTTAATGTTTCCAAATCTGTATGGAATGTCACCGTAGTTAATGAAAGTGTGAAGGAAAAGTTGCTCGACGAGGTCCTTGTCGTGAAGGGTGAGGTGTGTAATGTGGAGGAAATAGATTCTGATCGTCTATTAGTCAAGATGAAGGTTCCATTAGAGATCCCAGATGAACGGGTTATCACTGAATTGATCAAGTATGGCAAAGTGGACAAAGTAGAACACGAGACCTATCCATTTGATCGAACCTTAGAAAATGGCATCAGAAGAATTTGGTTTGAAAAGGTAGAACAACCTCTCCCAAGCAAGGTCACCATAGATGGTCGATTTATCTTGCCATTATGGTACAGGGGGCAAATCAAAGAGTGTAGAATCTGCTTAAGCACAGAACATCTTGCAACAGATTGCCCTAACAAAAACAAATGTCTAGTTTGTGGATCATCTGATCATTTTAAGTGGCGATGCCCGCAGAACAAATATGTTAAAAAGGGTGCTGATAAAAGTGCAGAGCAAGTTGTCTCTAAAGAGAATGTCATAGAACCGGTAGCTGCTGAGATTGTAGCGGAAATTCATACTAATGGGAAGCACGCTGCTAAGGAAAATGTCATCGAACCAGTAGTTGCTGAGATTGTAGCTGAAGTCCATGTTAATGAGAAGCATGGGGAAAAAACTAAGAATCCAATCGCTGTAGTTGCAGGCGATGAAATAGAGGTTCTAGATGAGGGGCTAAGTCTTGCTCCAGTAACAAGTCAATCCAAGTTTGATGACAGAGAGGCTAATTCCACACAAGTTGAAGATGATGATCAATACCCTCTGGAAGAGAGTTTTAATTTAGGACAAGTAAAATTCAGGTCGCAAGATACTGAAACTAACTTTGAATTTCCACTGAGTACACTCAATCTAGACGATTTAAATAATATAGAGAAAGTAATTGGTGTCTCGGATCGATTGAGTGGAACAAAGCGACAGAAAGATGGAGAGAGTTCTGAATCAGAAATAGAGGAAAGTGATATAGAAGACGATAATATGTCAGTCGCTGAATCTGATATATCCATTCAAACACAGAGTTCTAAATCACCTGATGAAATGGTCATGTACAGGTCAGAGGCAGGAGAGGTGTTAGTTCCATATGTGACGGCAAATAGTGTTAAATATAGGCATCTGCGTCATGATTCAGATATATTAAAATATAAGCATTTGGAAAAAGTTGAGCTAAGTAATGCAGCGTTTGTGAGTAAAATAGGTAAATGGTCTAAGAGAGGGTCGAAAAAAACAAAATCTAGTTAGCTTAATAATGGCGGTTTTACACAGCATTTTATTACCTTTTATGCTAATTTGCACACTCAATTGTAGAGGCTTAAATAGTGACATAAAGCAACGTCACTTACTAGAGACTCTGAAAAATGAGCAGATTGACATTGCTTTGATACAGGAAACAAAAATTCAGAAGTCAGAATTATACGATAATTTAGAAAAGATTTCTGGATCCAGAATATTTTATTCGTTATCTCAAGATAATAGTGCAGGCGTAGCAATTGTTATACTCCCTCGTTGTTCAGCCTATGTAAATATAATCTCTTCAGTATCAGGTGCAAATGGTCGCTGGGTGAGAGTCACGCTAGATATACAACAAACACGTATCACGTTGCTGTGTATATATGCACCTACATCTCATCAACTACGTCGTAATTTTTTTAAGGAGATGTCTAAAACAGCACTAGATAACATCACTGAAAACTTAGTAATGGGTGGTGACTTTAATTGTGTCTTAGACAAAGAAAATGACAGGAATGCAACTTCAACTTATACTGATACATCACATAGACTCTTAAAAGAAATATGTGATAATGAAAATTTAGTGGACACCTATAGAATATCAAAACCTCATGGTAAAGATCTCACATGGTTTTCGGTAGATGGTAAAGTTGGTTCAAGGATCGACAGAATTTATGTGAATAGTTTGTTAACAGGGTACTGGAGAGATGTTAATATTAAGCCAGTTGCATTCTCTGATCATAACATGGTTTGTGTAACCTTTGCCAATGCTGACTGGGTAACAAAAGGGGTCGGGTTTTGGAAATTAAACACAACACTGTTGGGAGAAGAATTTTATAAGAATAATATAGAGAGTTGTTGGCAACATTGGATTAATAGGAAAGCATCATATAAGAGCACATTGCAATGGTGGGAGGATGTTAAACTGGATTTAAAGTATGTTTCCCGAAAGTATGCTATTAGAAAAGCACAGGAAATACGCAAACGCAAGAAAACACTTCATCGATCACTGATGAAAATTAATGCTAAAGTAAATAATGGTGAAGAGAATTATTATGAATTACTGGTTAAAATTAAAAGTAAAATAAGAGATATAGAACACTATGAGTTTGAGGGTGCAAAAATTAGAGCAAGAGCCCAGATGCACGCAGAAGGGGAAAAGCCAACCCGATATTTTTGCGCATTAGAAAAAGCACGGGCAATAGATAAGGTGATGTGCTCATTAAACATGCCGGATGGTTCAACCGTCTTTACCAACAATGAAATGAGTACTATTGTATGCAATTACTATGAGTCATTGTACAAGTCAGAGGGAATTGATGAAGATGCAAAATTGGATTTGTTAGCAAATATAGACAAAAAGGTGTCAGACACAGGCAGTGAATTTTGTGATCAACCCTTAACACTAGAAGATTTAACTAAATCCCTTAAAGGTATGAAACTAGAAAAATCACCGGGGTGTGATGGCCTTCCAGTTGAATTTTACCAAACGTTTTGGCACCTTGTAGGTCCAATAATGGAAGAATTAGGCACTGAAATTTTTGAGAAAGGCCATTTACCACCAACTATGGCTAGGGCATACGTAAGGCTAATATATAAAGGAAATGACAGACGTCTAATTCAGAACTACAGACCAATTTCTCTACTATGTGTAGACTACAAAATAATATCCAGAGCACTAACATTGAAACTAGGTAGTGTTTTAGGAGAAATCATTGGAACAGAGCAGACATGTGCTGTACCCAGGAGGACAATTCTAACCAATACCATGGTAATAAGAGACCTTATACAATTGGTTGAGAAGGATAGCATCCCTTCAGCTGTGATTGCCTTGGACAATGAAAAGGCATTTGACCGTGTGGAATGGGATTTTCTTTTTAATTCTTTGCAATCGTTTGGGTTAGGCTCAAACTTTATTAAATGGGTAAAGATTTTATATACGGATATCAAGAGTAGCTATTTAGTGAACAATCAATTATCCAGAGAAATTGTCTTAGAACGTGGGGTTAGACAGGGGTGTTCCCTATCGCCATTATTATTTGTTATTGTGATGGAATCACTTGGCATAGCATTGAGGCAAAATAATAACTTTCAAGGCATATGTATTCGTGGCATAGAAAGACCACTTAAGCTGTCACAATATGCTGATGACACAACTGTGTTTACCAGTTCAAACAATGATTTTGCAATTTTAAACCACGTACTAGAAAAGTTCCAAAATGCATCTGGTTTGAAAATCAATAAAGGAAAATCCAAAGGATTATTTCTGGGGCCATGGAAAGAGCGGAATGACCAGCCACTTGAAATCAATTGGTCTAATGATACCATTAAGATTTTAGGCATCTATTTTGGCAGGAAACCGAATACAATACAAAATTGGAATGAACGAGTATCTAAGCTTAAGAGAATATTAGCAAATTGGAAGCGTCGTCGTCTTTCAATCTTTGGTAGAGTGTTTGTTGTCAACAACTTGGCATTATCTGGGCTATGGTATACAGCATCGGTTGTACACATGCCAAAACATGTAGAAAAGGAGGTTAATGAGTTGATATTGTCATTCATATGGGAAGAAAAGAATCATTTAGTTTCCCATCGTGTTCTCAATAATGCTAAGTTAGAAGGAGGACTTGATTTAATTGATATTAAAGTGAAATGTGTTTCTTTAAGGTTAAAATTTTTGGATGATCTTATTACATCAGATGAGACGTGGGCATGTGTTTCACGAGCTCTCATGGAGAGAATTGTAGAACCATTTCTGGCGGAGCATGTGTTTACCTCAAAGAAGCCACCTCCGAATAGCCAAATGATACCAGATGTGTTTAAAGATCAAGTTAAGGGGTTAGAAATATTTGACAGATACATGCCTCCACCTACGTGCTGGAAGGAAGTACTAGAACAGCAATTGTGGGGCAATAGTAATATATGTTATAACAATGCAGTACTTTATCTACCGTCCTTTGCAAAATATGGCATTCAACATTTATCGGATATGATACACCCTCAAACACGTAGATGGATTTCAATGCAAGACGTAGCTAGAAAAACACATATGAGGCATATAGATGTCCAGCGGTTGCTAAATAAAATAAAACATGCTGTACCAATTGAATGGTTTCGTCTGCCAAATGTAAATAATAATAGTTTGACTCCACAACCCGCATTAGTTCTTGATGATGAGATGTTAAAATACAAGATGAGATCCAAGGAATGGTACCATATTATGAGACGAAAACAAGTAACACCTCCCATAGCAATTAGGAGATGGGATGACTCAAGCTATAAACCATCCAGTTGGAAAAATGTATGGAAAATCTTACATTCTCCATCCATACCAAATATGGCTCGTGATTTATTGTGGCGATTACTACATCGACGTCTATGGGTGGGACACTTGACATACAAGTGCAATATTACGACTTCTGATAGGTGTTACTTATGTCAAACAGACGAGGAAACAATCGAGCATTTATTTGTGGAATGTCCAATATCGTCACAATTTTGGGACTATATCAGCCAAATCTTGGCAAAATTTGGAGCGAAGCCCATTGTTCTAGACACGCATGTAGTCTTATTTAGAGAATTTGGATCAAGCGGTGTAAATATCATAAAGTCTGAAAGGACTATTTTAATAACAATACTAACCATAGGTGTTTGGGCCATTTGGAAACATCGGTGTGCACAGACGAAAAATCCATCTATGGGCAATCACAATAGAGCAATAAAGGCAATATTTCGTTCATTGCTGCTGAATCATATTCCTTGCGAATATTTTAGATTAAAGCAGCATGGTAAAGAAAAAGTATTCAAGGACATATGGTGCAAAACAAACATAGTTTCAATAGAGTTGGGAGCTGTAAAAATAAATGAGCCTGCACTAGCTTAAATCATTTAATTACTACAGCTGATTTATCTGTGTCTTTTAATTAATCTGTGTCATGTAATTCATTTTAGTCTGCACTTTGATATTGTTATGTTTAATAATTCATGTTAAGAAATAAACAGACTGGGGTAATTTAATAATCAATCGATAAAGTAATTTGCCATTGAATTATAAAATTGTCCCAGGTAATTTTAGGAATTTGCACAGAGTTTTATAGGGTTATTTGTTCCCGGGTAATTTACAAAACCTTACAACAAAGTAAATCAAAAATGGAAACAAGAGCGCCATCTATTTCCATCTATTTTTCTGTAATTTTCCTGCTGACTATATATGTTATGCTACCTGAATGCTACTACGCCCGCTGATCTTTAAGACTCAGCCCACTGGCGTCAATGATTGACTTATTTGTCATTGATTGACGAGTCACTTTTCATTTGTTGAATAGTTGCACTCGCCACACGGGTCTACTACCACACATGGATTGAATGGTAATTTACAAAACCTTATAATAAAGTAAATTGAAAATGTAAACAAGAGGGCCATCAATTTTTCTGGAATTTTTCTGCCGACTATATGTATTATACTAGCCAAATGCTACTACGCCCGCTGATCTTTAGAGAATCAGCCCACTGGCGTCAATGATTGACTTATTTGTCATAGATTGACGAGGCACTTTTCATTTGTTGGATAGTTGCACTCGCCACACGGGTCTACTACTACACCTGGGTTGAATAGTAATGCCTTTGTTAAGTTTTGTTTTGCTATCGGAGCTTTATCAGCATATTGTTTTGTATCTATACTTTTTAAGCCATATGTATTTATAGATTGTATTAATGCTCATTATTTATCATTGTTTTGGTGTAATATTAATCAAGATTACTAGTTCACCAGGTTTTTTTCTGGGGGTTTGCAAGCCTTTTTAAAGGAGTTCCTCCGTGAAGTTTGTCCGACTGCGTCAGCGTCGGTTTTTCAAAAAAAAAAAAGAAAAAAAAAAAGTAGTAGTAGTAGTAGTAGTAGTAGTAGTAGTAGTAGTAGTAGTAGTAGTAGTAGTAGTAGTAGTAGTAGTAGTAGTAGTAGTAGTAGTAGTACTAGTAGTAGTAGTAGTAGTAGTAGTAGTAGTAGTAGTAGTAGTAGTAGTAGTAGTAGTAGCAGTAGCAGTAGTAGTAGTAGTAGTAGTAGTAGTAGTAGTAGTAGTAGTAGTAGTAGTAGTAGTAGTAGTAGTAGTAGTAGTAGTAGTAGTAGTAGTAGTAGTAGTAGTAGTAGTAGTAGTAGTAGTAGTAGGCAGTTGAGCAGGTAAGAACGATTCGATCAGGCAAACTCAAATTCAAGCACACAAATTCATTCACATCAACTACAAATTGAACCAATATAGTACTTACACCTGAAAGACAAATTATAGAATTAACATGTAATATGCAAGGGTTAACAATACAACAATACAATACGCAATATTATAAGTAGCAGTAGTAGTAGTAGTAGTAGTAGTAGTAGTAGTAGTAGTAGTAGTAGTAGCAGTAGTAGTAGTAGTAGTAGTAGTAGTAGAAGTAGTAGTAGTAGTAGTAGTAGTAGTAGTAGTAGTAGTAGTAGTAGTAGCAGTAGCAGTAGTAGTAGTAGTAGTAGTAGTAGCAGTAGTAGTAGTAGTAGTAGTAGTAGTAGTTGTAGTAGTAGTAGTAGTAGTCGTAGTAGCAGTAGTAGTAGTAGTAGTAGCAGCAGCAGCAGTGGTGGTGGTGGTGGTGAGTAGAAGTAGTAGTAGTAGTAGTAGTAGTAGTAGTAGTAGTAGTAGTAGTAGTAGTAGTAGTAGTAGTAGTAGTAGTAGTAGTAGTAGCAGTAGTAGTAGTAGTAGTAGTAGTAGTAGTAGTCAATATTGTCAACGCACTGGCTCAGAATCTTCAATAATTGAAAAAATTCACAAAAATTTAAGATATTTTGGTTTATCCTACTGCCTGAGATTTGTCATTTTGTTTGAGGAAAGCCATATGGCATTAATGTTAACCCTTTACTGGTTAAATTTGTTCAGTAAAATCCAAATATGCGCTTACTTATTTAATGTACATTTGCAGGCACAGACAAGGTCATTCCCGAGAATACACCACTGGAACGACTGTCTCGGTTCCCGAGCCAGTCATTACAGTGGTAAATTTTCAAAAATACTCCAATCCCCGCCGGCAAATGGACATTGCCCAAGATCACTAAATTGACCGTTTTTGGCTGACCATCATGCAAGGGTTAATGTTGAATGATTGAGATGGATATTATGGATAGCTATTTGAGTTTTGCTTTTACCAAGATGTCACGTAGATTCGGATTTTTCTTGAACGCAATTACTGGTCGCTTGTTAAAGGGTTGTTTCAGTTTCTCCTGTAGGTTTTGATACTCATCTTTCAAAATTTTGGAAATTTCAACGTTTTTCCGATTATAGGTCAGAATGAATGGAATTCTGTCACGTTGATCAGATAAGCCTGGGTCCGAGTTTATTCCCCTTGGCCACTGTGTTTCGAGTTCTTTAATCCAAAACGATTCTCGAAGTTTTCTTTGTTTATCAGTTTCTTCTGCCGTATCTGAAAGGGGTGGCTGTTCAATCGGCATAATTTCAAAGTCACGAAGGACTAAATGGTCAGGAAGATTAAAATGTTCGGAAACATGTGTGTCTTCCTCTAGCCTAATATCTGAGAGGTGTCGAGTTGCCCGCCATCTTAATGGACATTTGGTTTCGCCGACATACTGTTTTTGGCACAATTTGCATGAAATTAGATAAATAACATTTTCAGAGTCACAATCTAGATTAGACTGAAGTTGGAACTTGCTTTTGTTCTGAAAGCTCGTGAAAGTATTCTGGTTTGGGAGAAATTCATCTAACTTGCACCTTTTCTTTCCGCATTTGCGAGATTCGCCTACACCTATAATAGGACGATTGTGAGAAATTTTGGTAGGCCGACGATTTGAGGCATTATCTGGAATGGATTCCAAGCCGTCTAATGTTTCAGATTTGATTTTGCGCAAGAATCGTGAGGAGTAACCTCGTGGTTTGAGGGCTTTGAATAGGGTAGAGCACGCTTCTTCAAAATTTTTTCTATCACTAGAATTCCTGTGAAAACGGATTATTTGTGATTTAACTATTCCTTTAAAAGTATGTGGTGGATGGAAAGATTTTTTGTGCAATAGCTGATGCGAATCGGTTGGTTTGAAATACACTTTGTAGTCTAAGTAGCCAGTTGTTTCATACTTTAGACCTTTATATACAGTTACATCCAGGAAATCTACGGACATCTCGTCAATGGTTGCTTTTAATTTGATATTCGGATCGTGATTGTTCAGAATTTCGAAAAATTCATCAAACTCTGCCTTTGTGTGTTGCCAAATCATGAAAATGTCATCAAGGTACCTGCGATAAATGAGGGGATGTTTTGGACACTTTTCTAACGCTTCCTCCTCCCACTCTGCTACGTAAATATTGGCAAAACATGGGCTAAAGCGCTTGCCCATCGCACAGCCGCAAATTTGTTGGTAAATTTCGCCATCGAATTCAAAATCATTGCCTTTCAGACTCAGCTCTAATAGAGCTATTACTTCTCTGTCTGGCCTGTTGGTGTCTGGGTAGTTCACGAATGCTCTACGGATAGAATTTATACCCTTCTCGATGTCGATGTTTGTATACATAGCATCGATGTCAAGCGTGACCAAGAATGAATTTGGAGGTATCCAGGTCTCAGAGACCTGTGATAAGAAGTCTTCTGTGTTTTTCAAGAAGCTGGGGTGTCTATTTGCTATTGGCTGTAGATGGTAATCGATGTATTCACTGATTCTGTAGGATTCTGAGCCACAATCAGAGATTATAGGTCGCCCGGGCGGTGACATTGTGTCCAACCACGAATCTATGGGTTTATGAATTTTTGGCAAAAGATAGAAAGTCCGTGGTTTTGACTCAAGTTTAGCAAAGAGATACTTATGTTGCTTTTCGGTGATCTTCTTGCTATCGAGCAATTTTTGAAGAATCTCATTAAATTTGCTGCAATTATTTTGCCAAAGTGGTTTGCTTAGTTTCTGGTAATGCTTTGGGTTACTAAGTTGTCGTTGTGCTTCACGTTTATAGTTATCTTTAAGCATTATTACAGTCGCTGACCCTTTATCTGCAGGTTTGATGACAATTTCGCTGTTTTTAGACAATTCAATTAAGGCCTGGCGTTCCTCATAGGGTAAATTTGGTTGATCATTAGGGAATTTAGAATTTTTAACACGTTCTGAAAAGAGTTCTATGCTTTCACCGATCGCTGGGTCCAGGATTTTTACGTTTGGTGCCCAGCCAGTTTTTTCAATGAATGGTGGAATGTTACTATTAGAGTTACGAAAGAAGTCTGCTAACTTAATACGGTGACTAAATTCAGATGTTTCCATACAGCCATTATCTAAAAGAGCATCCAAACCTGTTTTATGTTTTGGTGTTGGGACAAATGTAAGACCAAAATTGAGCAGTGACTGCTCTGCTTCACATAATGGGGAGCCAGTTAAATTGACAATATTACTGCCCAGTCCTGTTTCCGGGCGGATGTTACCCTGGCCCTTGTCTAGTTTAAATTTAGGAATTTAAGCCAGGCAGAATACATCGAGTTAGCTGTCTTCTCAGTCCAATGAATGTTATCCTTAACAACATTAAATTCGGAGAGTCTAAGTGCAGGAATGACAGTCACAGATTTTGATGATTCACCCGTCGAATTGATGGACTGAATCGCCAACTTTTGCTGAGCTGTCAACCGACTTGAATAGTTAAGTTTTGCGAAGTAAATCGCAGTCTTTGGGAATTTGGACTTAATCGCACTGAGAAGCAGCATTAATCTATGTTTTGAACTAGAGATGGGTTCATTCATATCATTAATGCCAATGTTGATCACTATTTTCTCTGGTTTAAATGATCCAGTGTACTTTTGAATTAGTCCTCTAGCATGACACAATTTAGCTCCTGGGTAGCAGGCAACTTGCGTTTCAGGGTGGGGCTCAACATTAATGCGACTCAGGTTCGAAGCTCCAAAGATGAGTACTTTGTTCGTGAAAACAGGTAGTCGCCAGTCAATTTTGTTTTCGATTTCATGACGAAATTTCCAAAAAATATTTCTCTCCAACATGGTGGGTTGTTGGGGTCTATTTGCAAATTTAATAGGACGCACCTCCGTTGCATTACTTGGACCTGGAGTTGGAGAGAAGCTGGGCTGTGGCAGTTTCCCTGTTGGGGATGGGGTCTTGAGACCCGATGGTTGACTGCTCTTGGGGGATTTCTGAGAAGCGCCAGTCCGTGGACCAGATTTGCTACCATTAACCCTTTCCCTCTGTGGCAAGGGCGGATATTCGTTTGGGTCATTTAGATTGCCTAGTGGAGAGTCAGGTAGTGGGATTAATGATGCTTCAAATAGCATATCTCTAGGGCCAGAATCTAATGGTAGCAATGGAGAGGTTTTATTGTCTACTCGTTTTGTGACTGGCGGCGAAGTTTCAGGTGATCTGAGGCGTTTTTTCATTTGTGATTCTGGGGCCACAGTTGGTATCATGACCAGAGGCGTGGCTTGTGCGAGATTTTGAATTGGTTGCTGAGATGGATCTATCGGTCGCACAAAATCGTAAAAAGAACTAATCGCATTAATGTCGAGCTTTCTATTATAATTGTTTTTTGCCCAGCGTATAGCATTGGATTTAGCACGACCTAAGTCTAAATGTGGCATTGCCTGTGTGAGGACTACTTCAGTTCTAATACTACCAAGTTGTTCATTATAGTGATTTAACATGGCCTTAATGGTAGATTTTGCCCACTCAAAATTCACATTCCAGATGGCAAAGTAGATGTCATCATTTGGTATAGCTGGCTTACAAAATCCATTCAGCTCTTCTACCTTCCTGCTAAGCCCATCAGGGAGAGTTTCGGCATCTAAATGCCTACGTAGCGTAGCAATATGGTGGAAACACTGAATTATTTGGTAATACAGCTTTACCAAGCGCGCATGCGCAGATGAACCCCCTTTACCATCTCCATTCTTCCTACGACCATTCTTCCTCGCAATAGCCATTCAGACAGACAATCGTTCAATCTAACTAGCAATCAGACAGGCAGTTGAGCAGGTAAGAACGATTCAACATCGTCGTGTCGTG